>CM050165.1:366043899-366643899 GCA_027410445.1 Discoglossus pictus | reverse complement strand
TTTTTTGCTTGACAGATCCTCCCTGGCTGGACCCTGATCTACCCAACCTCAAGGTAAGTTTGCACAACACTACACTACCCAAGCACCCTAGTCTTAATGAACTCATGGCCCCCCACTACTGCCCCCATCTACCCCTCCTGCCTTCTGATGCCCTTCACTGCCCCATCTACTCCTCGATGCCTCCTCTTGCCCTCTGATGCCCCTATCTACCCCCTCCTGCCTTACACTGCCCCCATCATGGCCCACTACCCTCTCCTGTCCTCTGATGCCCCCATCTACCCCCTCCTGCCCTACACTGCCTCCATCTAGGACTGCTACATCCTTCTGACCTACACTGCCCCATCTAGGCCCTGCTACCCCCTCCTGCCCTACACTGCCCCCATCTAGGCCCTGATGCCCCCTCCTGCCCTACACTGCCCCCATCTACACCCCGCTACACCCTCCTGACCTACACTGCCCCCATCTAGGCTGTGCTACCCCCTCTACTCCCCATCTACTCTCCCCCCTTTCACCCTTCCCCCCTCTTCCTCCCTTTATCCCCTTATCTTCCTCCTGCTCCATTTCCCCTTTCCTCATCCTCTCCCTACAATGACCCCCCTCCCTACAATGACCCCCCCTCTCCCTAGATTGACCCCCCTTTCCCCTCTCTTACCTTGAACTCTCCCAAGTATAAGGTCATTGGGCAGGGCATATAAAGGTCAATATGACATCAGGGGGAGGAGTTTAAAAATGGGTGGGGTCTGTGTAAGGTGAGGAGCCAAGTTTGGCTCTGGCGCCTCTACAACTTGAAAGTTGACCAGCCGTCACTGTCTGTATCACATCTAAACCCAAACATACCAAGGCTTAGGGACACCCACAAATAATAACAAGCCTTGAACAGTCTACACATTGTATGAATGCAGCTTTAGACAAACTACAACCATATTCATGTATATGAATATATTATATTTCTACCACTTTCAATCACCTAATTTAAAACACTAAAAACAAACAGAATAGGCCAGACTGCATATATAACTGTGAAAATGTGCAAGCCCTAATAAATGAAAATCATTATTCCATTTGGTTAAAATATATAGAATGTATTATCAATTCTTAAGGTTCAAATATTAAACAGTCCCAATCACCTCTAAAATATAAAAAAAGAGTCAAATCTCTACAGCTTCCTCAAAAATGAGAGCACCAGTCCCTGTGATTCAAATTCGTATTCGTATTTCTGTATTATCTCTGAAAATTATAAATATGGTTCCAATAAATAACAGGAATTGGAGAGATTTCTCTCATTTGGGTGAAAACCTTAGTACATGTAGGGCTGGATTTGCTATGATAAGAGCTTTATGTCAGTGACAGAAACATTTCCTATGCTAGTCTGTGAAGGCTAATTACTAAAATGTGGAGAATTTTTTCACAATTATTTCTATGTGGGATTGTGAACATCTAATCTACACAAAGTGTGTATAGAAAGTAAAAAAACCTTTAAATATTTAAATTTTATGTGTAGTATTTTATTTTTCCTTTTAGTTGTTTTTTTCTTTACTTCTTTTAGCTGCTCTTTTCACGATGGTGTGTCCTTGTGAACTAATTTCCATTAGTCCATTTAAAAGCACTGGCAGTTTTACATGTAAAAGAAACATTTGCAATGTAAAAGATCTGCTTTTTTTAAATGCAGAATAGCAAATATAGATTATCAGTATCAATTTAAAGGGACACATTTTATGCTTTGATGTATGTGAAAGTGGGTATTTATAAATGTGTCACTGTGTGTTTTCTTTTTTCAAGTGTAACTTTCAAAGAGGAAAACCTTTTTTTTTTATGTTTAACTGACCTGGGGGCTTGGCAATGTCATCCAGTGACCAGTAATATAATTGTATGAGTCATACCTGTCTGCCAATGCGATCTACAGATGTACATATGCTCTGTGCGTTTCCGGTTAGCTTCAATAAAGCAGAATCAGGCTTTTCTTAATCTATTTCCATGCAATACACACTTTGATAATGTTTAAAGCATGCCCTTTTATATGCATGAACAAAGAATTGTGTTCCATGCATCTTTAATGAATAAATTCCAAAAATAACATTAAAAAATAAAAATGTTCTTTGTCATTGTTAACTCCTTCCTATGACCAATTGTTGATCAACTACATTGTGAAGTTAAAGGAACTTTAAATGTGTTTTTTAATAAGTACATTTTATAACATGGTGGAAAAACATATGAAAAACATAAGGCCCCTGTATTTCCAATTACACATGTGCGACAAGGTTACACAGCATTTGGCAATTGCTTCTTTAAATATGTTATAAAGCTCTGTATACTTTGCTTTAGATGTTGCATTCTTTCTATCACTATGGGATCAATGGTGATTGAGCCAAAGTATTTAAAGTGACACAGCAGAGGCCCAACTCTGGCATAAATTAAAGCTATAGGTAATAAATAATATTTTATCTATTGAATGTTATTTATAAAAGATGAATTTTCCTACAGTAAAATAAAATTGATGTTTGCCATATACTGATCCATCTACAAAAAGAGGTTGAAAAGTTTTGTTAACAAGAGATCACTGCTTTTAATTATTGATAAGTCCCTGATATATTGTTTTCCATGAAGTTGGAGGTAAAAAAAAGGCTAGGCATGCCTAGACACGGTGAATCTATTTTTGTTGGTGGATCAGAAAGCCTAACTAACTACTTAAAATGGCAATCTTCAATGTTATTTTTACCGTAGAAAAATGAACAAACAAAAAAACCCATTCAGTTGATAAAGTACCCCCTTTAGTTTACGATTGTACCATATTTTGGAACTTCTTTTTTTCACGCTATGTTCATTTTAAGGCACTCCAAAATTGTTTCAAAAGAAAAGTTGATTTAGATTATCAATAATGAATAATTAATTATGTATTAAATATTAATGAATACACCTAGTGTTTGACTCATATACACTTTATTCAAGTCTTGCTCTACGCATACTTATAACTCACCACGTAAAACACGAAAATAATGCTGCGTTGTGTTGTACCTAATACCTATTTTTGGACCATGATAGTTCCATATTGGCTGAATCTCATTAAAAACATCACATTTCCTTACAGTACACTTCTAATAAGGTTTGTGACCATCACCCTGAATAATTAGATAACAGCTCAAGCTTGGTCGATGGATCAGAAAGGCTCACACATGTAAATTACAAAAACGTGTTTGTTGTAAGAAAATGCAGATTTCTAATAACATTTACCTGGTAAGGTGTTTGTCATAAATTTTAGTATAGGGTGTTTACATTTATGAAGAAGCAGATACTAATTTTTTTAAAGTACGGTAGGTAAAATTAGCCATGCTATTGGAACACTATCAGCCTTATTAAATGGTGATTCGGCCAATTGAATAGGGCTCTATATAAGCACATAGCATATTTTTTTTACAGAAGTTTTTAGTTAGTGAACTTCTATCCAAAAGCAAGGTCTTCACTAACTAAAAACTTCTGGAAAAAAATATGCGGTGTGCTTAAATAGAGCCCTTTTAAATTTGCAGAATCGCAATTTAATAAGGCTGTAGATGATTAGTTGAAAACCCAGTCACCATAAGCCAAGTCACCATTAGCCAAATACCCAATACCTTCTAATTCCCTGAAATTCCTCTTGTGTTAATGAAATGTATCACTTAAAATTAATTTTCATTCTAGAAATAAAACCAGAGAAACTCAACTTTCCCCTTCCGATAATTGGTCTATAAAGATGCAGGCCGGATCCATAAATAACTACTGTTTAATGGCGGGGAGCTAAAACTGAATATCTGTAATGATGGATGAAAGGACATTAAGTAATTTAAAATATTATTGGTGATTCGCTATACTTTCACTCTAAGTCTGGAGATGATTCAATGACCTGAAAACCATTAAAATGTAAAGCCTTTACTGGCTGTCCCCAGCAGAAAGCTTGATGCATTGCTTTATAATATTATGATATTAGCCATTTCCCAGTTTTGCAAAGGCAGGACAAGCATGTCTTTCATAGGCCCGGTGCCTCCAGCCAGCTTCATATATCATAGAGAGGGTTTGGTAATGATAAAGAACACTTAAGCACATAGTCACATGTCTCAGACACTTCCAAAAACCTGCCTTACCACATAATCACACAGCACATTGCGTACGCTACAGTACTCTGAGCCAAGGATTCTGGGTAATGAAATACAAATAAGCATTCACAGCATTCCGAAATACTTGGCTATAGTAAAAGAACTCGATGTGAGTGTGGGGTGAGGCAGCTTTGTGAGCCTGACATATGGGCGCACGCCTACGTTTTTCTTTCAACATCACATATTCATATTCTGGATAGTGGAGGGCTCTTGCAATAAGTTCCAATTCCCAACATAATGTGACTGATTCTCTGATGGAGAATTTATTGCAGGGATACTTAAAATAGGAGGAAAATTTGGAAATATGGCCTATTTTTACGACTTCCAGCGCCTCACTCTATTTGCTAAAAAGCCCTCCGGCAGTTTCAGATGCCATTTCACCAAATTTCCTTTTCTATGTGAAATTCATACCAGCATCCTTTTGAATGTTGTTATATTAAAATGTGTGTTTGGTATTTGTGAGGTAATTTAGAGTGGACCCAGGACCACTACAGGTCTAGAAATCACATCCTGCTTGGGCAGTAGATAAGGGGAATAGCATTTCAGTTGAAGTGGTATGGATATAATGTCATGCAATTCATGCATGGTAGGTGTTGCAAAGAGGATTTATTAAATGAAGTTCAAATGTTTCTATCATGCATTTAAAAGAGCTATTTTTAGGAATTATAAAAAAGTTTTATGCATGAAAATTTGAAAACAAGTGAAATGTGTTTAAAGGAAAAGTTGCAGGAAATAACTGTGTGTGTGCGGACAGTATGTGCGGCTGTAGATCTCACTGGCAGACACTTAAGACTCATACAGATATAGTGCTGCACATTGACTCACAGGCACAGACCACAATATACATTCAAAACAGAATATTAGAATATTATTATTATGCAGGAGATTGATTTTCAAAAAAGAAACACATTGTTCAGAATTATTAAAGGTATATGCAAGTGAGGTGGGTTATGAATGCATCCTGTAGAATGCATCATAACCCACCTAACAAAAAATGTTTGCATGAAAAAATGCAAACATTTTTTGCAGAAAAGAAAAACATGTGCTGGGGGTAATGTTGACACCCCCAGCAACTGAGATTTTCATATTGGATATCTGATTTTTAATGAGATATCCAATATGCAGCACATGCGCATGCTGATTGGCTAAAGGAAAGGAAAGTGTCTGAAATCATGTGAGTTGCCACAGTAGATCAGACGTCAGGTGATAACTGAGCATGTCTGCACAATCCCCAGGCCAAAAAGAAACATTGTATAAGTTATGCAAATTATCCCTGGGAATTTCAGGGGGTGTCAACATTGAGAGAAAACTCTTTGCAAATGCAAGAAATTCAGCAAACTTCAGGCTAACGGTTTAACTGTTTTTTATGCAAACAATTTTTTTCAGACACTATAAATTCTCCTCTATCAGATGCATTAATAACCCAGCTCACTTACATATAACTTTAAATGCCCTCTATCAGATGCAACAAATACAAAAATGCATCATTGGCCCTTTAAGTCAAGCTTTAAAGTGGATTGAATGGAAATGCTACATGATGCTTTTGATTCTAATTTGCTATCAAATCTATATTTATATATGTTTATTTATGTTTCTTTATATCTATGTATAGGAGACAGTAATATGTTCTCAACCCGAGGTAGGAAACTTAATTGAGGAAAAATGATGGTGCAGTAATCAAAGCATAAAAAGTGAATGATCTGACTAGTTTGTGAAGCACAGAAAAGATCCCGGCACAGGGGCGATGAGTCGATTTATTGATGAAACTACTGATTAAAAGTGTAAGAATTACACACAGGGGGTGTGATCATAGTTTTGCATTCTTGAGATCTGTCAGATTTGTGTTTATTCTATGAATGTATATATTGGCCAACTGATGCACCCTCTCTCGTAGGCGCCTGTCCCATAGAAGGAATGGGTAATAGAAAATACATTTAGATGGCATCATCTTGGAGAGGGGTGACAGACGACTCGTTTTGCCTACACCACCATGCCCTTGCAGGTTAAGTAGGATTATATAGTATGTTACTGTAATTACTAGAAATAAATGGTGCTAATGATCTGTCTACACTCAACTTAAACGCAGAATACTACATCTATAGCGTGATATATGATCTGCACTGGACAACTGGTGCTGTCACAACAATTAATACACGATGAGGAGCTGGTATTTGCTAAAGATTTGTAGACAGGCTATTTCCATCCAATTACACTATGCACAAGTGGAAAGCTGAGTGATACGCCAAATCCAGGTGACTGTGTGGTTTGAAAAAACAAGTTTGATTTAATTGAAAACGTCACAAAAGTTTAAATATTTTTGAATCATACATACAAAAGTTTTAGGCACGGCTTCCAACTATGAGCATGTTATTTCTCAGCAAAAAAATCAAAACACATTCTTGGGAAAAACACTTTTTCCTGTAAAACTCAAACAAATAACATACCATTGGCCTGATTACAGCCCTGAAATTCCCAGCTCTTAATCCCGGCTGAACATTCCTGGTTAATAGTCATAACCACAGAGTGAGGACAGGACTTGCTGGCTACAACGATGGCACTAATATAGTTATCAGCTTTACATTTGTATTTGAACGAAACATATTTTTAGATTATTCAATGGTGAATTATATATATATATATATATATATATATATATATATATGTGTGTGTGTGTGTGTATAAATATATATATATATATATATATATATATATATATATATATATATATATATATATATACCATTGAATGACATTGCCCATATCATTGCTTGGCTATAGAGTTGCCTTTGAATATAAAACACCATAAACAGCAACTGGCTACTAGAATTGTGAACACATTTCTATAAGAAATACTATAGGTGCAACACTGTCAACCTTAAGTCATCGAAGAGAGGATATAGACTTATGTGTATGGAATAAATGCACACAACTTGTAGACAACACTGTGCATTCAAATGTTAATCCTGAAACATAATCGGCTTTATTAAATGTATTTCCCTCTGTCAGGACTTATTTACCTATAGACATATATCCACCCCCTCATACACTCAACCCCTTTAAGCAGAGGGAGAGGCTGGTAATTCTTACCCAGTGTAACGGAGTTGGAACACGAAGTCCAATATCTCCGCTGTTATACCGTTAAATATCCATATAGAAGCACTGCGCAGTCTCAGAAGCCCAGACCACCCATATTGGACGACACTCAATTGGGAGTCAAAGAATACTGTCTTTATTTTGTCATGCAGAAATATATATACACATCTCTTTTTACAGGCAATACACATCCCCCATATTTGGCCACACAATACACATAGAGAGACAATAGGTGTGGTCACACCTCCCTGAGGCTACCTGGCTACTTTGATACAATCAGACATTGATCAGATTATACTTCTCTTTGTTCTTATGTCTCATAATGAAAACACTTTATACAATAGACTTCCTTATCTTATGAGGAGTCTCTGTAATAGTATTATCTATTAGCCTAGTAGCTGTAATATTCTGAGCCAGTATATTCTGTAGAACATAAAACAACATATCTACAGTATAGCAATGTGATCATATTTTAACCAAGAATTAAATAACCATAAAACAGGGTAAAACAGTGATGGGTTCCGTTACACTCAGTAATGGAGCAGGTTAATAGAATACAAAAAAAACACCAGAAGTATATAGAAGGGCATAAAGGGAGGAAGCAAAGCTACGGCCACAGGTTTTCTGAATTTGAAGCTAATAATCTTTGTTAATCTGTAGCTATTTTTTCAGCCACATACCTGTATTGTGGATTTCACCCAATCATATAATCAAACCATTACAATGCTGACAAAAAGCAATCACTTAAAGGGCCAGTGTAAGCACTACTAATATTAAAACTTTTTTTTTGCTCACCATTAACATTCAAAATACATATACAAACAGTAAGCAAAGAAAAAACTGAAAATACACTTTACCTCATTAATGGCCACAGCTTTACCCCTCCCTACTTCTCTTGCTGTCGTGATCACTACTCAAAGTAAGTGAAACATTTTAACTGAGATAATATTGATTAGGCTTTTTTGATAAGGCTTCAATAATGTTATCTCAGTTGAAACCTTTTACTTGAATTCAGTAGTGCTCAGGACAGTTAGAGAGGCCGGTACAGTAACATCCATTAATGAGGTGAACTAAAGTTTTGATTGGTTACTGTTAGTTATAACCTGAAAAGCACTTATACTGGCCCATTACAATCTCACCAGACGCTTCATTCATGGACCTCCCCCCTCAGTTAGTCTCTTATCAGTTACTTGCAATTTACTAATAGTTCTGTTACAGGCCCAAGTGTACAACTTGTTTTTCAATAGCTGGTGATGATGTGAGTTGGGTTGAATCATCATCATCATAATCAACATCATCAATGTCACTCAGTAACATGAAGCTTTTTTTAAGTTGCACATAACCAATAAGAGACTTACTAAGTATCTGTGGGTCTGATGTCAGCTAAGAAATAGAACATTTTCAATGTTACATTTCAGGCATTAGATTCAATTATTTTCTATGTTTCAAACCAAATGGTCCTCATGCCCTTCCATTGATAATCAGCTATAATTAAGAGCCTTACATTACTTTCTTTCAGCATTCATACCATCTCCATGTGTTAAATTCAACAACAGAAATCCCTACAAAAATAATTACCTGACACACTGAGGTTTATTCTGTAGGGCAGGAATCAATAATATAATGACAAATGTAAAGTCATTAGCATAGCATAACATTGTATAATTGGTTTAATTCATGTGGGCTCATTTCCTTCTGATATATTTAGTATTTTGCTTTGACTTCCCAAAGCGTATGCAAATGTATAGAATATGCCTGCAAAGTGTCACTAGGTGCTCTCATCTATCATTCTATGAAAATATCAATAATTCATCATGTAGATATGTACATGGAGAGAAAAATAACAGGTTTTAATAATGACTAGTTCTGGAGTTAGCAAGAAGCGGCGCTGAGACGTCTGTCTGGCAACTCAAACTATGCAGTATGTGATCTAGTCTTCATGGTGCGAGGTGTAAATGTCGCTGGGGAGTGAAGGCAATCACGGGACGTAGGCTCATTTGTATTTATATCGTGGACTTGTTGGGGAATAGTAGATGCAAACAGTGATGTCACTAGACAGAAGGGATAACAAAGCATTGGATGCACCAGAGGCATCTCTGCCTATAGTCCAGAAATATAAATCTGACTTGGATAATAACGTTATTATTATTATTTTATTATTATCCTTTATTTGGAGCGTCCCCAACATCTAGAACACATTGCAAAAGAATGGTTAATGAGCTTATAATAAAATGTGCACAGTGCTTTCTCTCACAAACTTACAATCTAAAGGGTAAGAGTGTGGTACAGGGGTGATAGATGTGCTGTGTATATTAAGGCTGGAGGTGATAAGCTTTTTTAAACAGATGAGAATTTAGTGAGGTTTTTGAGGATTTGAAGGAGGAGGGTAGTCTAGTGGAGCGAGGCAAGGAGTTCTAGACAATGGCGAGAGCACAAGAAAAGTCCTGAAGGCAGGGATGAGAGGAGGTGATAAGAAATGTGGATACAAGAAGGTCATTAGCAGAACAGAGGGGGGGGGGGAGTATTTTGAGAGCATATATATAAGAGGGTGCATTACCTTTGAGGGATTTATACGTTATGGTCATGATTTTACATTTTATTATAGATAGATGGATAGATAGATAGATAGATAGATAGCAGTGGCAAAGGATCAGGACCACCTATAGTGTAGGGGGCTCTACATTTATTAGGTGAGGAGGTAAGGAGAAAACTTTGTATTATTTGTTTTTTTTTTATTGCCCCCATCAGCACTTATCGTACATAGAAATATACATATAACAAAAGAGAGAGAAGTTGCATGGAGTCCCCAAATTATGTAGCATGGGGACCCTCAATGTACTAACCCCTCCACTGTTAGATAGATAACAATCCTAAATTATTACACTTTCACAAAAGCATACAGAAGGTATCACAAATTTGTGGTATGTAGACAGCTAGATATATAGATACAGATAGATAGATAGATAGATAGATAGATAGATAGATAGATAGATAGACAGATGGATGGATAGATAGATAGATAGATACAGTAGATAGATACAGATAGATAGATAGATAGATACAGATAGATAGATAGATAGATACAGATAGATAGATAGATAGATACAGATAGATAGATAGATAGATAGATAGATAGATAGATAGATAGATAGATAGGTAGATAGATAGATAGATATATAGATAGATAGATAGATAGATAGATAGATAGATAGATAGATACATAGATAGATATTTGTTAGCCTTTGGAAAGTTTGAAGTGCATGACGAGATATATTAACTGTAATCCGTTAGTTTATGAATATCCACCACTCCAATTACTGCTTACTTCAGGTTTTCATAATTTACATTACATATAAATTTGTCCATTGTCCTTGCCTTTCATTTTACAGCTTTTCTCCCATTTTTTCGTATCCTAAATCGCTGGAAGTTGTCTGTGAGTTAATCAGTTTTTATTACAAAACCCATATAAATTTATGTAAAAATTAGTATGGATTTGCTCTCTAATCTATAAATTTCATCGTTTTATTACTAAGCATTGTAGGCTGCTGTGAATATGAAGCAAATCATACAGGATTTATAACATTACAATGCAGACTGGCCAGTGCTCCATCCAAATTTAAGTAATTTTCCAGATTATTACTAGAAATAGAAATATTCTCTTATCACAAGTAAAAGAAAGTTAGATAGGGTAGCAATCATATTTTAAAGGACATATACATTTAAAATATACTACTTTGTAAAACTTATATATGCAGAATAATTTTAGAATGAAAAATACAATTATACAGCATGTTATATATTACTTTTTATGTGCAATTATACTGCCTTGCCCCTTCTCCATCTCTACCTTGTCATGGTGAAGGGACTTTTGTACTTGAAAATGAAGCTGTAAGTTATACCATGTAGGGTCACCCAAGATGGGCAGGTCATAGCAGACAAATCTCGGTCCACTGGAGAAGGAACTGGCAACCCACTCAGGTATCTTTGCCAAGAAAACCATATGGATAAGCACAACCAGACAGATATGCCTAACGTGCTGCAACCATATGGTAAGAGTTGGACACGACAGAAGGACTGGACAACAACATTACTGCTGTGAGATCTACCATTTTGGCTTATTCTCACCAACTTCCTGAGGTGGGAGGAGACTTTGATTGCAAGGGAGGTCTCGATCTAAACAATCTGAAGTCTCTATCTACACAATGGGAATTTGGCATATACAAATTCCAGATCCTGCAGTAGCAGTAATAGAAGGCTAGGAAGTTCCAGAGAATAGGGCAGCATGGGAAATGTCCTGAAGGCGGGATTGAGAGGAGGTGATAAGAGAGGTGATAAGAGAGGTGGAAAGAAGAAGGTCTTTAGCAGAACGAAGAGGACGGGGAGTATTTGGAGATGAGAGCAGAGATATAAGGGGGTGCATCGTTGTTGAGGGCTTTGTAAGTTAGGGACATGATTTTAAATGTAGTTTTTAAGTAAAAACCCTCTTGAGAAAGCAATAGACAGAGGCCCCCATTCAATTGAGCTTTTGGGCGATCCGGTAACCCGTAAGTGAGGATGCAAGTTAATTTGCTATTCAATTGGTGCCTTTTTGCAAATCCAAACGGCTTACGAGTTACGGATTTGAAAAATGGCGATGGTTAAACCGTAACTTATAGACTCCCGAAGCCTTTGATCTGTCAATACTTCTGATAAAAATCACTATTCAATTGCAAAAATCGCTCACCACTGCACCCGCAATCAAGCCCTCAAACGCCAAATGGCGTTGCCCAAGGCTTATGGATTCCAAATAGGACCAGCAAAGGGTTTACAGACTAGTTTGTAACAATTCTGATGACAATCTAAAGACACCAATGCAAAACATGGGGAAAGCAATGGAAGGCATCACAATTACATGCACAACAACTCCCAAATATCAAATATTGCAAAAATTATATATTTAGTTTCCTCATAGGTTGTAATGGTCATACATATGCCAATATGAAAAGCCATGCTGCAACATGCTGAAAGCTATTAAAGACACACAACCTCATTAAATTCCAACACAAATACATGCAAATAGCTGACATATTAACCCTTTCACACTCACAGAGGCTCTAAAGTGGACCCAGAAAATACAAAAATCATCTTATATACATCTCACTCATCGCATCTACATTGATGAGCGCTTTTGTCACTCATTGCAGATCACGTCAAATCAGTATCTTTCGGGGCTTGGGATGAGCCCGTAACTTTTAACATAGCGGTACCAACAAACTTGCAATTACGACAACTATATATGTGATCATCTCTTTCACTGTTTCTCTTTCTCTCTCTTCTCTATAGTAATTAAGGTTAAAAAAAATACTTTTGTTCTTCTAGTTCCATCCTTTTAGTTCTCCTCTGATCATTGTATCATGTGAATTGGTTTTGTAGTAGGACGGCAAAAAAAAAAAAACATTGCCAATTGGCTTATAAGGGGCAGAAATTCTCATCCCAAATTGTGTCAACTGGGTTACGTCCTGGATAAATAATCCTCCTTCTCTAGTTATCCTATATAACCCTGTATGCTGTTTCTATTGGAAAAAACCCAACCCCTTTTTAAAAGTTATCTATTGAATTTGCAGCCATAACCTTCTTTGGTAGTGAGTTCTACAAACTGACTGCCCTTACTTTGAAGAACCATTTTCCTTTTGAAAGGTGAAATCTCTTTTCTTCTAACCTCAAGGGCTGACTTTGTCTCCACTCCTCAGTCTTATTCTCACTTCTCTTGACCTATGCAAGGACCAGTGGGTTTGTCCGTATAATACTTTGGGCACAACTCACTCCCTGAATAAATGATTAGACACAAGACACCTTTTGGGATAATGTACTGGCCACAGCATTTATTGGTAAACACAAATTCATGTAATAATGATACCAATAATTAAGTAAACATAAACAAGTGAGGGGAGGAGCCTGACCTGAGAGAGTACACTATACGCCCTGAACCCTCGTCCAGGGTCTACCGTGATGGAACATCCGAACATCTGTAGGGTAGGATCTCACCCACTTTACCACTGTCCCGGTCACTCCCCTCACCGCTCTTCACGGAGAAGGCCGCAGAATACCTCTTGCAGCATTCGGCCCCCCAAATGCCAGCCGCCATCCTACCTAGCCCCTAACGCTAAAAGCTCCACCTACTCCTGACCAGCTAAAATCAAGAACGAATAAGCCTGAAGCCCTTGGGCTACCATTGCTCCAGCAAACTACTTCCGGGCAAGGCTAAACTTGCCTTTTTACTCCTCCTACAGGCTCTTTTTCCAGTAAAGAACAGCATAAAATAAATCATGCGTTGAGGTCCAAGAACCGTATTACCACAAAAGGAGAGCGATCAGTGTACCTCTAACACTGTAACTACCTCCCTTTTCCACCTGGTTCCCCTTGGACCACGAGGCCACATGGTCACCTGATCATCTTAGGATCCCACGACCAAGCACCTGAGGTCACCAATGCCTCGTCTGTTTACGCCAACCTCTCACCACCAGCATACCAGCCGAAAGGAAAGATGACTGTATAGAACCGCAAAGCTTCACACTTTCCACGGACCTCTTTCCACACAGTGGTATCCCCGGCTCTTGGGAAAGGCTACCACTTGCCTTCCATCCCTCTGCCATACCTCCTGTGATACCTTGCTCCACTTGCAATACCGATACTTCCTACGTCAGGTCCTTCGACCCGGCTCGTTTTGAAAGGCCACGTCTCCTACCCGACATCCCACCTTCGTGGAACCCTCCTACAGTCCTTAAATTACTGAGAAACCTCAACCTTGCCCTTTCACGCATACTAAACCTTCCTTCCCATAAGGCCATCAATTTTACATGCGCAACTAAAAAGGACCAGTCAGCCATCCTGTCCTGAAACCCGGTACCTGTATTCTTTTAAACCATAAGCTCCATTACTGGTACTACACCCAAGCGTATCCAAGCTTGACACCCTGGGCGGGATAATGCGTGACTGTGAGTAAATGTCCTGTACTCCAGCCCCATTATCCGAACCTTGAGTAACTGCTCCAACACCACCCGCAGACGAACAGGGCATACTCCTGAAAAATCTCTGCAGCCAATAACCTTATGCCACTCGACACCTACTCCGTTGCCTATGATACACTGTAGCCTGAATGAGAACAGGATCTAACGGCAGACAAACAAAACGGCCCTTCAAACCTCCAGAACGTGGAGAAAATAGACTTCCCCCTGCATGCCCGTAGCAATGCAATGCTCCGAGGGTTACCCGACCAACCCCGGAGAACACACCCCAGATAGGGTACCCACGGCCTGATCCTCACCCGCAGGACCTGCAGGACAGCGCATCCATTAACAGGTGAATTACCACCGCCACGAACACCGAAAAGCAAACCGATGCCCGACATACTATCCCCTACCGAGCATGAAATTAGTGATATGGAGAACTGTTTACCCCCCCCCCCCCCCCTGTCGAATGGGCAACAGATTTTTTCCACTGACTCCGCACTATACTTGACTGACCCTCCCAGGACATACCAGAGACCGAAAACTATAACGCCATAGGACCGACCAGCGAACCCGACGTTTAATATGTAAGGGCATCGGCCCCAAGCCAAACGCGAACCACTAGCCAGCACATCTAACATGGGTCCGGTCACACCCCGTACTTACACCCATAGACTTGGAATCCCATGCCGCTCCGCATGGGCTACTGGCTTTCTACTCAAGCTCGTAACTGTTTTCATTAAAAACACTGTAACAATATTACATAGCAAATCCTGCAGAACAGCTCCATTCTCCTGCTGTTTTACAAGTCGTTTACTAATTTGTTGACAATAGAGATTGACACTGCAAAAAAAGCATATAAGTTTACTTGAGCTAAATTTGTTTTACATCCTATAAAACTGAACTATGCAACATTGAGGAAGTTGTCTGCCTTTAAGGAAGAAATATTGTATATTCTTTGTCAGCTGCATTAGATACTTCCTCAGCAGACTCTGGCAAGAGCGTTAGTGCTGAGATTCTGCTCATTCATCTCATTATTTTATATTGATGACAGCAGACAAAAGACTTGAGGATCTCAGCTCATCTGGTCACCCCTGCTCCACAAATGCAGAGCTCTGTTTTTCTTTTCTTTGCACATTACAACTTGTTAAAGAGAAAGAAAAGGAAAAATGTAGCAGATCATTTGAAACCAGGGTTAACACAACCTAAGTCTTGTACATGGAGTGCTGCCTAGTAATAAGTCCTCTGGGGACAAATGGAGCACGTGATGATGTAATGCACAGGACCGTGATATATGGATGTTACTGATATACATATAGTGCAAGCTGTGTACAGAATGACGATAGATGAATATGTAAGTGAGTATTATTATCATCCTTTATTTGTAATGCGCCAACATATTCTGTTGCGCTATACAGGGGTTAAGTACATGGCAAAACAAAATTAAAACATTACAAAAGAATCGAGGTCCCTGTCTTTGAGCTTAAAATCAAACTTACATAGTGTTTATTCTAATCCACTTTAGAAGACTGAAAACTCTCAAATTTACCATCTAAAGTATGACGCAATGTAGCAAATAATGGGTTAAATATTCTTATAAAGAACTTGGTTATGTGGAAAATGTTTTTCGAAAGTTAATAATACAGATTTTGAAGGACCACTGCTGTTCAAGAAAAAGACACATGTTTTGGAAGTATGTACCAAACTAACAATATTAGCAGCTGTCTAAGTGACTGGGAGTGCTGCATAGGTTGGAGCTCATTGGTTGGTATGGTATTCGGTCCTGGTTGGTCATGGAGGTCCATTGGGCACAGGGTTTCTTTGGGCCTCTGGGAAGGTGAGCTCCTTCCGGGGCGGGTGCAGCTACCTCAGGTGTTGGTAACTGTTGTTAACTGTTATCATACGTTGTGGTAATAAAACTGTGGCCTGTTAATACCCCATCTTGATGTGTTGTGTTTTATTTGGGTGAGTTGGGTTCTGGGCTTTAAGGGGACGTACCTGAGTCACGTATGCCTAGGTCAAATCTAAATTTATGGAGACTTTTGTGTTTGTTACATCACATCCTGGGAGTTAGATTATGGGGATGTGTTTGTAGTTATCAGTAGGGATGAGGGACAGGCTGTGGTCCAGAGCCTTTGTCTGGTCACTGGATAAGACTGATATTGACACCAGACCCCTTCCCTAACACAGGCCCAGAGTCAAACAGCTTGCATCTAAGGATGGAATCACAGCTCTCCAGAAATGTAAACACCCCTCTCAAACAGCAGACATTCAAGCAAATATTCCTAAAAGGATTAGACTCTCTAGAGCAATTGGAGGAACGTATTATTCAGATAACATCCCTGTTCTATTCCATTGAAAGACTGCAACTTCAAATGGCTACTTGACAGCATAGATAAATACCAGAGCAAATCCAAATAGGACGACTCTCTCCCTCTCGCTTTATGTCAATTAACAGTTCAAGATGGCATAAGCAGAGTCTTCTAAATTAGCAATCAGCTTCTATGCTCATTGATAATACATATGCAAATGTTGTTTGTTTGTTACATAGTTTACAATGATAAGCATGCTGCTCTACTAATTAGCGAGCCACTCAGAAAAAAGGTGTTTAGAAAACAAATCTAACACAATATACAGTATATTTAGTTTTAAAGATCTCTGACATCACTGAGATTTGTCGTGCCTGAGGGGAGCATGCAGCTTCACAAGCCAATGATAAAAGTGTGTGATGGAGGTGTAATACATGTAATTCACTTGTGATTCTCTTCCATATGTTTTTCTGCAAACTGCTTGTCCAACTTCACCATTAGGATAATGGTGCAGTGTCTGTTTCCTTGAAGCATCACAGTGTTCCAACATTTAAATTGTTATTCTCCTGAAGAACTTCACTTGAAAATAGGCAATATGTATATTTCCTAACCCAGGGCCTGACCTGACATTCCACTAGCAGGTTACATTATCTGAGCACTGGGAACAGATAACATATTACACACCTGAGCCATTCACTTCACAATGTCACATACCTGCCTACTTATGTAAACTTTCACTTTCTTCCTCACCCTTGCTGTCCCCTATCTGTTTCTCCCCAAGTCTTTGCCTCTTCCATTCCCTTTAGATTGTAAGTAGCGAGTTTCCAATCTTGTAGGGTGCTTTGGAAAACAAATGGGAGTGAGAGGAGGGGGAAGAGACACATGGGAGTGAGAGGAGGGGGAAAGAGAAACAGGGGACGAAAAGGAGGGGGGGAGACACAGGGGAGGGAAAGGAGGGGGGACAGACACAGGGGAGGGAAAGGAAGGGGGAAAGACACAGGGGAGGGGGGAACAGACACATGGAAGAGAGAGGGGGGAGAGACATGAGGGGGTAGGGACAGGGGGGAAAGAGACACAGGGGTCGGGGGAAGAGAGACAGGTGAGGGAGAGGGGGTAAAAACCCAGGGGGGGAAAGTACACACAAGGGAGGGAGAGGGGGGGTGAGAGATTTGCAATGACCGCCAAAGGAGATCATTGCGGGGCCCATGATAAGCGCCAAAGGCACTCATTGCAAGGCCCGTGATGAGCGCAAAAGGCGATCATTGCGAGGCTCGTGCTGAGCGCCAAAAGCGCTCACCGCGATGCCAGTAAAGTAGAGGGGGAGAGGCTCCCATTGTGTGGCAAACAGCATTGGCAGGCTTAAAATTTTATTGCCGTCATTTTTGACGGCAAGTTGCTAGTATATATATATATATATTTACAGCAAAATCCCTGTTATCCGGCACCTAACTAACCGGGACTCTCAACTGGCACCGGCATCAATTCCCCATATTAAAAAAACTCCTGCTAAACTGTCATAACCGTCAAAAAATAAAGTACTAACTTTCTTTCTTATTGTTTTATCTGGGCCTAAATGGCCCAGTTTAGGTGCTAATGCCCCTTTAAAGGCATTTTGAGTTTTTTTGGGGGTATAAGGGTCGCTTTGACCCTTTTTATCGGGAAACCCGATTAACCAGCAACTACACTTATCCGGCAATAGGGAGTCCCTGTGGGTGCAGGATAACGGGAAGTTTAATATATATATATATATATATATATATATATATATATATATATATATATATATATCACATATTATAATAGTCAAACTACGAATCGTCTCATGCTTTGCGAGCTCGCGTAGCGAGTGATGCAGTTCTTTCAAGCTCGCAAAGCAAGCTCGCAAGAACTTCGTCTCTCTCGAAGCGAGGGACGCAGTTTGGTCCGCAAATGTGTACCCCTGCGAAGCGAGGGGCCGCATTTGCGGAAGGTGGAGGCTCTAACATCGGCTGCAATGAGCCGAAGACTCATTGCAGGCCGCAAATGCGGGGGACGCATTTGCGGAGGAGGAGGCTCTACGGCGCCTCACACGCGGTACTTTCCCAACAATATTAACCGACGGACATTTACGGACTTAGCAGACAAAAATACGAGATGCAGGACTTAGAAAAAAAAACATTACGACCTGCATTATGCTCTGCCAACTTCCTATTTTGGTTCAAGGACATTTAAACATAAATACTTAATAGTTGGCAACTAACCCCCCCCCCACAACTTTTTAAATGTTTAAACAACTCTCTTAAATGCCGTTCTCATCTGCAGTAACTTATTTTTGCCTAACTACATGAATTTCCTATTTAATTAATGGTTTCTATATTTTTTATTTTTAATATCAATGTTTTTCTTCTGAATATATGTTAATACATACTTTTAACAAGGAAAAGCATATCTTAGTCTCTCATGATTAGTTAGTTTTCTCTATGAATCTGTCGGATCCTGCTTTACTTTTTGTGTGTAGTGTGGGCGCTGCAGCCATGTTTGTTACTGGCACAGTGTTTGTTATACCTGTGAGTGATGAAGTCGAGTTTGAGTTGGTTGCATCAGCATAGCAAGGGAGGGTTCAGAGAAGATGAACTCAATATATGGGGTCAGCTTTCATTTATGTAAAGGGAGCGGCGAGTGCTTGATGATCATCAAGTGGGAGAAGAGTGAGAATGTTTTAAAGACGCAAAAGGTGTTAAAATGTGGAGGAGGTAGTAATGGTGCAGAATCTGCAAGGAGTGTTAAACTTGGCATGAAAGCATATGTTACATTTTGAACAGAGATTATCATTAAAACAGATTGTTATTTTTGGCAATCATATACCTGTCTATGCTGTCCTTATATTATCTTGCGTGCTTTGCTAAAAAATAAATACATACATATATATATATATATATATATTTATTTTATTCATTTATTTACAAATGCTTTAAGTCTATAAGGTTTTGTACAGTTTGATGTTTTATCTTGCTAAAATTTGCAGTTCCTATAAACTCTTTGTCTTATATTATTGGTTGCAAAAATGTTCCTTAAATGCATTTTTCACCGATATATCTTGTAAGGAATAATCATTTTCAACTTTATTTTATAGCTAAAGGAATACTATAAGATTCATACAGTATGTTTCCTTATTATAAAAGCATATAGATATTTTATTTACTATTATTTCTTGAAATTTAATATTGTCTAGACATCTACCATTTAATGTAATTTACCCTTCCCTTCCTGCTCCCGTCAATGCATATGTTCTGTTTACTCCCTATAGAACCCCATGGCAAATAACGTTAACCCCCTTCTCATGATATACTAAACTAACACCATAGGGGTCTCCATGGCACCTTCAAGCCGACCATAGTGGTCCTTGAATTTGTTCTAAAATTACTTTTGCTTGCCTGTAATGGTGAACAGTGGCCAAAAATGGTAATGGTGCATGTTTGTGAAGGACAGAAAGCGAATGTCATAATATGTCTGGGGTGAGTAACTATATGATGTAAGTACTGAGAGAGAGACCTGACCACAATTGACCAATCAATTACTATGGAATCTGACAGATGCTCATGTGCACAAGTCTCTAGTGAGCATGCTCATTACATTATTTTTTAAAAACTATTGACAGTTTAACCTATCAAAAAAATCCAAAAAGGCATGCACATGTTTTAGATCACTATTTAATTGCCTAATTGTAAAAAATCTATTTACCAATTATTTTGATAGTGAGCAAAAATTCCTAAAGGAAAAACACCATGGGCCACATTCAATTACACGTTCGTCTCCGATTGCGATGCTATTCAATTGGGCAAGGATGCGCGTTATGGGCCGAAACCTCAAACCCGTAATTCCCTCCCATGGCCACTAACTGTTAAGGGGCTGGCCGAGATGCAATAGGCAGTTACGATCCAACTGCTGTATAATGTAGTGCGACACAGGTCTCTCAGCCAATAGGAAGCGGTCTAGCCGCATACAGTTGACAGAGGGAGATTATAAAGTTGCGTTCCACCCGCCCATGAGTTGACTGTGTTGTATTTTCTGACGAAGTAGCACGCAAGTCCCGTAGTTGATGGTTTTTGAGAGAGAGAGAGAGAGAGAGAGAGAGAGAGAGAGCAGGAGTATTTTCAGAGCAGTAATTTACAGTGTGGTTCATTTATCTTATACTATTTACTATTTTACACTTAATCCTTGATTACACATATTTACAGATTACACGTAATTTAAACAACACACATAGAGACATATAAAGCTAGGTCACGCCATACATCCCTATCCCATCCCCCACACCCCATCCCAAACAGTTATTAATTACACATACTACACACATTGTTTTTCCCATCATATACAGCCAAACTTTGATTGATTTATCCTTATTTTTTGGGGGGGATTATTATGAAGGAGAAGAGGAGAGGCGAGGAGGAGAGAGAGGAGAGAGAGGTGGCCTTGGGGAGTAGTGGTGGAGAGGAGGAGGAGTGGTGGAGAAGAGGAGTGAGGAGTGGTGGAGGAGAGGAGGAGGAGGTGGAGGAGGAGGAGAAGGTGGAGGATGAGCAGGAGGAGGAGGAGAATCAGGAGGAGGAGGGGAGTGTATAGGAGGAGGTGGGTGGTGGTAGGGTGGCCCAAGCAGCAGAAAAACCTAGGAGAGGGACAGGAGGGAAGGGGACTGATCCCAAGAGTGGTGGTAGTTCGCAGGAGGGACAGGCCTCAGGGACAGGATCCCCGTCCACAGTCTGGGAGGGCAAGAGGCTAAGGGCAAGCACAGGGCCCACAATTACATGCACCGGGAGAATGTGGTTCTCCTTGTTGCTACCTGTGTCTGCCCCCTGATTCTTGCATGGGGTGGAAGTTAAGCCAGGTGACAGTAGTAGGCACAGCTCCAAGGGATGTGAGGTCTGTCAAGCACCGGTTTGACGACATCAAGGCCGAGGTGAGGAGGATGATGGCTAAGGAGGACGATGATCCAGACTGTGACCTATAATGAGTGGGAGAGGGTCGTCAAGGACCTCTGAGACAGTTGCCGGCCGCTGGAGCTTCAGGCCTGGTGGGACCCAGCCTCCATGTCAGGTGAATATCACATACACCAACATGCCACCACATGTACATCACACACCATGCACATGATGACCAACAAGGACACTGACATGTTCCCCTGGTCCCCTTGTGGATTGCTAACTGGTGGTGACGAAGGGGCTTGTGTACCTGAATTAAGCTGTGAGCTATACCATGTAGGGCCACTGTAGGTGGGCAGTTGATAGCAGAGAAATCAGACAAATCACAGTCCACTAGAGAAGGAACAGACAGAGACATTAGTAGGTGTGCTGCAGTCCATAGGGTTACAGAGAGTCGGACACAACTGAGGGACTGATCAACCATATGTGAAATGTTCCCCTGGTACTTCATATATGCCATGTGGTGGTGTCATTTGGCCACTATTTGTTGTCCCAATGTAGATGTGATGAGTGAAATGTATATAAGATGATCTTTGTATTGTTAGGGTCCACATTAGAGCCTCTATGAGTGTGGAAGGGTTAATATGTCAGCCATTTGCATGTATTTGTGTGTCTTTAAAAGCTTTCAGCAAGTTGCAGCATGGCTTTTCATATTGGCATATGCATGACCATTACAACCTATGAGGAAAATAAAAATGTATTTTTTGCTATATTTGATAGTTGGGAGTTGTTGTGCATGTAATTGTAATGACTTCCATTGCTTTCCCCATGTTTTAAAGTACATTGGTGTCTTTATATTGTCATTTGCTATGTTACAAACTAGTCTATATTTGGAAAGCGTAAGCTTTGGGCTGCCATTTGGCGTTTGCAAGCTTGATTGCGGTTGCGGTGTTGAACGATTTTTGCAATTTAATAGCTATGTGCGATTTTCGCAATTGCAAGTCTTTGCGGCCTTGAAATATCAAAGGTTTCGGGAGGCTGTAAGTTACAGGTTTAACCATCGAGATTTTTTTCAAAGCCGTAACTCGTAACCGTTTGGAGCCTGCAAAAAGACGCCAATTGAATAGCAAATTAACTTGCGACCTCACTTACAGGCTACTGGATCGAGCGAGAGCTCAATTGAATCGTGCTCCATGTCATTACCCCAAAAATTCAAAATAAATCAATTATAGAATACATATCTCTCTGCTTCTCATTCTTTTGATTATAAAAATAGATATAAATGTTAATATTTAAATAAAACTCATATATATGTGATTTTAAATCAATAAACTGATTAAACAAGTCAAAATACTATCTTTGTAGATTTTGAAAATATATGTTTTTAGAAAGTAAAGAAAAAAAATACAACCATAAATTTTCCCTCTTATGTGCAATTATGTTGCACTTGGAACAGTTTTCTTCTTCTTCTGATTTGCTCCTGCAGACGGGAGGACACTATGGCCCCTCATTTTATTCTAAGCCCGTAATTACCTTCATACTGATCGTATGTCTGTGGGTTAGAATTTTCTTACATATATAGATGTATTTAAGTGACCCAAGCCTGTAATTACAGGCTCAGAGCCCCAACACGTAAACCATGAACCCATTTGTAGCATTTCAGGGCATGATCATGATCAATTAAGCAAGCCTTTAAGTTTAGACAGAGCCAATAGTACATTCACACAAATCAATAAAAATCAATAAATCAACTGTTCTAGTCCATGCAGGTTACATGATATGTATTAACTCCTTGATATTGATTAACAGCCTTATTAAATTGTGATTCGGCCAATTGAAAATGGCTCTATATAAGCACAGAGCATATTTTTTAGTTAGTGAACTTCTATCCAAAAGCAAGGTCTTCACTAACTAAAAATCTCTGTAAAAGAAAATATGCCCTGTGCTTAATATAGAGCCCTTTTCAATTGGCCGAATTGCAATTTAATAAGGCTAATAATACGGAAATAAAACTTAATATTTTTTTATTGCAGATTTGCGAGCTTGAGACTGTTAATTAATTCTAATGTCTTTTTTGCTTTCCCAGGGCCTCATTCTATTATCGTCCGCAGCCGCTGCGGGGCAGCAAGGACCGGCCGCAAGCTTTCCGGCTATTCTATTCCCCTCCGGCCGGGGGTTCCGGCAGGCTTGCGGCCGGCGCCTTGTTATCTCTTGCGGCCGATCGCACCAGAGGAAAGCCTTTGATCTAAAACGGCCGCAAGGAAATCGTCCGTAAGAAAAGCCTGGTTGCGATTCTATTGCTCCGGGAACCCTCTCTGCAAGGCTAAAAACGAGCCGCAGCTTACTTGCAGCAAACAGGTCCCGCTAGCACCAATTAAGCACATAAAATAGCTCAAATAAAGCCATCCTGCACTTTGAGAAGACTATAAAGTGATTTTAGGTGTTAGAAAAAATAGCACATAATTACCCTATACTCAAATCCGTAAAATAATTTTTATTAATATACGTAAAATATCCATGTAAAAAGTCCATAGGGCTTGGAGCACCTCAGACACGCCTACGCCGCAGCTGGAAAATAAACAGTTAATTTGAACTTGGGTTTGGGCTGATGTGCAAGCTTGAGAGTGGGTTACTTTTAATCCTCATGTCCCCCAATATGATCCCTAGCATTTACAGAGCTGTACAGTGCAGGCTTGAATTTATTTTTTAGTTTTTAGATTTCAGAGCTTACGGCCGGTTCCAAGATATGCGGCCGGCCGTAAGGGGAGATCCTTGCAGGCCGTATAATAGAATCGCGAGTTAACAGAACCCCCGCAAGGAATCGCAGCCTTACGGCCGATTTACGGCCGATAATAGAATGAGGCCCCCAGTATTTTTAACGACAGTAGTGTGTGTTTATTTGCCTTTGCAGTGTTAAGAACTGGTGTTTAACCCACTTGCGAGTCCTATCTAATATTCATATAATTTTTTGATACCATTTGCCATTTACAGATTTGAAGGCAATTGGGGGCTTGTTGAATTGTTTCAATTAAATATGGATTTTGCGCCTCTAGCACTGGTAATGTATAGGCTGGAAATATCAAAGGAGGAGATAGGACGGAGTTAGTTTTTGACAACCGCAAGGATTTTTAGCCTGTAACTCGCAATTAGAATGTGAGTAGCAAAATTTAGCCAATTAAATATCAGTAACATTTATGTGCTCCATTACGGGCTCAAGCAATTGCGATTTGTACTATTAAAAGGGGGCCCATGAATGCATAAAAACATTCAGTTGCTACAATGGACATTTGGCAATCCACATTGCCAGTGCTTAGAACTCACAGATATTTCAGTTTACAAGGACAAGAAGACAGAATTATGTATTTATCTGCTTTTAAAAAAATATTTTATCTATTCTAAAATGCAATTCTTCAGAACAGCAAATAGAGCATTTTTTAAGCGAGCTAAAAATGGGACAATTCTAGCGTGAAAGAGCCACTCTTTACAAAGATAGATCCAATCCAAATCAATATGAATTTGTAGTCAACAATATATATTGTTGTTTTTTTGTACCCATATTGCTCAGCTTTTGCTTTTTTACACATGCCTCTTAGTCGACTTGCTGCAGTGAATTCTGGTAGGACTAACACATCCCAGGCTTGGCACCGAATGGTCATTATTTTCACTGCCAAACAGTAAGGATTTCAGGGAAATCACACAATTCATTGCATCTCCACATAACTCCCAGACATAGCACCAAAGGATCAGGCAAAATGTAATTACAGTGCCGGCCTATGAATCGGTTTCTCAGGCATCTCCCCATCAGTCCCACATATACTAGCTCTGCTTACAGCCACTCCAGCACTGTACAAGTTAACATTTTGGCATATGACTACCTAGACAGCTGAGCACAAAAGAAACAGCACACTAATAAAACTCAGACGGCACTGGGAGAAAATCCATCCAGTTCCTCTCAATAAAATCCGTAAGTCATGTAAATCACACTTTTTTCGGATGGAAGAAATTGCTCTTTAGGTGCTGCGGAGGCAAAGATCTGCCTTGCAGGGGTGCGTGGTATTTTGTATTTACTGATCTGCCTCATCTACTATGAGAGCTTCATGAGTATTTGTGGCCTGGGAATTCTTGTTAGGCAGTACCTTTTTTGTTTTAGGAGGGGAGAAATTTGTCTGTTGATTTGTGGCACAATTTGTCAGCTATAAACTTGAAATTACCAGTGTTGATATGAAAGGAGACATTAAGAGCAGAAAAAAGCTGTTGCTGGCAGCGAGATATTAAACCATACAATGGAGTCCATTCAGAACCCTCAGGTCCACTCTGAGCCTTGCTGTTTCTTACAATTCTCAGTGGCTCCAAAGTTGTCCACATTGTAAAAATTTGGCTTCTGACCCTGTCATGAACCGACTTTTTATTTTCTTCCTGATAACACATTATGATTTGCATGGATGGAAAAATGTGAGACGATAAAGGAGTATTTGTAGAGGAGCCCTATTCATCCCAGCAAAGAAATAGCATTTCTGAATGAGGCCTTTAAACTACCTCATTATGACCCAGCAAAACATCACTGCCATATACAATAAGGCACCACAACCAGTTAGCAAAATACAGCACAAATCACAAGACAATTAAACTTTTAAGATTCAGTACATGCAAATATTTCTGATAGCTTTTTGTATAGATGTTGCTGGTATACAGAGAGTTTTGGTTTGCAAAGACCAACGTAGCAAGTGTATATAGCCAAGAATGGACATGTGATGCACAGGCTCCTGTCTGTCTTGTCATCTCATACACTTTTTGCTGTTAACTTTTTTACTTTTTTGTGAAGTAATTAGTTGCAGTTGACCCAGTTATTAGTCATTAATATTTTCTAAAGGACCACAGAGGGCTGTGATGGGCTTGCATCTCAGTCGTTAGCAAAGTACTTTCCAGCCAAAGTTTACAGCCTTATTAAATTGCGATTTGGCCAATTGAATAGGGCTCTATATAAGCACCAAGCATATTTTTTTACAGAAGTTTTTAGTTAGTGAACTTCTATCCAAAACCAAGGTCTTCACTAACTAAAAACTTCTGTAAAAAAAATATGCTATGTGCTTATATAGAGCCCTTGACCTAAGCAAGGCCCAGTTGGTATGTGCATATAAGAATTTATACCCCATCACCCATTGAATATAAAATTAGACACAGACCACTTCTTGGGAGATAACTGGCCACAGCGTTTATTGGTAAACACAACATGACGTAATAACCATAACGATAAATAAATAAACATAACCCGAGGGGAGGAGCCTGGACAGAGACAGTACACCCTACGCCCTGAAGCCTCATCCAGGGCCTACCGTGTTGGACCATCCGTACCACCGTAGGGTAGGATCTCCCCCATTTTTCCACTGTCCCGGCGACTCCCCTCACCACCCGCCGCTGTGACAATATAAACAAACAAATGTTTGATACCATATAATATATACTTAATGATACATCCACAACAACAAGTACTTCAGACAATAAACAACATAATCCACAACTTACTATTCAGCTGTTTTTTTTTTTGTTTTTTTTTATTAACAGTACAAAATATACATCACTTTAACAACAATACTTTAGGGATGGGTGGGTGGGCATCTGCTCCCATGGCTTGCTGGGGGCAAACTGGTGGAAATTGGCGCCAAAAGCCTATCATGGCTCCACCTCCCCCAGCTAGCCACATCCTGCCCCTCCCAGGTCCTGCCAGGTCAGGTGGTCCCTCCTTCCAACCCCAGGCAAGCCTGAGGTGGCCTACGGGCCCTTCAATTCAATTGGCCAAATCACAGTTTAACAAGGCTGTAAATCAATATTATTTAGTGTATCTAGCAGAACATGACTTAATTAATGGATTAATGCAGTGACAGGCAACCTATTTCACTTGAAGGGTTGGTTGGTGCTCAAGTTCTTAAAAGACTGCCATGGAACCCTTTAACCCCAAAAACTGCACTTCTGAGACTACTGTTCTCCTCTCCAAGAACGTATCCAGGACACCACAAAGCTTTCAACAAAGAGGTCCATTTGGGGATCTGCTCAAACAAAAGCACACTAAGCACAGTTTTTTAAACACTTCTACAAAATGTGGTATTTAATACATTAACCTATGTCGGTGTAGCTCTATAAGCAAGCAACTATTTCCAATAATTACTGTATGAGGTTACATAAAGTTACATTATAAGAACCAGACTTTCAATTTATTATCAATGATGTTGCTTCAATGGAAGTAGTTGCAAAAATGTGATGAATGTTTACACAGAAAATGTAACAAATTCAGACTGTTCAATATAATTGCAAATAGTGTTTTTTTTTCAGAGTAAAAAAGCACAATGAGAGAAATTAGATCAAACAATCATATATGTACACAGGCTTAAAGGACACTGATAGATGGTATTGTAGGACTATGTACAAATAATATATGGCTAATAAAACAAACCTTAACTAGTATTCCTTTAAAATGTGTTTCAGTGCTTAAGAAGCTTACTTGTCTGGCATTCTTCTTCAATAGGATGTGGTTTTCTTCAGCACAATGGTATGTGTAGTATTTTTATCACATACTTAGTAACTGTTCATCACAAAATATAGCTCCATATTCTTTGTTATAAAACACTAGCGACTTGCCCGTCAAAAATGACGGGGCAATAAAATTGTAAGGCAGGTAATGCTGTTTGCCACAGACATTAATTTTTTTGGTGGTCTGAGATCCTTTGGCGCTTCGAGATCAACGCAGTTCTTGCAAGCTCGCTTTGCAAGCTCACAAAGCGTGAAGACGATTCGTAGTTTGACAACTATTATATGTGATTCATAGTACAGAATATTGTTATATTACTAAGAACAATAAAAAATCCCCTTTATTGAACAATTTCTACAAAGTAACATTATTTATTAAAAAAACAGATTTTATGTGATCATAGCAAAGTACAGAAGGATTTTAAATAGGTTTAATAATGGTGAGTCACATATTATAATTGTCGAACTACGAGATGTAGCTTTGTGTGGTGTGTACTACTTAACTCGGAGTACTTAGGCGATGAGCCTCGGGTAGTGAGGCGAGCCGTTAAGGCACTAAAACTCGCAGCACTTGATGAGCGTCAAAGGTGCTCCTCGTCTGCGAGCCTCGCGTAGAAAGGCGAGCCGTTCACTTGCAGCACTTAGGCCAGGAGCGCCAAAGGCGCTCATTTCCTGCGTGCCTCGCGTAGCGAGGCGAGCCGTTAAGGCACTAAAACTTGCAGTAATTAGCCTCCAAACACTTAGGAAACGCAACATCGTGCCGAGGTAGGTCGACTGTGTTATGCAGCTGGGATAGCTTAGGTGCTTATCTGCCGGTTGAAGTAAAGGAGCGGATTTGGAAGAGGGAATTTATCGAAATATTCTCATTGCTACCCTCATCAAGATTCACGGATACCCAAGACAGAGGGCCGGTGTTGGGCGGGCCAGATCGAAAAGGCTTCAGGAAGATTCCTAAGACGTTTGAGAACTGGCTGCAGGCATTTTCGATCCTGGCGTGTGTCATCGGCGAGAGGTTTCCAGAGCAGTGTTCGGCGCTATTCATTTACCTCGACGAGATACGGGGGCCGCACCGCACTTATGGCGGTATGGCATGGTGGAGGTATGACGAAAGCTTTCGTCAGTGTATGGCCACTAGACCAGGGATGTTGTGGAGTGACAAGGCCGTTGCGCACTGGCTGAATGAAATGACCCCATGCGGGCGGTGGCGCCCTTTTGAGGTGGGGCGGGCGGACCCAGACATCCCGCCATGACGGGTGGAGCAATCAGGCGAGAATGCTACTCCTTTAATGAAGGGGTTTGCAAGTGGGTGCCCAATTGTAGATATAGGCACGTTTGCTCCAGCTGTGGAGGTGAGCACTCAGAGCTTAGATGTGGAAAACCAAAGGAAACCAGCAGACAGGGTGAGCCCTCTGGAAAAGGGAACGACGCCGGTATCACTGGACGCAATGCTGCCATGGCTAAGACGCTACGGTAAGGTCTCTGGAAAGGGGCAAGCAGCAAGGGGGCTGATCGTCGGTTTTCGTGAGGGTTTTATAATTCCGTCCAAGGTGGATCAATGTTTTACCGCACAGCTCGCGAATCTAAAATCAGTGGCCGAGTTTCCTGGTGTAGCAGAAGAAAAAATTGGAAAGAAGTTAAGTTGGGCAGGATGGCAGGCCCGTTTGCGGAACCACCTATACCTTGTTTACGGATATCCCCTTTGGGTGTGGTGCCGAAGAAAGAACATGGAAAGTTTAGGCTAATACATCACCATGGACTGTTCTGTGTCGTGCGCTTATTTTGAGACTTTCAGCAGTTTTCTGCAGTGGGTATCGGTCCAGGAATCAGGATATAATAGCATGGTGCATTACTTGGACGATTTCCTATTCGTAAGTCCAAGAGGTCAAGAAGTGTGTGCTCATCTTCTGGCCACGTTCTCCAGAGTGGCGCATTATTTGGGGTTCCGTTGGCAGACCAGAAGACTGAGGGTCCAACCACCTGCCTTAGCTTCTTGGGCATTTTTATAAATTCCCTGACGATGGAGTGCAGTTTACCACTGGAAAAAGTAAACGATTTAAGAGGCGAGTTAGCGGCGCTTGCTGTGCGAGGAGGGTGTCTCTTCGGCGGCTTCAGTCTATTCTTGGAAAGCTTGCGTTCGCATGTCGAATCATTCCCATGGGAAGGATTTTTTGTCGTCGGATCGCGTTAGCTACGGTTGGTATCAAGCAGCCACACCACTTCGCTAGGATAACGGCATCTATAAGAGAGGACGCAGTGGTTTGGGTGGCGTTCTCTGGATCCTTCAATGGTAGGGCATTGATCCACACGTGTAGTCAGTCTAACATCCAGCTGGCCTTGTTTACCGACGCGTCTGGGGCTCACGGATTCGGTGCATATTTCCGTGACAAATGGTGTGCAGCAGCATGGCCCGAAAAATGGATTGAGGCGGGCCTAACCAAGAATTTAGCCTTCCTGGAACTATTTCCGATCATTGTCTCAGTATGTATGTGTGGAGAAGACCTTAAGGATAGGCATGTCATCTTTTTCTCGGACAACATGGCAGTGGTCCACGCGGTGAACAACATCACGTCATCATCAATACCGGTCATCAGGTTGCTTCGACACTTAGTTCTGGCCTGCCTACGTTTGAACATATGTTTTAGAGCTAAGCATGTTCCGGGCATAGATAACAGTATAGCTGACGCACTGTCTCGTTTTCAGTGGGGGCGTTTCAGACAGCTGGCACCCCAAGCAGCAGCGACGGGGGAGCAGTTCCCGCTCACGCTATGGGAGCTCGGAGCAGAGAGGTAGTGTCGCTGATCAGGAATTCATTGGCGCCATCAACATGGTCGCCATACAGGAAATTGTGGTTTAAGTGGTCCGACTTGGTGGCGGCGGCAGCCGGTGAGGAGTCTGATGATCAGAGGTTAAGCATACTTCTGTGGTTCATACTGCAATGTAAGGATGCCGGTATGTCGGCGGCATCAGTGTCCAGTCAAGTAACTGCGTTAGCTTTTATGTTCAAGCTAGCTGGGCAGAAGGACTTGACTAAGGAGTTTCTGGTAAGAAGGGTCCCGAAGGGACTGGCAAGGGGTCAGTCGAGTAAGGACAAGCGGCGCCCTGTCACATTTTGCTGTTGTTGCGTATCTCTGTGGCACTGGAGGAGGTTTGCCACACGGCCTACGAGGCACTGCTGTTCCGTACAGCTTTTTCGCAAGCCTTCTTTGGAGCATTCAGGTTAGGCGAACTGGTTGTGGCTAGCAAGCACGGCCCGGGAGGCATGCAAGTGGAGGACGTATGGGTGGAAGGTGACAGGGTAGTGTTATGGTTAAGGAGGTCCAAGACAGACCAGGCGTTTCATGGCAAAGAGATCATGCTGAGATGGGTAGGAACGGACGGTTGCCCAGTGGACTGTGTGGACCGACTGTTGCAGCGGCGGCCGTGTTTGCCCGGGCCGTTATTAATACACTTGGACGGGCTCGCCTTGTCGCGCTTCCAATTCTCTAAAGTTTTCAAAAGTTGTTTGAGCAAACTGGGATTATGTGTGGCCAAATTTGGAACTCACTCATTCCGCATATGGGCGGCAACGGAAGCAGCGGGCTTGGGTCTTCCGGATGAGGTGCTTAAGAGGATTGGAAGGTGGCAATCGAGCCGTTTCAAGTTATACATTCGACCTGCTTCAGTTGCTTACTAAGTTTGACATGCCATTGCAGACCCTCGGAATCAACTCTGGGTGATCGGGCACTGTTACATATACTGGGCGGAGCGTTTTGCCATTAACTCGAAAGATGGTCTGCAGTTGAGAATACCTAATGTTCGCGGAGCAGTGCGCTGGTTTGGTACGAGAGGAATGAGGTGGAGGCAAGCTAGTGGGTTGATGGACTCGTACACCCAGCGCTTTGGTCGGCCCGGAGATTGTGTTATTCCATGTGGGAGGAAATGACTTGGGATACATCCCTATCAAAAGGCTGGTGAGGGATATGAAGCGTGACATCAGTGGCTGGAGAGAGAGGTTCCCAGGAATAATCGTTATATGGTGGGAGATGGTAAAAAGGAGGGAGTGGAGAAACGCAAGAGTGAACAAGCTGGGATGGATATCTCTGCGCCGTCACGAACTGGAGGAATCTAATGCGGATGCATTTTTCTTGGAAGATGGAGAACATCTAACGGAAATAGGCTTGGAGTTGCTTATGTTGAAGTTTAAGGAAGGGGTACAGCGGGCGTAAGCGATGGGGGGGGAGCGACTCCATAGAGGATTCGTCCGGAGTCGCCGTGGCGGGTGGGGGAGTTGCCCGGGCCAATGGTGAGAAGGGGCCATCCCTACCCCTGAGAAGGTGTGACGACGGCACAGAGGTTGACCTCTTGAGCGTGGGCTCAAGGGATGGGGTTACTGCCAAGCCCGTGGCTCCTCCCCCGTTATAGTGAATTTACATATGCCGTTTGCATATTATAATAATAAAACTCGCTGCGGCCAGTTGTACCTCCAACAGTTTTGTTGTGTCTTTTTTTGGGGTCAGGGAGGAGGCGGGGACGGGCCTCAAGCCAGAGGCTGCGGTTGCTCCGCCCCCTTCGGCCAGCGAGGGCGCCATTTTGCCTCACTCCGCGGCAGGCAGGGAACCAGGCATCCAACGACCATCCCCGTTGTAAGAGCATTTGATACTGTTAAGTTTTACATATTCAAAAATAAATAAATAAATAAATAAAGAAAAAAGTAAAGAAATATTGTAATATAATTAAGTCATTATTCAAGAGATTTGTTGCTCATGTGATGAGCTTATGGTTGTTGATATGTGGTTTGTTGCAGCAGAGTTTTAATAAGTTGTGTTGGGGCGGGTGGGGGAGTTGCCCGGGCCAATGGTGAGAAGGGGCGTCCCTACCCCTGAGAAGGTGTTACGACGGCACAGAGGTTGACCTCTTGAGCGTGGGCTCAAGGGATGGGGTTACTGCCAAGCCCGGGGCTCCTCCCCCGTTATAGTGAATTTACATATGCCGTTTGCATATTATAATAATAAAACTCGCTGCGGCCAGTTATACGTCCAACAGTTGTGTTGTGTCTTTTTTTGGGGTCAGGGACTTTAGGTGTTGCCGGGTCATGCATTTTTAAAAACACGCACACACACAGAGATCTATCTATCTATCTATATATCTATATATATATATATATATATACAGTAAATAAATATTATATTTGTGTTCACATTTAAACATCTTAAACAAGTTAAAAAACTTTTTTTCCTGCTCAGAATTCCGAGAAATATAGTTATTCCACTGAATACTGGGAACCTGTTCACGGACATGCAAATGTGCCCACAAAGGCTCTTGTAATCCAATACCATTTTAAACATGGCTTCCTTTAAGCATATGCATGCTGTATTAAACAGCATTAAGCAAAGCTCATGACGGATCATACACAAGCCAGGAAACCCACCCGTATACAGTTGTTTCTAGTTTACTGCCTCTCGCCAACGTGGGGCCGATTCCTAGCTTGTGTAGTAGATTTTGTTGGGAGGAGGTAGTTTACCACAATAATCATCTAATTTATGCTGGGCAAAAGAGCGATAGAAGCCCTCCACTGTACAGTAGTACAGTAAATAAATAGTACATTTAAAAAACTTGTTTCCTGCTTATATGTATATATATATATATATATTTATATATATATATATACACACACACATATATATATATATATATATATATATATATATATATATATACATATACACACGTACATACATAGACTTATGGTATGTGGATTCATAGCAATGGATTCATAGGATAGGATAGGATTCTTAGGATTCATAGCAATGGCAAAGGAGGAGGAATCACTGTGTTGTGGGGGAGTATAAATGGGCCAAGGGGAATATAAAACCTAAATACTACTCTGCAGCAAGTGTCATGGCTCCTTATGGATGGTGGTTTATTTTCTGCTTATCCAGCGGCATAATTCACAGTCTGTACACCAGTCACAACATGTCTGCCCACAAAGAACCGTAATGTTGAGTTTGTTAATCAAAAAAGTGTAATATATTACAGCAATGTTATCTCCAGTAATGTAGGGGTTAACATTTGGACTCTGGGATCCTGGAAATAAAGACTGTAGAAGAGAAAGTGCAATAAACAGAATAATAACAGCGGCCTCCATTTTGTCAGCCACACTTATTGAGATGTCAGCAGGCGGGAGATGAAATGGGGCAGGTCACTGAGGGTTACGTAAATATTTTAATATATGGACACACAGCCTTTTTTGGGGAATGCTTCACCTTTTAACAGCTGTGTTTTGAAATTCCAAACATGAATAAATATCTGTTCCTCTGTTAAGATAATCGGTATTATTGGGCTTGGGGTATCTCAACCCTCAGATAATTAAAATATGTGATTTTAAAAAGCAATACTGTAAAAACTATGGAAGCGCCAAGTGGTGTATATTATTCTTTTTATATGAAGAATAATGTTTATTTCGTAGCATACACTACTTTATAGGATATACATATATCAAAAACTGTTCACATTGGTTACTTAATGAGTGGATAATCTAAGGTTAATATTACATTTAGGAGCCAGTAAGATTAGCATGAAACTAGGCAGATTTTTAGGAGCCATGAGATTTCTCAAGCAATGATTTAATTAACCAAACTTCTAAGGAAGACTTCATGACCTTACTATGTATAGCTTGAAGGGAAGGGTGAGTTGTGATATAATAGAAACCTTCTGGGATTTACAAGGGAAGCATCTTTAAGAAAAATAATAATACTAGAAAATGGGAATGTAATTCTATTGAGAATGTCAAGGCCAAAATCCAGGATAAGGAAGGATCCCACCTGACCAACAGCGTCTGATCTTTGCTGGAAAGCAGCTTGAGGATGTACGTACTCTGTCTGACTACAATATTTAATATATTAAAAATATAATATATAACATAAAACATAAAATACATTCACATACAGAAAGGGTAAGTGGCATCACTAATATAGTTTCCGTACTGCGAGTTTGTGTTTTACGCTTGCAAAGTTTGCGGGTTGCACATGCCAATGCCCGCAATGGGCGCTGAAAGTTGTGAGTTGGGCATGCAAAGTCGCTCATTGCGAGGCTCGCAAGGGAGAGGAAAGGAGAGAGAAGAAGGGGAGAAGAGGGGAGAAGCGGTAGGGAGGACACAGGAGGGGGGAGAGAGAGATTGTGTGCTGGGGGGCAAAAAGGCACAGGAGAGGGAGAGCGGGAAGAGACTCAGGGGAGGGGGAGAGACACGGGAGGGAGTGGGGGCAAAGAGACAGAGGGGGAAGAAACACAGGGGTGGGAGAGGGGGGGAAGAGACACAGGGGAGGGAGAGGGGGGCAAACAGACACAGGAGAGGGAGAGGGGGGAAGAGATGCAGGGGAGGGAGAGAGGGGGGAGAGACACAGGGGGAGACACAGGGGAGGGAGAGGGAGGGAAGAGACACAGGGGAGGGAGATGGGGTGAAGAGACACAGGGGAGGGAGGAGGGAAGAGACACAGGGGAGGGAAAGGGGGGAAAGAGACACAGGGGAGGGTAGAAAAATGTAATATTATCCTGTCATTCATGATGGGCAATTGACTAGCGTAGAATAGTCTTAGAGTGGAGGGGGTAGTTACAAACATATTAATGTAGGCATAGGACTGTACTGAGGATGCATTAAATGGATGAATGCCTGGGATATACTGTACATAAGGCTGTTCTGAGTTCTTAAGCTAATCGTTGAATATGTCGAGGGAATGCGAAGGCTGAATATACATATATACATACATACATAAATAAATACAGCCTTTGAAAAACAATTATCTGCACTGTGAACTACCATTTTCTTTAATTAGTTTTCAGCAACATTTCTCAGGAGGATGTGTCCTTTTCAACTAATTTGTTTTCCCATGAATTCTATTAAAACCACTTGCAGTTTCAATTCCACATTTCCATTGTACAGATAAAATCTTTCACTATATTCACCTCCAATCTATGGAAAGATTAGCAGAAACTAAAATGGTAGATTCCACTGCAGCATAACTGCATGCAAAAGGCAATAAATTAGAGGCTATATACTTTTTTTATTTTCTATAAACATTTGCTTATTATTAAGAAAGTAGTTCTTCAAAATAATATAGTGTGTTGTAGTATGAGGACTACAGTGACCATTTAAATGAGTGCAGTGTTTCTTTAAAGGACTTCTTTAGTGCTCATACAACGGGGGATAATTTGTTTATGTTGTAACTGATTAAGAATAAAAGCTCTATTTGAAGGTCAAAAATATCAATTAAGCTTTTAAATCCTACACTTGAAGTTTAGTTTGCAGACGTCAGCATATCTGCTGCTCTCCACCCTGATTATGTATAAGGGGATGGAGAGGGCCTGAAAAAGGGATTGTGCACATAGGAGACCTTATCTGTGGTCCAGATAACATTAATTATCTGCCTCCTTCCATTTAGGACAGACTTCTAGGTGGGTCCTCTTTCACCTACTGTAAGACAAGTGGTTATCTGTCAGGGGTGGAGACAGGCACATATAGTGCCAACAAACTAGTGGAGGAGCTAGTGCATGGGGGGCCCCAGTGCAAAAAGAAACACCCTCCCCCACACACACAGGAGGGGGCAGGCACAATTTTTTTTTTGCACGTCACGAAGCCCCTCCAACATCAACTCACACGGTACATAAAAAAATAATATATATATATATATATATGTGGGTCTGTGTCTATATATATATATATATATATATATATATATATATATGTATATATATACGTATATATTTACATATATATATGTATATATATATATATATATATACATACACACCTATATATATATATATATATATATATATATATATATATACCATATATGCGTATACATTTACAAATGCATCTATACACATATATACATGGAGGCCACAGGGGGTTGAGCTAGGCCGCAGAGCTTCGCAAGAAGCCACAGGAGGCTGAGGGAGAACACAGAAGACTGAGGGAGGCCGGAGAGGTCCTACGGGAGGTTGCCGGAGCCACAAGGGGCCATAGAAGACCCGCGGGGCCACAGGGGTCTAAAGGAGGCCAGCAGCGGCCCCAGAGGATCTGAGGTGGCCAAATGGCCTGCAGTGGGCAAAGGGGGGCCCTGTGGCCACCGGAGGGCCGCTGGGGCCACAGGGCCTCATGGGACTGTGGGAGGGCCGCAAGGGCCAATAGAGGGCTGTGGGGACCACAGGGGATCCGCCAGGAGGTCCACAGGGGCCCCTCAGAGGCCAGGGGCCTCTGTACCTTGCAACGGTTGCACCGGTGGTAGTTCCGCCTCTGCAAGGAACTATAGACCAGTAAGCTTCCCCTCAATATTGGGAAGCTATTAGAAGGGTTGCTAAGGAACGGTATTTAGGAATATATCCATGTGGACAAGCAAATAAGTCGGAGTCAACGCAGATTTATGAGGAATAGGGCATGCAAAACTAATGTAATTAGTTTAAATGAAGAGGTAAATAGAAACTTGGATCAAGGCTACTCAGTCGATATAGTCGTGTTGGGTTTTGCAAATGCTTTTGATACATGGGAGGCTATTGTACAAAGTAAAGGATGCCACAATAATATATGCACTTTGATTAGGAGTTGGCTAAAAAGTCAAGAAGCAAAGGGGTTGTTGTAAATGGAACACTTATACTAATGTGGTAAGTGGGGTTCCTCAGGGTCCAGTATTAGGCCCTCTCCTTTTTAATGTATGTATTAATGATTTATAAGTAGGGCTGTTGAATGTTCTCTCCTTATTTGCTGATTATATTAAATTGTGCAGGGTAGTTAAATCAAACTGGGATGTGCTTACCGTCCAAATGGACTTGCATACACTAAAAGTATGGACAATTAAATGGCAAATGAGATTTAATAAAGAGAAATGTAAAATTATGCAATTTGGAAGGGAAAATAAGCGTGCAATGTATAAGCTAAAGGGAACAAATAAGGATATGAATGAAATAAAATAATCTAGAAGTGCTTGTGGACAACCACCTACATAGCAGGGCACAATTTTTGTTGTTGTTTAGCCATTTAATTGCATTCGATTTTCCATGATTCTATGGACCACAGCACACCAGGCACATATATCAACTACTGCCCCTCTGAGCTCCATTAAGTTCATGTTCATTGCTTCCATGACCTATATCCATCTTTGCCTCTGCCATCCCATTCTTAGTGTGCCTTCGATCTTTCCCAGCATCAGAGTTTTTTCTAGGGAATCCTGTCTTCTCATGATATGGCCAAAATAGTTTACATTTAGTATCATGATCAAACCTTCCAGTAAATCGTTTGGCTTTCTTTCCTGTATCATTGATTATTTATATTTTCTTGCAGTCCAAAGGACTCTAAGTAGTTTTCCATGATTCAAGGGTGTCAAGTCTATGGCGCTTAGACTTCTTTATGGTCCAGCTCTCATATCCGTATGTTACTACTGGGAATACCATAGTTCTAACTATGCAGACCTTTGTTGATAATGTAATACCTTTTTACTAGCTTGTCCAGACTTGCAATAGCATTCCTCCCCAGAAGCAAACGTCTTTTAATTTCATGCTTGCATTCACCATCTGTAATTATTTTGGATCCCAGGAAAATACATTTGTCACTGCCTTCACTATTTACTTTAGTTCTTCCTCACTTTCTGCCATCAGAGTGATGTCATTTGTGTTGTTGATATTTCTTCCAGCAATTATAATTCCAGCTTTGGATTAATCCAGCCCAGCCTTTGCATGATGTATGCAGCATATAAGTGGAACAAATAAGGTAACATTATATAACCTTGTTGCACTCCTTTCCTGATTCTCAACCATTCAGTTGCTTCATGTTTCGGTTCTGACCGTTGCTTATGGTCCACATACAGATTTCTCTGCAGCAAATACAAATAAAAAAAATAATTCTGCCACTATGTAGATCCCTAGTACACCCTCATTTGGAACTTGGGTACAGTTTTTTGGGCACTTTAAGAAAAGGACATTGTAGAGCTGTAAAAGATTTAGAGAAGGGTAACAAGATTAATTAGGGGTGACAAGAGGATTGCATTATTAAGAGAGGCTAAACAAAATACTTATCTCAAGAAAAAAAAAAATGTCAATTTATATTTTTGACCACAGTGATCCAATTAACCCTGTGCATATAACCTGATATGCTTTGTTATGTATATAGCCCAGTTCCACATTGCTCTGTAAGCAAGGAAGTTGTAAACATGTTTTGCTTACTCAGTCCTTTTGCACATGTAAAACAAATCTTGTCTCCAGTGGGACAAACGCTAAAGACCTCACAGCAGAGCTTGTAAAATGTGAACCAAATTGAAGGCCCCTCTTGTGCTTTGGTTCCTTTCCTAAAACAAGACCTCATCACCTGGGTCGACCAGCTGAAACACTCATTGAGCCCCCCTGCTGCTTCGGTAAACACTGGCTTTTCCTCTTCTGGGCCATTTGGACAACAAGGTGGATGGATCCATGTTTCACTGGGAAATTGTACATCAAGGTGCATTTCTCAAATTTTTGTTGGCTCAAAATGTTGGTCTGTTCTCCAGATTTCTCTAGTCATGCTTGGGTGACCCTCGCAAAAGGAATAGGGTAACCTGCTGTGCAAGGTTGGAGTGAGGGGCCCATCGCTGGCCATCTCCATGGCTTCTGCAGAACTCATTCTATTCTTTATATGTACACATCATATAGATTTCCTACAGTACTAAGAATGTGCAGCATGTCTAGAATTTGTTCTTTTATATTATTGTGGGAAATGTATTAAATGGTTTTGTTTGTTTGAATTACTTTTCTATTGCCTGTGACTTGTGGGGAAACCTGCAACTAATCCATACTGTATCAGTTTAACATGTAAAAATAGGGAGAGGATGATATGAGAGAAACTTTCAAATATATCAAGGATTTTATAATGTTCTAAAATAAATAGAAATGAAAGAACATGGCGTCATGAATTGAAGTTGGAGGGTGGAAGATTTAGGAGTTATATGTGAAAGTACCATTTTGCAGAAGAGGTAGTCGATAAGTGGAACACCCTTACAGATGAATTGGTATGAACACAGTAAAGAAATGCAAGCAATTCTAGGATGACCATAAGGCCATCCTGATGGCTAATTAATCCAAACTTCTTAGAATGGGTAGACTAGATGGGCCTTTTGCTTCTTATATGTTGTAACAGCTATGTTCAATGTATCTATATAGATGTAAAACACAATATTAACTTAAAAACATGTTTGTGATTACAAGCATACCCTGTTTATCGCGGTATATACGTTCCTGCATGCAGGAGTGCTATCCGAAAACCACGCGGGGCATTTTATCGGCATAGCGCTGAACAGCGCTATGGCGAAAAAAAGAGAGCTAAATGGGGATTTTTGTGTGGGGTATTACTGTATACGGAATGTGTTCAATAAAACTGGTTCAGTATTGTACACAGTGGATATTAAGGGTCTTAAACATAAATGAGTTTTGAGAAGCATATTTAGTAGTGCAGAGTGGATATGAAAAAAGAAAGAGCTAAATATATAGATATATAAACCAATTGAAAATATATAGAGTTTAATGGGAGTAAGTATAGAGCACCAGAATCCCAGAAATTATGTAGACAGTAAAAATAAATGTAATTATACTGGTGTTCACATTGTATTTTATGTTTGGTAATATAATTTGTCACCTTGAATAAGCCTTTGGATGCAGGTAAGAATCTACTTTGTTTTATGGAAAGATATGCCACAAAGGTATGTAGTATATGATGGGATAAATTGGGCCAACAGAGGCTGGGATGCACTTCTTAGTGAGCGTAGAGCAGCACAAATCTTGAATACATCACTGAGTGATAGTTCAGTTTTTGCCTTTTTCTTCTTGCCCAGTATAGTTTTCGAAAAGAACACACTGCCTGATGTCTATTGTTACATATGACCAAATCATACACGACATGCACTGGGCACTGCAAGTGGTTGTGATCAATACATCACTATGGAGTAAATAACAGCACTTGTGATAAAACTAGACCAGAAATCTGTTGGATACTATTGATCAGAACAAAATGGCAGTGATGTATTATGATACGTTCTGAGAAAAACTAAAATATTCACTATGGCATTAAAATAAAGTTTCAACATACTAGTTTTGAAATCTGGAAATCCTCTCCCATCAAAACTCTTTCTAAACTATAATTCATAATAATAATATAATACAAATTGATTAAATGTGAGCCATTAATTAAGAAAAAATGGCAGGTATCAATGGTACCTAATCTGTCAATGATTGAGGCTTAGGGTGTCCTAAAGAGACTGTATGCAAAATGTATTTATTTAATTTGTTTTTCAAATTATTTTTTATAATAGATTAACTGCATAATTATATTCATGAGATACACTTTAAAATCATAAATAGACCAAAGCCATGGCACATATGACCGTACTGTTTGCTCCACATCCTGTTGCTCTTTCATACATTGGACCATAACACATATAACAGAATTCTGGCGGGTCCAAGCAGTTCCAGTAGACCATTCCCAGTTGGTGCGTGACACTGGCTGTCATTATCAGTGTTTGTTAGTTATCATTGACAGATCCAAACAACAGCTAGACTAATAACAACCTGATTAAAAAAGCACAACAGTAGTTATTTCACAGATGTTTGACCAGAGGACCCCACACATAGTGGTATACAGTGCCTTGCAAAAGTATTCACCCCCTTGGCATTTTTTGTGTTTTGTTGCCTCACTACCTGGAATTAACATGGATTGTTTGAGGATTTGAATCATTTAATTTACAGAACATGCCCACAAATTTGAAGATGTTTTTCTTTTTTTATTTTATTGTAAAGCAAACAACAAATAGGACAAAATAACAGAAAAAGTCAATGTGCATAACTATTCACCCCCCTAAAGTCAATACTTTGTAGAGCCAACTTTTGCGGCAATAACAGCTCCAATTGGTTGCACCAGAGCTTTTTATGGGCTTCATAACAAAGGGGGTGAATACATACGCACATGCCCATTTTCTGTTTTCTATTTTTAAAAAATAGTTTTTTGTATATATTTTTCTCATTTCACTTCACCAACTTAGACTATTGTGTTCTGATCATCACATAAATTCAGATTAACCAAACATTGAACTTAAGTCTGTAATGTAACAAGGTAGAAAGTCAAGGGGGGTGAATACTTTTACAAGGCACTGTACTAAAACCTACATTATTGATGTTATGGTTATTCTTACAGAGATTATCTCTCCCTACACAGGTCTATCCAAAGGAGAGTCACACTTATGGGGTGCTGCATCATGGTGGAATACCTCAATCATGAAGAATCCTTATATATGTCTTGTGCATAAGACCTCCTGGACTAAATCCTAGATCAGTGTGATCATATCTAGAATAATCCTGTTAACCCATTAGCTATTTACTGTGCAGATTACTACTAATTGTTATAGGACTAAATGTGTAGATCCCATAATAAGCATGTTAACGAATGTGCAATAAGATTAGATGAAATGGAGATTCTGACATTGGCAAATTATTCTTTACCATATTACACATTTATTTTGCAATGTATCACATTCTAAAACCTACACTACTGTAAGTGCAATATATTTATTTTTGGATCGGAAATTATGTCTAGAAGTACAAGGTATCTATTCCAGTATATTGCCAGAATAGCTCCTAAAATGTACATTGCAGACCGTATCTAAATTAATATATACTAGCGTGTTCACATATGAGCTCTTCACATTCATTATTCTCAATCATTTTACTAGTAAAGCCCGTTGAGTTGTGAGACTTACATCTGTGAGGTTTTTATGGCAGTGCATGTTTAAGAAGTTGGAAGGAGGACAATTTAGGGAAAACGTGCAAAAGTGCTACTTTACAATAAGAGTATTAGATAAGTAAAATAGCCTTCCAATGGAAGGGGTATTGTAAAACACAGTTAAGGAGTTTAAGCATATGTGGGATAAGCATACAGCCTGAATTTAGCCAAAAATGTTGTGAGAAAGAACGTTCAAGCCTATTTTGGCTGTTATCTGTTGTCAAAACTATTTTTCTGAATCAAGGGTTATGCCAGTTAAGGGAATTATCATATATCAAAACTGATTTAAGACAGTGAAAATTGACAAAATCTTGGAGCAAAAACCCTAGTTGGTTGAGTGCTAATGTAAATGTAAGGTCCGACTAAATTTTATTTCCCCAGCATCATAAAGATACTAATCAGTGGTACTTTTATTTAATATTTATATATGCACATGATTAGATTAAATACAATAGTCCTGCCTTTTTTCAGCATTAGCTGTTATATGGATTATGTATATATTAATTATGTGACACAATGTTATTGAAGACTTTATTCAAGAATATTGGCAGACATACACATACATCTAGTGTCACATTTTTTGTAATGCCTTACACTTTCTCTGCACTTTAATTTATGTAAATCTGTTTTAAAACATTTAAAACTCTTTATGTCTTAATCTGGTCCATCCGATGATACCCTTCCACATATGGGTGGGGTTTAATCCCATTTCCTAACCTGGCTTACTGCCATACAGTTAGGGCCTGACCATGCAAACTAAAAATATAGAGAACAGTATATATGGCCTCATATATGTGATAAGATGGTTCCCTGTCCAGATTGTAAAGGATATAAATAAAATAAAGGACTTGTGTGAAAATGTTATGTAATTACATTTATGTAGCTATGTTACTCCAAAAGCTTTAGTATATAATAGACTCCCATCTTGTATGATCTCCATCGTATCTGCAGAATATGCAAATCGTTCCCTCCTATTCAAATAAAAACAGTAAATGCATTAATGGTGAGCATGCTCAGTACACTCCCACTATGCTATAAAGGACAACAGGAGTTCAAGAAAAAAAGATACTTGTTTGTGAAGTATATACCAAACTAACAATATCAGCAGCTGGGTCAGCCATGGACATAAAACATATTTTTGGAAAATCTGAATTGTTGAAGACAAGAGTATAGGAATTCATTTTGTGTTTTTTTTTTTTTATTAAATCTAGTTTTATGCATTTTACCTGTGTAATTATGGTCTTAGTTAGATTTAACAGTTTCGAACATATGTCTTTTTTCAATGTGCAATGGTCCTTTAATCCTTGAGATTATCACCTCCAGGTATCTCCGTGCTCTGATGCCTATGGTTTACATATCTGCTAATGTTGTACGTGTGTTGCATACGTCCCTTATATATGATGTTTTTGCCAATATGCAGTGGTCCTTTAAAGCTTTGTACATGACCTGTGCAAGCTGACCTGGTACGCTCCAAAAACCCACCCCCCAACCAATATCCCAATAACAGACACATAAACTGGAATGGGTAAAATCAGGCCACAGCTTTATTAACATAACATGTGATACAAAACACGGGAAGCTGCACACCTTCCCAAGGACGGAGCTCCTCACAGCCCCAGAGGTCCCATGGAACCCCGTGCCCAATCGACCTCTGGCCTCGGCATAAACCGTATACCTTACCCGCTAATAAGCTCCGCCCTAAGGTGATGCCGCACCCCCGCCACCCGCAAGCCCGCCGGGCTCAGCACCGACAAAACTAACCATGGCCTGAACAATACCCTCCTTTAACGTATAAATAAAAAGAGACGTGCCAATCTCGTTAAGGTGAACGCCATCCCACGAGTAAAAAACATGTGCCCCCGGGGTTTCAAAATCCAGATGCCTAATGACATGACCCCCAACTTTCCGAACATATGAAGACATAATCTTATTTATTCTGAGCCTAGCTTTATTCAATATTACTGGATCCTTAGCCCCCCTCCATTTTAGTCTGGGTGTAATCTGGGACCAGATGATATATAAATCCGGAAACAATTCCTTTAATCTAGCTAAATCCCTCTTCATCTTCCTGATTAACTCCTTCATAGCCATATATCCCAAGTCGTTACCCCCCGCATGTATGAGCAGTATGTCTGGGGGCGAGGAAAATCTGGCCCACCCGACTACCTTCTCTAAAACCTGCTCCCATCTCATGCCCCTAATGCCAAACCATTTTATTAACAAGGCTTCCTCAGGGAAACCCAACTGGCGGCCCCGATCTGTGATAGCTGCTGCCCTTCTGGCCCAATATATGAAGGAATGCCCCACAATCCATAGCTGCAAAGGAGTCCCTGCAATGCAACAAGAAATTATAAGTCCTGCAGATAAACATATAAAACAAAACCAAACGAATCTACCTACTGTATTGTGCTGTACCCTGGAGCCTAGTGATGTTGATTCATAAACACAAGTTCCACAAGTCTTCATCAAACACTGTAGGTTCTACCCTAGCTAACGGCGCCAGACTGCGAAACTTGTCCCAATCGAATCTGGACAAAGCGTCCGCCACCACATTCTTAACCCCTGCGATGTGTGAGGCTCTAACCATAATGTTCAACTGAAGACATTTTAATACCAATTGCCTCAGCAGCCTAACTACTGGAGGCGAAGAGGCAGTAGTAGAGTTAATTGCCTGTACTACACTCATATTATCTGTGTGAAACACCACATGGTGATGTCTCAACATGTCTCCCCATAGCCACAACGCTACCACTATAGGGAACAATTCCAATAAGGTTAAGTTCCTAGTCCAACCCTGTTCATGCCACCCAGCTGGCCAAGCCTGCGCACACCAATGACCTCTAAAATAAGCCCCAAAACCCCGTGAACCTGCCGCATCCGTGAATAATTGCAGAACTTCATTAACAGTTGGTTCTGTTAAAATCATGTTCCGGCCATTAAAGTTTTTTTAAAAAGCGTACCAGATGCGTAGGTCCTCTTTGTGCTCCGCCGAGATTCTTAAGTGATGATGCGGAAGGCACCCTCCCCTGGTAACTAAAGACAGCCTTCTGGAAAAAATCCTCCCCATAGGAATTATGCGGCAAGCAAAATTAAGCTTACCCAGTACCGACTGCATAACCCTCAAAGTAACCTTCTTTGCCAACAGAACCTTACCTACGGTGTTACAAAGATCCACCACCTTATCCAGCGGAAGCCTACATTCCATGCGCATTGTGTCTACTTCAATACCCAAAAAAGTCAAAACTTGGCAAGGCCCCTCAGACTTATCAACGGCCAGCGGAATGCCAAACTCCTCTGCTAAATCTTTGAAACCCTGCATTAATCTAAGACAATCTGCTGAATCTGCCGAACCCACGAACAAGAAATCGTCAAGATAATGAACAACCGAATGTAACCCAGTCTTAATACAAAGAACCCAATGTAAAAATGTACTAAACTTTTCAAAAAAGGAACAAGAAATACTGCATCCCATAGGCAAACACAAATCTACAAAGAACTTCCCCAAAATAGCACAACCCAACAACTGCTGAGAAACGGGGTGAATGGGAAGCAAGCGAAAAGCCGACTTGATATCTACCTTAGCAAGCAAAGCCCCTCTGCCCGCTCGACGAACCAACCTCACTGCTTGTTTTACAGATGCATATGAGACCGATGACAGCTCTTGGTCAATCCCATCATTTACCGAGTGGCCCTTGGGATAAGACAAATGATGGATGAGCCTGAAAGTACCAGGCTCCTTTTTTGGAACCAGCCCCAATGGAGAGATCCTTAGATTGTTCAACGGGACCATATCAAATGGGCCAGCCATTCTACCTTTTTCTACCTCGTCCAAAAGAATGTTAAATACTAATTCTGGATTGTCCCTTGCCAACTTTAAATTAACAGGATGCCTAATACCGGCCCCAGCCAAAGATGGAATAGTAAAACCTACAGCAAAACCTTCCCATAGAAAAAAGGCATCCTCAGCGCTAAGAACTCTAGTGGCGTATAACCTTAGCCAAAACTCCATCCTTTCCAGGCGCACTGGGCTCCACCCCTTTTGCAACAGAATCCCCTGTTTTTTGAGATTTTGCTCGCCTAAAGCAACGAAAAAGCGGGTGACTACTACCGCATTCCGAACATTCATGTTTGAATTTACATGCTGAACCCCAGGAGCATGAACCTTCGTTAAAAGCGAAACAAAACCCTTTCTTCGCTTGGCTAACCACAACCGACTTGGGACCTGAAGCAAAAGATGGGCGGAGAGGAGTAACAATTTTTAACCAACTGCCCATATCCCTGTCATCCCACTGCATAGAAGGCCTAACAGCAAGCTTCTGACGAAATTTCTCATCATAAGCCCACCACGCCTGCCCTCCATAGGTTCTGTGAATCCCCTCGATTTCATCTAGGTAACAGAAAAGAGCCGAACACAACTCAGGGTTTTTCTCTCCCACTATACTAGCAAATATCACATAGGCCTGTAACCAATTACTGAATGTCTTAGGGATCTTTCTATATCTACGCTTACGCTCTTCCTCCTCTTTCTTAGCATCCTCTTTTTTCTCATCTGGCTTAATTTCTATGAAACTGTCCAACGGAAGAACTGAAAACATCTCTATAAACTCCCGTTTCCATATTTTTTCCCTCAATTCTTTCGACACGTGCTCCCCTATTGGGCCAATGGAACACAGGGCTGATTTACTCCGCACTGTGTCTGCAACTCTGATAACAGGCTCCACCCCCACTACCCGGGGTGGAACCTCATCTGACGAACCCGCAACCCTTGCCTCTTCCAGAAGCCTAGAACTATCCTGTCCCTCCCCACTACAACTACCAGGAACTACCTGACTAACGGGTAAGTTACTCCCAGTCCTATCTGAAAGCAGCCATGCCAACTCTGGCCCAGCCTGCTTAGTCCCCTCTAGCTGAGCCATTAAGCTACGTAAATTAGACAAAACAGTTACTAGACTATTTTGCATGTGTTGTGTGTTGTGTAAAGCCTCACCAGTATGCTTCATATCTGCTGCCGATGCTGAGGCTGTGAACCCTGATTAGTGGCGGGAAGTCGTCTGTTCCTGCTTCTTGATGACTCTTTTCTAGATGCCTCTTGTACCCTCCGGTCCTCCCCAGAGGGCAGTCTATGATCCTTACATCCTCTTGTTTCCGTGCTCCTGCAAAGATAAGAAGGAGAGCGCCTATCCCTCTCCCCCCTGTTATATTCACCATGTCGATCTGCCCGGTAAGGTGACCTTTTCCTGGATCTAGACCTTCCTTTTGGAGAGGTCGTGAACCTATTCCTGCGAGCCGGTGACAAAGATCTTCTGCTTCTGTAATTATGTGATACATTTTCCCCTCTTTCCTTGCCACTCCTGTTCCAGTGCCTCTCACCTGCGGTGTGCCTTACTGCCCTTGGACCTGAATATATGTAATGTAAAGATGATGTATTTGACCGCAAGGCCTCCTGCTGATTCCCCCCCGGGCTCCTCTCTTCTTGTATACCAACCGGCATGTCCTCTACCCCATGCCTTGGCTGTAATCTGCTCCTGTTAGATGTGCCCTCACCCGGGTCCCCACATGTAGAGACTGGGCAAAAATTTGCAGCTACTGTTGGAACAGGCTCCCTCCATCCTTCCTGCTGTAATTCCTGACTTGTGTCACTAATGTGGCCTTCCAACTGCAAACTATCTTCTTGTTCCTCCTCACTTATTTCTTCTATATTCAGGTTCATGCCTTCTTCTCTCCTGTCTTCCCTTTGTTCCTGACTTCCTTCTGCTACTTGCCATGCTTCTGGCTGCCCCTTGTACTGGACTCCTGTTCTCTTCCTACTTTCTGTTGTTTCCCCTGCTGTGCCCCTCTCTAGGCTGTGTGCCCTTGTCTGGTCCGTTAATGGACTCTCTGCAGCCTCCTCTTGGCTGAACTGTGTGCTCCTGCCCCTTTCTCGTGGCCCCCGTTGCGCTGCCCTTTGCTTCCTGGCTCCTGCTGCCCCTCTGACTGCTTTTGACGCTGCTCGCGTCATTATTTTCTTCCCCTTTAGCTCAGACCTACTTTCAGACACCTCAGCGACCCCTTGCTCACCTTCCGACGTGTCTACCATCAGGTCCTCATTACCGCGCCGGGACTTCTTACGCGCAGGGATCCGTTCTTCTCCTGCTGGTTCTACTGCACGCTCCCCCGACGTTGCTGCCGCAGCCGGTCCCCGCCGCCTCACCAGCAGATGAGCTTGATCCGACGCTGCAGAGGAGGGTCGCGTCAGAGGCTGGTAAGTATCTTCTTGCTCTTCTGCCCGTTTTGCTCGCCTTGGGGGGGTTCCGCTGCCGCTCTGCTGCTTCCTCAGGGACCTCCTGACAGCAGGCATCCGTCCTGCGCCAACGATCCTCTTCCTCTCCAGCTGGCTTCCTCCTTTCTTCCTGGGGGTCTGCATAGACGGGCTTAACCTTTCTGGGGGCCTTGTACTCCGGACCGGACGACTCTGCCCCAGCGCAGCTCTCACATCAGCCTGCTCCTCAGCCTGCTCCTGCCTTCCTGGTGGCGCATCTTCTTGTATGCTGGCCACCAAGGCTTGTAGCCAATCAAAGCCATGTGCTGCTACTTGGGCCTTGAGCTGTGCCATCAGTGGGTCCAATAAAGGGGACGCCATGTGTGAGCTTGTTAGATTCCCCTCACAGTGACCCCTTAACCGCGGGAACTAGCCCCTATAAATGTCCACTCCTAGCCACGCCTACCTATGCATCAGCCAATCGCTCCCCTTGGCAGACAGCCAGGTCAAAAGCCCCTCTGTTCCCAGGCAGTCACCCGGGGCTCCCATATCTTTTGGTCATCAGCTGGGAGATATGATGCAGCTGTAGGAGCAGAAAATTAAGCACTTGTGGAACCCCTTACTACCTCCGTACTACAGTTGTGTTTGGAATTACTACAGTTACTGTAATATGTCTATGGACAGTGAATACAGATAAAATGGAAACATTACTCTAATGCAATGCAAACATGTGTAACATCTATTACCGTATATACTCAAGTATAAGCCGACCCGAGTATAAGCCGAGGCACCTATTTTACCACAAAATACTGGGTAAAATGAGTGACTTGAGTATAAGCCGAGGGTGGGAAATGTGCTGCCCCCTGTGTCCCTCTTGTGCCCTCTGTGTCCCCCCTCTCTCTCCCGTGTCTCTTCCCCCCCCTCCCTTCCCTGTGTCTCTTCCCCCCCTCCCTTCCCTGTGTCTCTTCCCCCCTCCCTTCCCTGTGTCTCTTCCCCCCTCTCCCTTCCCTGTGTCTCTTCTCCCCTCTCCCTTCCCTGTGTCTCTTCCCCCCTCCCTTATCACCCTCCTCAACCCCCCTCCTCATTCTCAACCTCCCTCCTCAACCCCCCTCAACCTCCCTTCAAACCCCCCATCCTCATCCTCAACCCCCCCATCCTCAACCCCCTCCTTAACCCCCCTCCTCAACCTCAACCCCCCTCCTAATCCTCAACCCCCCTCCTCAACCTCAACACCCCTCCTCATCCTCAACCTCCCTCCTCATCCTCAACCTCCCTCCTCAACCCCCCATCCTCAACCCCCCTCCTCATTCTAAACCTCCCTCTCTACCCCCTGTGTCTCTCTAAACCCCCGTGTCTCTTTCCCTCCCCCTCCTCATCCTCAACCCTCCTACTTTTATTCAAAAAAAATTGTTTGTTTCAGTTGTTTAAAATTAGTTATGTAATTTTTCATTTGTGTGCTTTGTATATATATTTTTTTCAACCAGCAGAGAATCAGCAATGTCTTCCCATGTCTCTTAGGGCCTCCTGCAGAGTCACAGCTGAGGCTTCACTTATAGCTAACCTTTTAATGCATTACTCCTGACAATGGAGCTGATTGGGATCTTGTGCCATTACTAACATGCGCTTACATCTAATATCCATTAGTCATGACTATACACAGGTCCATAGGTCCATAGGTGTACGCTCTCTTAAGTTCTTAGCTATTGATTCCTTTAGTTGCTATTATTATATATGCTAAGATATTTCTAAAAAAAACATAAATATAAGGAATATATATATATATATATATATATATATATATATATATATATATAAAAATAGAAAATAAGATAAGCATACAAGCATATTTATTAGATTGGTCTGTTCTTTTAACTAAAATTACTTCATATATTGCATATATTTCATACTCAACAAAACACTATACAGCCTGGTAACCTATATAACCCAAGAGTACTTTGTTCAGGAATTTCATATATTTAATGTGTAATAATACTGGGTATATAGTGGTTGTAGCGGAACCCATCACTGTTTTACCCTGTTTTATGATTATTATGGTTAAAATATGATCCTACTATATGTATGTTGGTTGATGCTCTGCAGAATATTGTCCCAGACATTTGCAGCTACTTGGCATGGGAGATAATCCTGTTACAGCGACTCCGCATAAGATAAAGGAAGTCTATTGTATACAGTGTTTTCATTCTCAGATAAGAACAAAGAAGTGTAATTGAATCAATGTCTGATTGTATCAAAGTTGCCAGGGAGGTGTAACCCACCTATTGTTCTCTTTATGTGTATTGTACGGCCAAATATGGGCATGTGTATTGCCTGTGGGAAGAGATGGGTATAAATATTTCTGCAATAACAAAATAAAGTCAGTATTCATTTGACTCCCAAATTGTGTGTCGTCCAATATGGGAGGTTGGGAATGGTGAGACTGTAGTGCCTCTCGGGTATTTTACAGTATACCAGCGGAGATATTGGACTGCGTGTTCCAGCTCCGTTACATTTGTTGGCAAGTGGCGGAATTGTTCCCACGGTCAGAAGGACAGCTACAGGAGACACCATTCCGTGGAGTACAAATTGAGGGCAACGCTAGTATCCGTACAGCGCCCCTGGCTACAGCAGGATGGAACCGGCTAGTTTTCAGACAGTGTTCTATCATGAGGAGGAGGAGGCGGCCGCGGACTACAGGGATGCAGACAGAAAGGAACTCATGGTTACAGTACCTCTTATTACCCCACAGACTGAGTTTCAAAGAGAACTCCAAAGCAGACTGGCCTTTTTCCCAGGTACGCTTCCCATGAAAACCTTGGAATGGTTAATGACAGATGTCCACAAATCCATAATGGAAAAGCAGCGGGCACGGGAGCGGTCCATCTTGGGAGCTGCTAACCCACCTCCCACCATTAACCCCCCCCAGCACTGCGTCCGGGTGGTGGGAACTACCAAACCCCTCCACGGTACATCAGGTGCCACACGTGTAACCAGCAGGGCCACATGAAGAGAGACTGTCCCAGAAACAGAAACCGCTCCACGTGGAATACTCCAACTAATTCCCCCCCCCCCAGCGGCAGTGTGTACCCCAGGGGGCCGAAGGTGTCGTCCTTCCCCCCCAGCGGCAGTGTGTACCCCAGGGAGCTGAAGGTGTCGTCCTTCCTCCCCAGCGGCAGTGTGTACCCCAGGGGGCAGAAGGTGTTGTCCTTCCTCCCCAGCGACAGTGTGTTCCCCAGGGAGCTGAAGGTGTCGTCCTTCCTCCCCAGCGACAGTGTGTACCCCAGGGAGCTGAAGGTGTCGTCCTTCCTCCCCAGCGACAGTGTGTACCCCAGGGAGCTGAAGGTGTCGTCCTTCCTCCCCAGCAGCAGTGTGTACCCCAGGGGGCCGAAGGTGTCGTCCTCCCCCCCCAGCGACAGTGTGTACCCCAGGGAGCCGAAGGTGTCGTCCTTCCTCCCCAGCGGCAGTGTGTACCCCAGGGAGCAGAAGGTGTTGTCCTTCCTCCCCAGCGACAGTGTGTTCCCCAGGGAGCTGAAGGTGTCGTCCTTCCTCCCCAGCGACAGTGTGTACCCCAGGGAGCTGAAGGTGTCGTCCTTCCTCCCCAGCGACAGTGTGTACCCCAGGGAGCTGAAGGTGTCGTCCTTCCTCCCCAGCAGCAGTGTGTACCCCAGGGGGCCGAAGGTGTCGTCCTCCCCCCCCAGCAACAGTGTGTACCCCAGGGAGCCGAAGGTGTCGTCCTTCCTCCCCAGCGGCAGTGTGTACCCCAGGGAGCTGAAGTTGTCGTCCTTCCTCCCCAGCGACAGTGTGTACCCCAGGGGGCCGAAGGTGTCGTCCTTCCTCCCCAGCGGCAGTGTGTACCCCAGGGAGCAGAAGGGGCCGTCCTTCCTCCCCAGCGGCAGTGTGAACCCCAGGGGGCAGATGGTGTCGTCCTTCCCCCCCAGCGGCAGTGTGAACCACAGGGGGCAGAAGGTGTCGTCCTTCCCCCCCAGCGACAGTTTACCCTAACCAGGGGAGACACCAATCTCCCAGACGGCGCAGATGTGACCGTGGTCTCTGCGCCCGCAGCCTGTCCAGATCCCCAACTACCCTCACTGGGACAACCGGAGGAGGGGGTAAGTACAAATTCCCCTCCCCAGCTTACTTCTAATGTGGCCCCAGGGTTAACAGAGGAAATGTTAACCCCCACTGACCCCCACGTTTCCCTGGCTACTGAGCCGGAATATGTCCCAGGTACCCCAGCAGAAGAGCTGACAGTGGGGCAGAGTGCAGTCGGCCTCTGCCCTCCCTTTGTCCCTTGTACAGAGCAGGAGGTCCTGCAGGTTATACCAGCAGAAGAGCTGGCATCAGGGCAGAGTGCCGCTGGCCTCTGCCCCTCAAGTCCCCTCGTCGTGTTGCACCATCACCCCAGCGAAATATCCAGGTGCCTGGTTAGACTTCCCCCCAAAGGGGAGATGTGCGACGAAGTGCCCTTCGCCACTTTGGCTTGGAGAGGACTGTTTGCCAGCCTCCTGCCCTGCGACTATGGCCCTGGTACATATTGCCCTTTGGAACCAGTGTTCGGCCATACCAGAGTGTATGTCACTCATTCTGGCCCTTTACATACAGGGGGGTCATTCGGTACTTGCCCTGTGTGAACCATGATACCACAGAAAGCTATGCCATGGAGCCCATTCATATAATGAAAGACTATGGGAAAGACTTTAGCTACATGGCAATTGAACTGTGTGAAGAGGATCTGAGCGCTATTCGGTAGTTTTGTGCGCTCAGATCCCAGCTATCTGGGGATATGGGAAATGTGAGTAAATGTGAATTGCAGTAATGCTGATGGGTTGTCAAACTAGAGAATTGACCAACAAATACTTTTGTCCGGACATCCCCAGGCCGATCCGTTGGGATCAGACCGTGTATGCCGGCTTATGGTCACGGGGGAGGTGTGTAGCGGAACCCATCACTGTTTTACCCTGTTTTATGATTATTATGGTTAAAATATGATCCTACTATATGTATGTTGGTTGATGCTCTGCAGAATATTGTCCCAGACATTTGCAGCTACTTGGCATGGGAGATAATCCTGTTACAGCGACTCCGCATAAGATAAAGGAAGTCTATTGTATACAGTGTTTTCATTCTCAGATAAGAACAAAGAAGTGTAATTGAATCAATGTCTGATTGTATCAAAGTTGCCAGAGAGGTGTGACCCACCTATTGTTCTCTTTAGGTGTATTGTGCGGCCAAATATGGGCATGTGTATTGCCTGTGGGAAGAGATGGGTATAAATATTTCTGCAATAACAAAATAAAGTCAGTATTCATGTGACTACCTATTGCGTGTCGTCCAATATGGGAGGTCGGGGATGGTGAAACTGTAGTGCCTCTTGGGTATTTTACCGTATACCAGCGGAGATATTGGATTCGTGTTCCAGCTTCGTTACAGTGGTTATCTTTGTTATAAAATACCAAGGGTTGTAAAAAAATGTATTGTCTTTGAAAAGAAGACCATTTGCGCATATAAACATAAGGCCTGTCATAGACAGTCCAAGTAGGTCACTGAAACTAATTATTCATGCAAGGTTGACAAGAGTATTATAGTTTTCACAATCCTGGCTTTCTCAGTTTGAGCAGCATCTTCAGATATCACAATATAGATAATATAAAATACAAACAATGGTGATAAGATCAGCAATTAGTGATGAAAATGCATAAGTAGAGTCACAGTAAGAGGTACAGAACATTTAAATGGATTTCTGTATTTTAAAAATGATAACATGTTCTCATTATACAAGGCACTGTACCATGTACCGTATTTATCGGCGTATAACACGCACCGTCGTATAACATGAACCTCATTTTAAGAAGGAAATTTCAGGCGGAAAAAAATAAATTTCAAATAAAGAACTTTGAAGCAAAATCCTCAACCTCCCTCCTCAACCTCCCTCCTCATCCTCAACCCCCTCCTCAACCTCCCTCCTCATCCTTCCTCCTCAACCCCCCCATCCTCAACCCCCTCCTCAAACCCCCCATCCTCAACCCCCTCCTCAAACCCCCTCCTCCACACCCCTCCTCCACCACCATCGTCATCCACCTTCCTCCACCCCCCTATCCTCAACCCCCTCCTCAACCTCAACCCCCTCCTCAAAATCCCTTCTCATCCTCAACCCCCCTCCTCAACCTCCCTCCTCATTCTAAACCTCCCTCCGCATTCTAACCCCCCCTCACCCGGTATATGCTAATGACGTGGCGCGCATGTGACGTCACATGTGCGCCGGGTCCAGGAGCGGAGCAGAGGCCGGAGCAGAAGTAGGTAAGTGAGGGGGAGGTATTTAGGGGGGTTTAGGTTGAGGAGGGGGGTTTAGGTTGAGGGGGGGTTAGAATGCGGAGTGGGGTTAGAATGCGGAGGGGGGTTTAGAATGAGGAGGGAGGTTGAGGGTGAGGAGGGTGGAGGGAATATCGGCGTATAACATGCACCTATCATTTGCCCCCTATTTTCAGGGAGAAAAAGTGCGTGTTATACGCCGATAAATACGGTATATTTATATTACCTTAAACTCAAAGTTAAATCCATTATAAGAAATATCACTTTGCTGCCACAGGAACATTAATGATATATAGCAGGAGCAGACAGTCCAAGTGCTATTCGGGAGGTCCACTGCAGACATGGCATAGCTTATGGGATTTCTTTTAGTTTATTAAATCTTAACCAAGTCTGAACTCTCTAATGATCTATGCCTTATGTGCAAGAAATAAAAATACTGTGCATTAGTATGTAATCTTTGGGGACCTAGAGAAGTAGTAAGTCCTCTTTGTCAGTTTGGGGTTGTTTATGGTATGTCTAATAATTTAGCAATGCTTGCAGACCTAAGATGTATTGTACTCCATAGGGTGCACACTGTACCTTTTGCCGACGTTTAGTAGTAGATCATACATCAATGAGACAAAGGCATATGTGAAAACTGCTTAATGAAATTTTGCCAAAAATGTAGAATAATTCCTTGGCCAAAGTCGGTTGATATTTTGATAAAGTTCAAAAAGTGTTTGCATGCTCAGCATCTTCTGTAAATTATACAACATTAGTAGTAGCAGTAATTATAGCAATACTTATAATTACAGAGGGTGAAATCAGAGTGTCAATAGGAAATTAAAGACGGCCAAAGGGAGTTGGTATGAAAAGAACAATATCAAGACACAACTCCCACCACTGAGAATAGGGAAAATTTGAAGGGTTCCAGATAAGAACATGAGTGGCATAGTGTAATCTAAACCAGTGGTGTCACCAATAATAAGTGAAGGGGTTCAAAACGAATGTGGAAGAAAAACATATATCCACAATCATACTACTCCAAAACCTAGTGATGATACGAAAAAACACAGGTTTTTCTTATTATTTTCGTTTTATTTGGACACGCGTGGGGCAGCAACAGCATAGCATACACAATGTCTGCTGCTGGCACTAAATACATAAACAACAACTCATTTTATAATATTTCCACATACAGAAAATGGTCTGCCCATTACCAACCCCTTCTAGACCATTAAAAGATTATTTACATTTGTAATAAATGCTATATATATATATATTATTATTATTATTATTATTATCTTTATTTATATCGCGCCAATATATTTCGTAGCACTGTACAGGGGTTTAGTACATGGCAAAAAACAAACTTAACACCTTAAAGAATGGAGGGCCCTGTTTTTGAGCATATAATCAAATGTATATAGTGCTTGTTTCCAAGACACGGACACACAATTGAAAACTCGCAAACTTACAATCTAAGGGTATTTATACATAGAGGGTATGGATATTTGTATTTTACCCCAACACTAGCTGCTGCCGGGTAGAGGTGAGACGTATTATTAAATGCATGCATTTTGTGAATGAATAGAGTTAGGTGGTGACAGCAAGTATTTGTGAAGACTCTCTATTTGTGAAGAGTCTGATTTATAACTATAATATAGCTCCAGTATGGCAGCAACAATGAAAGAGAACAGTGATGTCAAAATGGGAGAGTAGGTGAATGCTAGCTTGTCTTATGGTTAACCCCACACAACACTTACTATCTCTCACACACCACTTACTATCATTACTATGTTAGATTGACACCTACATCAAAAATAACTCTCAGCCTTTTTGGTCAGGGGTTTGGTTAGCAATTTTACAATGGTGCTGGGGGCCAATTTGAGATCCAGAATATTTTGAACTGGGTGATACTAGATGTGACACACTTAATATTCATTACCCTTGCCATGGTAAAGGGGCTTGTTTACCTCAGTAAAGCTTTGAGCTATATCATGTAGGCTCACCCAAGATTGCAGAGTCATAGCAGAGAAGTCCAGTATTTTTGCCAAGAAAACCATGTGGATAGGCACAACCAGAAACACAGACATCTTGGCACGCTGCCACCATATGGCCACCAAGAGTGGGATACGACTGAAGGAATGAAGAAAGAAACAACAACAAATATTGCACTGATCTGAATAGAGTACAATTGAATTATAGATATGTTAATCAATAATCTATCTATAAATATGACTAATGGTAGTTGTATGATTAAAATGTTAGACTTGCATCATCTTGTACTGAATACTGGTAGACATTGGTCCTAGAACTGGCTGTGGAAACCCTCTGATCTAAACAGCATTTTTCACAACTTTATGGTCCATGTGTAGGTAGTTTTGGTCTCACTAGGACTGAAAACAGCACAGACTTCCAAAATTTAGCTTTTTCAGTAGGCAACATTTTAAAGTTTTATTATGTTTTCCAATATTGTAGAATACCAGAGCTTGCTGCAATAGCATGCTGTTTGTATAATAATCCCATTATCCTTTGTGTAAATGTATTGTTAAGAAAATATATCATGGGTCTAATGATAATTCCAGGACTGTTATATCTAAATTCAGATCAAGGATCTACTTCCAAGAGTGTTGAATAATAAGACCTAACGGGCCAAATGTGTAACCATGTACCTTGATCCTTTCAGCTCCTTTAGCACAGACCATCGCCCATTGTCAATGTACTTTAAATCTTTCCTTTCTTCCATCTCTATTGTTTGTCCTAGACCTGTTTCCCAAACTTAAATCCATCTACATTTTGAATACTTGCCGGCATATGACAGTGCTCTGTAGTTACATGGTGTGTGAGAGCACCTGGGATATGCAGATCATTTGTTTCACTTTAGTTAATTCCCTGTTTATTGATGTTTTGTCATCTCTGTTGACTTGAGATATATAATGTTTTACTGAAAATATTCTGAAACGATTTTCTTTGACAAGGGAAATAAAGCATAGAATTTACCAAATGTTTTAATGATGTCTTAAGAGCATACATTGCTAAAGCAACCTGCTGTCTCCAGTCTAATCAAGCTCACTTCTGCTGTCCTGGAAGAAAAGATTAGTTATGCTGAGAGCCATGCTCCAGTGGCCAATTTTTAAGTTTTATGCAGACTAATCTACCATGTTGGTTTCTGCTGAACAACTTTCCAGTATGGGAGGAGACATTGAACACACAGGAAGCTTCAACTTGCACAGAGTTTTAGCTACAACTTCCCATGCTTTTAATATAACTAATGGAAATCTTGTTAGTTTAACAGACACCCCAACTGAAAGAGTAGCCTGAACTAATGACTAGGCTATTTCATTAGCTATTGCCTTAACTGCTAGAATGTTCCTAAGTATTTACAATGAGTCAGCTACTGCCTGATTCAATCACTGAAAGCTTCTGCCCCTGAATCTAATTAATCATTGTTCTGCGGGGTACAGAGCTCATTACTCATTCAGACATAGTTAACTCACTGAAACAGCCAGACTTCAACTAATCATAACGTCACCAATTCAACATCAGTTTTCAAATTTAAAACACTTTTACACAATGATTTTTCACCCTCTATCTAATGGTGCTGAGTACATATAGGCGACTATTGTGGTCCTTTAATGCTGAATTCATGGAGGTATGGTCAATAGAAGTCAGGCTATTTCAGTGTGCTGCCTCTGCCTGAATGAGTAATGAACTATGTACCGTGCAGGATGTAATTTGAATCAGACAGTGCCTTATGACCTCTTGATTATAATCTAGCAGCTCATATCACATCAGAACAGAGAGCACAGTAGGTAAGGCTGTAGTCAGTAGTAGTGAAGGTCCTAGGTTTAATTGCACATCTAGCCAGTTTTTTTCTTTATTGTTTAAAAATTAAAAAGATATCCTTTAGGTTACATAATAATGCATATATTAATATGAGGTAAATGTGTTGATTTTGTGTTGATATAAAAAAAATCATTTGAATAATTATGGGAATTAGTTATTAAAAAATACATCTATCTATCTATCTATCTCTCTGTCTATCTAATCTATCTATGTATCATACATCATTTAGCTTACGGTGGGCAAAAGACTGATAGAAGACATCCACCATACAGAGAACAGTAAATACATTTGTGTACACATTTGAATGTCTTATAATCATAATCCAGCCTGTGCTATGCTTAAAGCTGTGTAATACAGCATATGACTAACGGAGCAATGTATAAATTGGTGTGGTGGATGGCTTTGTTTACTCTTTTGCCCAACATAAGCTAAATGGTATTGTGGTAATATCTAACACACAAGCTAGTAAGTTGCCTCACACTGATGAGATCCATTTTATGATTGAAACAGCTGGCTGTGGTTAGGACTCCTAACTTGTGCATAATCTATCCTTTGTGGTAAAGCTGTGTAATACAGTAAGCATACACCTAAAAGGAGCCATGTATAAAGTGGTTTTGGATTAAAGGGTGAAAAATAAATTGTGGACTCATTTGCATGTCACTGTCCAGTTTCCCAGAATGCAATGCAATAACTGTATTTCTTGGAATTCTGAGCAGAAAATATATTTTAGCTTATTTTTAGATGTTCATATGTGAACACAAATGTACTATTTATTAGAAAGATAGTGTAAAGGATCCTTGCATTTTCCTCCGAACTCCAGCTGAAACTAAGTGATTATAGCTCCCAATCCCCCCAAACATGAGTCAAAACTTCATGAAGGGGTAAACATGAACTCTTTTACTGTGGGCTACACGCCCGGTCTTTCACCTGGTGGACAAAGGGAAAAACAGTTGCCAATCACAGTGGCTATAGCATAAGCACTCCCCTTACACATAAATCACTCCCTCTTTTCTATCCTGGAGATAATTAACTTAAGGTAGCACAGAGAGCCTTAATTATCTCCAGGAAGAAAGAAACATGGCTTCTTTGTTTTAATAAAACAGAATAAAAATGTATAACTTTGTTTTGACACAATGTAAACTTGAAGTTCCACATATCCCCAGATAGCTGAGATCTGAGTGCATATTCTAGGCGAATAGTGCTCAGATCTCACGAACGCAGTTCTCAGAATCGTCGACTGAAGTTTGTCTTATTAGTTATTTCCACGAAAGCCCATTGTAAATCCTCAAATAACCGAACAGGTGGGTTCGTGAAGTCTGTAAAATAGGGGATTTCGTTACAGATAGACGGATAGATGGATAGATAGATCGATAGATGGATAGATAGATAGATAGTTTTAAATAACTAGGTCACATACGTATTCAATATATATATATATATAGCTAAGATAATGAAATTAGTTTAACTATTATACTTATTTTTTGAAGCAGAGTGTGGTGGTGTAGTGGTAAGTGTGTTGTTTCAAGAAATGTTTTCAGGGGTTCTAACCAAGTCTTCCAGTTGTTGTTTTTTTTAATTGACTAATGTATTTTAACACACATATGATATATATATATATATATATATATATATATATATATATATATATATATATATATATATATATATAAATAAGTACATTAGTTTAACAAAAACAAACAAGTGGAAGGCAGGGGAATCAAACCTATGATTTACCGGGGAACCCCCCCATTAAAACAGAGCACTTGCCAATACACCATTACCTTTTGTTTTTAAAGATAATGTAAATCTTTAATAGAATGTAACAGTTACAGTCTTATTATTTATGCAGATTCTTGTGGGATGGCTTCAAAGTCTAAACTAAAATGACATTATCTAAGTAAATTCTTGATCAGTTTTAAAAATATAAACCAATTTTCCAAAGTATTTTCCACCCTCTAACTGACGGTGCAGAGCACATATGGGGACTTTCCTTTTATGTGTGTATCTCTACTTCGGCCAGTTTATTTAGCAGTCTTTTCAAGCTATTTACTTTTATCAAGCTGTTTAACCAAGCATCATGAAGGTTGGGCAAACAAAACAGACATTGCTGTCCATACGTATGACTGCACTAGAAATTCATTTGAGAACTCTGCTATCTCCTCCCCATCCCTCCTTCCACTGATTGATAAAAAACACACCCTCATGATCCAACTCTCAGGAATGGATGCAACAAAGACAAAATGGATTCCTCTACTGATAAACTGAATCTTCTAAAAATTTTGATGTTCCAAAAAATTTGGTATGGCCATGGTTACACAGCTACTATGTTTTTTTGTTACATATTTCATAAACAAGTGCTATTCTTCTTGAACTACAGTGGTCCTTGAATTGAATCCAAGACTTTTTTTCCTCAAGCAACCAGATAAACAAAGAGCAATGGCAGGCCTAAATACTGTATAAAGTTACATTTAAAAGATTAAAGGAAGAAGCGCTTCATTTCTTGAACTACAACGGTTCTTTATTTGTCATTTTTAGAATTATTAGTTTTTTGAACAAACACGAATTGCGTTAAAAAGAATTCACATTCCTTACGAAAGAGTAATGTAAATATTTAACACTACATGATACTTTTGATTCTAGGACATAACAAATTATTCTGATATTAAACGCAGCTGAATATATTTCCCTTTAATCCAGTTCCAAGGCACTTTACAATGTGTGGCTGATCCTATCTCATAACAAGGTTAGAAGTCTTCGTTTTGAAGACTGCTGAAATAAATAGAGAATAGAGAAGTCTCTTCTGGCTGGGTGCCACTTACACAAACTCCCTATTCAAACAAAACTATTATCTAATCTTTATTAAAGCACAGTTTTTATATGCCTGCGTCTGGACCGTAACATCTTGTATAATAGAATGCTTTATGTTACCAGGCCTTGTTTATCTAGAAAGGGCTACAAAGCACTGTAATGTTTTGCTGTTGTAAAAATATTAAATAGCAAGAAAAGAAATTCCAGTTCTTAAAATTCTTTTTATTGGCAAGACGAAACTGGTCGAAAGCTTGTTATTTTTCTGTGTGTAGATAAACCGACATGTATGATTTAACTGTACAATCTAGTTTGTAGATACAAGATCCTAGCGCTTTTTTTTTTTTTAAGCATCTGGAAAAACAGTTTATTGAAAGCCTTAACCAGCCAAGTGCCAGAATGGCCACATTGCAAAGTAATCGAGCTCAGACTGGAGAATAGGATTCATAGGTGGGTTTACTGGGGATCACACATCTGATCACCTGCAATATGCATTCTGGGGAGATTTCCTGCTTTGCTGACAAGTTTACTTACTTCTACTAGCCATATCTCACTGACAAACCCACTGGGCCATATTCACTAAATGGTGGTAATGACTTATTTTCAGCCAACCAAGAAGGGAAAGCCTCTGTATTCAATAAGTTATATTCTCAATTGCTTTGCTGAATTAAAAGAGCACTGAAGCATGTATTTAAATTATTTTTTTAGTGAATCTATAAATCAAGTGTATAAGATAACTATGAGCTCTGCAGTGCCTATAGTCACAGTCACTCATTACACTTTCCTTCACTTCTCCTCTGCAGAGCTCACACAGGATGAAGTAACTGGTTAGTCTAAAGAGTGTATTTTTTCTGTAATTCTAAATATTTCATACTACACTGCTAATTGGCAATAAGGTTCTGTGTGATGAGACCATCTTGATTAGCTATTGCCAATATGAGATATAATTCTATTCTCCTTGCATGCAGGGAAAGGATCTATCATAGTACATTTGGAGTACCTGTTTCTATTATACTTTATACTAGCAATATATCTTTTGTCCATATGTAAGTGCATAGGTACAGTACCCCCAATGCCTTACCCCTATGCCCCGAGTCTCTGCTCTTCTTAAATAAATTACACAAAGTGTCTGCATTGTAGCTTGTTTCCAATGAGAGACACCCGGTAAGCTCTTACTGCCCAGCTTCCATCCTCATTATCCAGGCAGCTTCTTGTGTGATGGTTATACTACTAATTATTTAATGACTATAACTCGGTCAATTAATTATCAATTTTAAAATGTTTACACATGAACTCCAATCCTCCATCTGGTAGTGCATCACAGTTTTGGTGAGTTCAATGTCCTTATAAAAGCAATAATACATATACTATCATGCATTTGAATTGTCTGGTGAAGAAATTGTACTGCAAAGGTTAAAAACTCACTTATAAAACCGTATGTAAAATGAATTCAGTCAAGAAACTATTTGTGGGTTCCAAGTGTACTGAACGCAAAAATTGTTCACAAGGAGCCCTATTCCACTATCTGTCCCAATGAGCTTAGAAGATATCCCGTGGCTTCAAATTGGCCATTAGGGACTCCACATGACCAACGACAGTGGACAATTTGTCCATTCTCGCTGCACAGGCTCTTCCATAGAGTGAAAATGTTGGCACGTTTTTTTCAATTTTCTAGTGGAAGCTCTGGTCAATCAAATCTGAACACCAGGGTTTCATTGAACATAGACTCGGGAAATACTGACCTAGATACTGTATAAAACTTCATTAGACTGCAAATGACTGGAGAGAGCTACTACACCGACCTCGCAGTGACATCTTTCTGTTGGCATTATGGCCTGTTAATGAGTGCTTATAATGCAATGGTTCATATGTATTAAAATGACAAAGGGAGTTGCCGAACATGGCATCATTTAAAACTACAAAAGTGCTTACACAGTTGAATAATATTTAAAAAAATGTTTTTTCCTTCAGTAAACTGACATGTTTGCCATATTTGGTTGTCAGTCAGCCTTTTTTATCCACCAATACATTTTCATATATCTTGTTAATTAAAAATCATTACCAAGAATGACTGCTTATTCCCAGGAACCATTGCCTGCAGTACAAGTCAGGTGCAGAACAATAGACTGGTGCTCCATGTTCCTTACTGTAGGAAAAGGACATTTTTTACTAACATTCAATTGATAAAGTACTTGTTGTTACCTATTGTTTGAAATCATACCATATTGGAGTGAAGCACTGATGAACTTTTGGAGATTTTGAACTTTAATACATATCAGTTTTGTATATCGGACCCTATGTATTTTATATAGCGCCACTCACTTGCAGATAAAGCATTGAATGTATAACACAGCATCAAAAGCTTTCAATGCATAACAGTTATATGAGTATGGGATGCTGGGAGCTTCATGTGTGACCGGGATCCATAAAAGCCTCACTCATTGTATAGCACACATCCATATTTCACCTGCCTCTTACATCAATCGCAGTTATTGTGTAATTTAATCTAATTGGATTTTTTATTCTGTTTAACCATGACTAAATGAAATTACATGGTGACCCACATACCTGAAAGACAAAAACAAGACCAATACACTCAAAAGACTAATAAACTGCAAGAGATAATACTTTAATAAAGTGTGTTAGTTGAAATAGGGTTTCTTGGTGGTCCTGGGGATAGGATTTGGTGCTTTCACCCCTGCAATCTGGGTTTGATTCCAGGAACCAAGAGATCATATCACCCTGAAGCCAAGCAGGGTTTGGCATGGTCAGTACTTGGATGGGTGACCACCTAGGAATACCAGGAGCTGTATGCTGTGGCCCACTAGAGAAGGAACTGGCGACCTACTCCAATATCTCCGCCATGAATACCAAGTGGATCAGCATGGTGTGTTGCGGTCCAAACGGTCACGGAGAGTGAGACATGACTGAGCGCCACAAACACACATTAGTTAAAATATAAAAACAATTTGCATGAGACTACAAGAAACATGGAACACCTATGTGTTTATCAAGCTTTTAATAGAGCATTATAAAACTTTTTTTTTTTTTTTGCATGAAAAAATATTAACTAAAATCTGTTTAAACTTTATTGAAACTAGCATGAAATGTAGATCTCATTGGCAGATGGTGGGAGCAGTTAAACTTCTAAATAAGTTTATGTGCTCTGAGAACATTATTTGAAAGAGGAAAACATGCTGTGACACATTTTCCATGTCACTTTAAATAACATATAATGGGGAATTTTCTCTAAACATTATAGTGATAGGATATGCTTCCCAGTGTTTCCATTTTCTCTGTTTCCAATGGGGAAAATTGCTGTTGCAATATTACATACCCTTTAGTACATATTGTGATGCACAAGACACATCACTAAATGCTCTATATGAAAAATGCTGCCTATTGGCTACATCTGCCCTATTGTAATCTAATGTATGCAAACAATGCACAACTGTATAATAATGCTCAAAAATTTGAAACTTGTACAAAGTCTGACACAAATATAGAGAAATCTAAATGCAAAACAGTGTAGGCCTGTTCATACAAACAGCCTCCACTCAGGTAGCGCTAAGAGAACAAACCTTCTCGGAATCTAAAAAATATATATATAAAAAATAGGTATATATGTGATATGTGTGATAACAAACACCGTCTGTATCTAATCACAAGAGTCTTAAACTTGTAGGTATCTTGCTGGATCTTAAGGGTTCAGCTGCCTTTCTGAGGTACGCTGTCCACAAAGCTCCCAAAACTGATCAAATTTTCAAGACAAAAGGAAAAAAGGCGCCATCCTAGTGCAGATAATCCTCAAAGTATAGATGTAAATACAGCACAGACATATAACATAAATCTCCACTTCTGGTTAATGAATGCCAACTCACGTGATATTACCCCAACAGTATGAGTTATAATAAACGTATGGGTGGAAAATCCAATCATTCGTAGTCCACTCAAGTATGGTGGCAATATAATTCCCCTACCCATTTTCAAATGGGGAAGTCTGTTTCCTATGTTAGCTCGCTGGGTTAAAATCCTAGCCCTGGAAAGGGGTCTTTGACAGATATTAATGGTGCACCTTTAGATTGTAAGTGGCAAGTGTCTAATCTTGTGGGGTGCTTTGTGAAAAAGCACTTTTACACCATTCGAAGCTCAAAACCGGGCCCTCCATGTTCTGCTTGTTGTCAATATTGTATGTTGTATATTTCCTTGTTCTTCTCCCCTGTACAGCGCTACGGAATATGTTGGCGCGATATAAATAAAAGATAATAATAATAATAATCTGTGTTGCAATAGATCAGCTACAATCTAAACCATTATAGTAGAAAAAGTAATGTATCTCTCCCTCTTTGATTACCCAGCCCTATACCTAAAATGTTATCCTTACATGAAGTTTTTGCCGATCACGAAAAATTATGCTGAAACAGCAAAAAATCCCTCTGCTCCCTCTTACAGTATTACCTCTAGTATCTATATCTCCCTGAGACCCAAATGTGTCAAGAACAAACTATAAGCTGCCAAATACCTTGTGAGTAGGTGATTTGTTATATTGTGTCCCTGTTGCCCATGTTTGAAGGTCAGCATGGGTAGCCTAACCTCTCTCTATAAAAATGACCTTTTTGACCCCTTGTATAAATGGCTAGTTTTCAAAGGTAATTGGTCTTGTTGAAGTATCATATTGCATTCCCATTAATTTACCCTGTCAAATAGAGCATATTTTGGCATAAAGCAAAATAATGATCCAGGAATCAAAATTACCATTTCTTTTCTTGTTTCAGTATCTTGTTTGGATATATTATGGTACATATTTACTATAAAAGACTGGTCTGTAAAAAATAATTTGAGGTACTGAATCCTCATCATCTGGCTCCAGAAAGAAAATGAAACATGGGAACTAAAGGATGGAGTATTGGAGAATTTCTCCATTCCGATATTATCCTCAGAGACCTGTATACAAACATTGATAACTTCAATAATAGAATTATCTAATAATTCACCTTTAGTAGATATAGCCTTAAATAGGATTCTATTATAACATACATCAATACAATTTTACATATTCATCCTGAAGGAATTAAAGTTGGTTTTATTAAGCAATAACATGAACCCAATAAAAAGTACCACATATATGATTTACAATAGAAATCAACAAGCCATAAAATATTTATTGATATGTTTATGTTCAGTTTCTATTTTCTGGTTTTAAATATTCCCAATATACAAAGAATGTGTTTTGTGGTTTCATGCATCAGTTGTGATGTACAAAGAATATATTTTATTTGATCAGTATAACAGCCTGAATTGTAATTCATACATTAAATTGGGATTTATGTTGCTAATTAATGTTTACTGAAGATGTACATTGTCTTTTATTTTTTAATAAACTGCATTACAAAATTGTTAAATACATTGTTAATGCCAAGAATGGAAAATATTATGTTTTACTTGTGAACACCAAAGTGTCAGTCAGTAGAAAACTGAACTAATGGTGGATAACAGGTAACCTTCAGAACATTCTCCATTTCTCTCCCTTCATGACTTGAGAAGCAGTAGAGCATGACCGTCTTCCACATCATAAAGCTGTTTTAGTCCATAGAGCAACTCCAGTCACTGGATTTTCCACTACTATCCATTATTTCTCACCTTGTCGATGTTGCTCTTCATTGCTGTGGGTCCAACTAAAGCTCTAAATATATTGTGACACTTTTATGTCATTTTTTTCTCTCTATTTTTACTGCAGTTGTATTCAGTTTTGCTTAATTGCAGGAGGCACCGTATTTTGTTTATAACAATATTAGAAACCTGGGAGGAATAATAGAAACTGTGGATGCAAATAAGATCTCCATTTAGTTCTATTGAAAGATACAGGTAGACTAGTAATACATTAACAAGCCGCAATGACACAAACATCACAAGAAGTCAGATAAGATTTTCTCTAATGATGATTTCATGTTCATGGGTAACATAGCTGCTAATATAAGTAATTTACATACATTTCAAATGTGAAGAGCCAAGTCAGATTCAACATTACCTAATCAATGTTTGTATAAACAAGGTAGTCAGAGGAGTGATATTTACACCTTATGTTTAACCTCTGAACAAAACAGTAGATTAATGGTTATTAGAGTTATAGAGGAAGATGAAGGGTGTTGTCAGACAAATAAATGGGCCAGAGTTTTCTAAAGGGGCATTGGCCAACATTCAATTCCAAGCCCGTAATTACCTTCATACAGGCCGTATGTTTTCGGGTTGGAAATTTGCAACGGTTATAGATGTATTTATTTGAACAAGCCCACAAGTACAGGGCTCTAGTCTAAAACTGGAAACCATGAACCCGTACGTAGCATTTCAGGGCATGATCGTGATCAATTAAGCAAGCCCTTAAGTTACAATTTAGACAGAGCCAATAGTAAATGAGACCGTCATCATGACGTCAGTAAAACACGGAGTTTAAACTACAATCAATTAGTGTTTAGAAGAGCAATCTGCAATCGGACTCGCAATCCAGAAATGTAGAAATCAATAAAAATGAATAAAGAAACTGTTCTAGTCTATGTGGGGGGCCAGATATGTATTAACTCTTTGATTCCTGAGATCAATACAACACGGAAATAAAACATGAAAAAATATATTTTTTTAATTATTATCATTAACTTTTATTTGTAATGCGCCAACATATTCCGTATCGCTGCACAGGGGATAAGAACAAGGAAATACAATATACAATATTGACAACTGCAGAAAATGTAGGGCCCTGTTTTGAGCCTTGAGTCTTGCAAAAAGTGATTTTTTCCCAAAGCACCCTACAAGATTGGAAAATCGCTACTTACAATCTAAATGGAATGGAAGAGACAGGAACCTGGGGAGGAGCAGAAAGGAAGAGCAAGGTTGGCAAGGAAGTCAAAGTTTACATAGGAAGGAAGTTGTGCCAAGTTAGAATGTTAATCATTAGTTGGAGAGGGAAGGGATCTGATGTAGAGTGAATGGCACAATATTATGCAATATGGTATCTGCCGCTAGTGTACAGATAATGTAATCTGCAGATGGTAATGTAAGGACACATACACGGGTATCTAGAAGAGGCCAATTAAATATCAGTAACTTTTACAGGCTCCAGTGATTACAATTTGTCCAATTGAATGGGGACCATTGTGTCTTGGTTCACAAATACTGTCTAGTTGACCACCACTCTAAAGCTTGCACTGATTCCACTCTACCTATTTCCCATCAGTTTGTATCATGCACCTTCTCCTCTCCAGATTTCTTAAAACCACAAGCAATTTTTGAGTATGCAATCAAGAGAGCAGTGTTTGCATTGGCTAGTGGATCCAGCTGTTTCATCAAATCTTGATGGACAATTTACCTTTCCAGGAGAGTATGTTAATGGTCTGGAAAACACCAGTACATCACCCTGTCACAAAACACAGTCACATTTCCTTATGTGCCAAGCCTAATGAAATTGCATTTATGTATTCCATCCCTGGAGGTTTGGGGATACAGGTAATATGGAAGCACAGAGACAGTCTGATTGGGTTCCTCTTTGTAACAATCCATCACAGCATTTGTTTTACGTCCTTTCCGCTCCCATCTTGTAGGCAGATGTGTATTAGTGGGGTGTATTTAAATTCTATATACATAGAGATATATCAGAATTGATAATTATGGCTTTTTTAACCGCATTGCTTCTATTCTGTACAGTGCCAAAATGCTGCCTTTTTATAAATAAGTAGCCATTTCTGTGCATATTGTGATTTTCTTCAGGTTTCAGTAAGGATATTCTTTCCAAAAAAAAAAATGCTTTGACAATGCTAAACCTAAGATAAATGAAGGACTAGTGCATTACTTCACTGTATCTCCTGTCTTCATACATATATCAATGTATATAAATCAAACACACATCTAGAGCAATATTTATTGATGTTATTGTAATCCATCACTTTTTCTAAAGTAGGGATATTTTCTGTAGATATTATTACCAAATCGTGAGGAGGAACAATAAAAGTGTATGCAAACATAAGGCAACTCTCTTGCAGTCATAGGATGGCATTGCTTTTTCCCCCCAGTATTTATTAACAAATTATTTTCCTGCAAAATTTTATATTCACTACAATAAAATAAAATATATCAATACAATCAGTTTTACGCGTCATTTCTAAAAATAATGCATTACTCTCCAACACTAATACAGGTATAAAGAAGGAATAAAGATACGGTCAAAGAGCGGCTTCACCCATCCATACTCAACACAGCCTGCTTCCAGACGTTCACCACCTTGGATCCTTCACATTTCTCACTCCAACTGTGCTCTTCACATTTCAAGGAGCTGGTTTCCTTTACAGATAATCTGAAAAGTACTGTGTTTAAGTTAATAACTATATTAGAGTAATATAGTTGCATGTATTTGGCTTGTAAATGGACAGCTCAGTTTTAAAAGATTATAATGTATTTGTACAATGAGATCTCTTTGTAGTTTCTCCATATTTGCAATTATGACAAGTATAAATATCTCTTTCATGAGCCTGAATCATCATTTGGCAACAATAGAACCGCGCGGCGCCTGACATAGGTGGGGAACTGATCTCAATGCAATAAACGACTATGACTGATTAACCACAGACTATAAATAGGGCATTTGATATGATAGTTTTCGTGCACTAGTGTTTTATTACTGAGCGCTGACAGTGGAGTCATCACATTCCAATATACAGGTGAATAGGACAATACCTGTTAGATCTACAGCCTGCCTAATCTTACCAGAATGTATCACCCTATTGTAGGCTAATCACCCATGCATTGAAGCACCATCCTCTTTTATTCTATACATTTTAAGGTTCAGCCTTCTTATGGGACAATGTCAAGGGACTGTCTCCTAGCTTAAGAAGTATTATTCCTAAATATGTATCCTTTCCCACCCTGTTAAAACGACTGCAGGATTCCCTAGTGGCGTGTTGCTGCCATCTTTTTGTATTGCTATCATAGATATACACTGGCCAGTACATATTGCAAATTATTATTATCATTTATTGGTAATGTGCCAATAGAGCTATACATATGTTAAGTACAAGGCAAAATAATATTAACACATTGCAAAAGAGTGGAGGACCTGGACTTGAGCTTAGAATATAGCATACATAGTGCTTTCCCTAATGCACCTTGCTATATTGAAAACTCAAAAACTTACATTCTAAAGGGATTATATGTTAATATCATACTATTTTTACTGTTTGGGATTTCGGAAAGGGAAAAAGTTAATTATATAAATTTCATGAAATGGATGGATTGGGGTAACACATAAAAGTGCTCAATAGGTCTCCATTTTTGACAATTAAGTTCCATTTTGGTGACTATTTTGAAATCTGTGGCAAAAATAGTAGTTTTTATGTACTAATAATGTAGTATCACTGGTTTTAAAAGACACAATGCCACAGTATTTGTTATACCTTTTTTACCATATACATTGTCCATGTCTGTTGGATATAATATGGACAGTAGTGGTTATTGAAATGTTTGGTACCTGCATGACAATTTCAATTATTCTGTATAAATGAATTTCACAGGGATGTGAGAGCAAATACATTATATACATGACAAGAACATGTCCTCTGTATCAGATATATAAAATAATAAAAATCTATAAAATAAATTGCAGTACATTCATTCTAATGTATTAATAGGGTTTATCATGTCCAAGTGTGGCTAATGATTGGGGTGTAAATGAAATATTATTTTCCCTTTAAGCCCTTTATTTGCATACCTAACTTTATAAATCTGTTCTTGCTCCCCTCCTCTTAATATGCCCATCCTAATGTGTGCAGCGGCGGAATGAGCAGAGTGAGGTCTCCAGAGTTCACTAGAGACTTTTTAACTTGTTCCAGATGCCTAAGCACAAAACAGTGGAAGGTGCTGTATAGGTGAAAAGGATTATGGGTACTCACATGCCAGTGTCCACCTATTGACTTCAGGACCACCATGTCTTTCACTCTGGTTTCTCATTACAGCCATGGATATTAAATCAATCAGAGATGCTCACGCAATCAAAGTGCTTTATTGATGCGTCATACATTACACGCTTATCTACGCATATACTCTTTTGCATCAACTTCTAAAGACAAATAATGAAGACGCAAACAAACCTCAGAATAAGAACAATATTAAACAAAGAGCAAAGTAAAATATTGTTTAAAACAATTATATTAGGGTTTGTCCGTACATACACATGAGTGGCGCTATTTACAAGTAGAGTAGTACATGCTTTTGATGTATGTAACAAACTAGTATTATTAGCAACTGTGTAAATTTAAAACATAAACACATTTATAGGAGAAATCCTTAAATTTTGCACATTTTGCATGGGTCTTGCTTTTTGGATTACCTTAATGCCTGGAGACTGCTAGGGAAAGATTTAACTTCTGGAACCTTCTTATATATTTATTCTTATTGTTAAATGATCATAGTTGCAGTTTTGAAATAGAATTACTGATTGGTTACACAAAAGCTTGAAGATTTTGACTGTACAAAATTAAACCAACTATCCACAACTTGATGTGAGACTGGAGCTGTGCTGCAGAATACAAGGTAGCACCATTTCAGGTTCTTTTAATGAGATAAATATTTTTCTAATGATTTACTTTTATTATTATTCTTTACTTGTAACGCTCCAACATATTCTGTAGCGCTATACAGGGGTTAAGTACAAGGCAAAAACAATATTAACCCAGTGCAAAAGAAATGGAGGCCCTGTTATTGAGCTCAAAATGTACATAGCACTTTTCCTAAAGCACCTTACAAGATTGAAAGCTCACAAACTTAAAATCTATAGGGTTTGGGTGAGGTACAGGAGGCTAATAGATGTGTTGTGCATATTAAGGCTAAAGGAAATAGGCTTCTTTAAACAGTTGAGTTTGTGGTGAGGTTTTGAGGATTTTAAGGCAGGAGGATAGTCTGGTGGAGCGAGACAAGGCGTTCCAAAGAATAGGGGTAGCACGAGAGAAGTCCTGAGGATGGTTGGGGGAATATTTTGAGACAAGAGCAGAGATAAGGAGTACACTATTGTGGACAGCTTTATACATTAGGTCATAATGAAAAATGTAGGTAATGATTTGAAATTTTATTATGGTGGCTACAAGAAGCCAGCGGAGCTGCAGACATTAAGCTCTGAGTATGATAGATGAGTCTATCGGAGGTGTTCATTATGGATTGGAGTGGAGAGAGATGGGTGATGTGGAGGCCAACAAGTTTAGTGTTGCATTAGTCAAGGTGAAATATGATAAGAGACTGGATTAGGATGTTAGTTGTGTCTTTTGTAAGGAAGTGATATAGTTTGGAGATTTTTTAGGTGAAAATGACAACATTTTGTGATTGATTAAATGTGAGGAATGAAAGAGAGAGCAGGGTCCAGTAAAAATGCAAATGGGGGCTATTTAAAGGGACTGAATTTTATTCTGCTAAAACTGGGGAAGTCAAAAAAAGCCTAAAACCATTAAGTTTGAAAGCTCATAACTAAGTTAATTCAACAGCAATTTTAAAAAGAAAATCACTTTTTCCACATATTTCCATCCCCTAGCTGATGGTGCAGGGCACATATGGTGACTTTAATGTTTCTTTAACTGCTTATATCCAACAATATTTTTACCAATCATAGGTTTTCTGACAAGTGCAGAGGTTGATTTCAGCTTCTGTCTAAATTGAAATGGCTCATATAACAGTTAGTAGCCAAAGTGCATGAACCTGGTGCTCTCCATGTATTTGGTGGGCTTCTTCCTCACTGTGACAAATAACCCGCAAATTGTTAGAAGAGCCATCTACTGGGAAATGAGAAGAAACAGAGCTGAGCCGGAGGCACAGCTGAGTTACTGTTCAGATTTAATGGCTAGAAGTTCAGGTTCAACTCTGTGAGTTATTTTCTGAATTCTTGCACATGATGGGGGCACAAGGTTAGATATAGGTCCCACAGACAGGGAAACCCAATGATTTACAGGATATTGCAACCCGATCTTGTCTCAACTGCTATTAACATGAAAGCCAGTAAATGTCAGATAGGGGTGAGATAACTCTCACTGAACTTAGTGGACATTTCCCCTCCTTTCTTTAAACATAGGAATATTATTACTTACAAACACTGGTGATTTATTAATCCAAATTAGTTCAGCAATTAAATAAACTGAACACAGCTTCCCATTCATTTAGGAGACACAGCTGAATTTCAAAATCTGCTACAGTAAAATTCAAATTTTCACTTGTCATTCAGACTTTATGATCCACCCAAAAATAATTGAAATTACATTACATTATGGTTGTATTCCCTTTCTGGATCTCTGGTGGATGGGCTTGTGTACCTTAATGAAGCTGTGAGCAATGACATGTAGGGTCCCCCAATGATGGGCAAGTCATAGCAGAGAAGTCAGACAAATCTTGGGCCACTGGAGAAGGAACTGGCAACCCTTTCCAGTATATTTGCTAAGAAAACCATATAGATAAGCACAACCAGAAACACAGACAGATGTCCCTGGCATGCTACATCCATATGGTCACCAAGAGTCGGACATGACTGAAGGACAGAAGAACAACATATAGTTGTTTTGCTTCAGTGTAAAGCCATGTGAAACTCACAAGACTGAGCATGTGCAGTCCTCAATGTCTGGAACTTCAACCGTGTCTCTTTAAAGTGAGTAAGTAACATAACGTTAAAGGGATTCTTCTGACCACTGATTTGCTTACTAGTTATGGGCCTCATTGAAATGTGATTTGGCCAATTGAATAGGGCTCTATATCAGCACATAGCATATTTTTTACAGAAGTTTTTAGTTAGTGATCTTCTATCCAAAAGCAAGGTCTTCACTAACTAAAAACTTCTGTAAAAAAATATGCCTTGTTCTTATATAGAGCCCTAATCAATTGGCTAAATCACATTTGAATGAGGCCCTAAGTTAGTATGGATACTTTTGCAAGCTGATGTAGAATGTCATTGGTCAGGCTTACATTTATATTGGTAATTTTACATTTTGTCAGCAAAAATGTAAGCAATCAGGACAGAACAAATATATATTTTTGAAATGTATTTAAAAAGCTGTCATCCAACCTGAGGCAGGTGCAAGATAGATATCTAATTCATCAGCTGTGACTGGAAGATCTATGCAAAGAGAAGCTATAAGACAAAATAAAAACAAATGAGTACAGGCAGACTGCTTTTAGCACAGGTAAATGTAAGTTATTGGTATCAAATTCTTATTTATAAAAGATATACTATAACAACTTGTAAGAGACCTTTAAAAAGACCTTTAAAAATAAAGAGTTTTATTCACTAAAATGTGCTGTAAACTGCGGTTTAATGGATGGAAACATAATGGATACTCCCAGATTAACTAAGCTCTGCAAGGGCTGCAAATGAGATGACTACAAGTTGTGGTTCTCATTGTGCCTCTGTAATGCTTAGTGAATCTTGTTGTTGTTTTTTAGTTGTTCAGTTGTGGCAGACTCTATGTGACCCTATGGACCACAGCATACCAGGCACATATGGTGTCTCGTTTCGCTCATCCATAAGGTTTTCTTGGCAAAGATACTGGAGTGGGAGTGGAGTTCCTTCTCCATTGGACCGCCGCGATATGTCTGACCTCTCTGCTATGACCTGCTCATCTTGGGTGACTCTACATGGTATTGTTCACAGCTTCGCTGAGGTACACAAGCCCCTTCACCACGACAAGGTAGCGATCCAGAAGGGGTTAGTGTATCTATCCCAGAGGTGCAGGTTACACTAAAGCAGCATGGTGCTCATAGTAGTGAAACCTTAGGGTCAACCATTTCTGAAACAGAGCAGTATGTGAAATGCGAATAAACAGCACTGAAATGGCGGAGCACTATGTACCATTGATGTCAGAGGTGAACATCGGCTGCAAAGGTGTGTGAGGGCCAACCGACAAGCTACAGTGGGGCATCTCATCCTCCAAATGAATCAGGGGGCTACCAGACGTGTGTCTAAAATGTCAGTGCAGCGAACCCTGTTGCGTATGGAGCTCCGGAACAAACAGCTGATCACTGCACCCATGCTGAGGAGGGTTCATCATCAAATGGCTTCAGTTTGCACAACAGTACCGAAATTGGATCTCTTCTGATTGGTAAAGGGTTGCCTTCTCTGATAAGTAACATTTTCTGCTCAATCAACAATTGGCATTGTCTGGGTCCACTCATAACTCTGGAAAGCACTCTTAACCGATTGGGTTATTTACCCATCCTTGCAGGTCAAGTACACCCATACATGTGAATGTCTTCCCTGGAGCAGATGGGATCTTCCAGCAGGACATTACAACATGTCATATGGCCAGAATTGTCCAGGGGTGGTTGAAGGAGCATGAAGAAGACTTCCAAATACTTCCCTCCAAATTCACTGGAGTTGAATCCAGGGGCGGCTGGTGCATTGGGGCAAATGGGCAACCGCCCACCCAAAATGAATGCACTGACTTAATCCACTCATCACTTACTTAATTGTATAATTTATATAATATTTTTTTTTATCATGTTCAATATTCAATTTTTTTAATAGCTGCTGCTGTCACTTTAAATCACAAAACCCTTTGTGCTGCAGTTAAACACACTGACTTATCACATCTAGCCCCCTGCTGGTGACTTGTCTTGTACTACAGATCAGGGTACATGTGAGAATTAAACAAAAACAGTCAAAATGCTGTATTCTCCAATCTGTGCTCTAACCTATAGGACTGAGCCTGTCTGTTAAATGCAGCATCACCCAATGATCGGGAGGAAAAATTCTGTTTAATTAAGCTATTTGCTCATTTAACAAATTATTTATTGATGCAGTTTTACTCTCTCAGTATATTTGCTGCTATCATAGTATCCGCTTGTATCATTATTGGCTCAGTCACAAAATACCTGATTTAGGCTCAGAGGGATAGATAGATAGATAGATAGATAGAGAGGGATAGAGAGGTAGGAGGATAGAGGGGGGATGGGTAGAATGAGAGAAGGATAGCGAGGGAGAGAGAGGGATAGAAAAAGAGGCATATAATCTATCTCTCTAACTTTCTATCTGCATCTCTATCTATCCCTTCCTCTTTCTCTTACCGTTCCACTCTATCTATCCCTCTCTCTCTCTCTATGTATATATATATATATATATATATATATATATATATATATATACATATATCCCCTATCTATCTATCTATCTATCTATCTATCTATCTATCTATCTATCTATCTATCTATCTATCTATCTATCTATCTATCTGTCTATCTATCTATCTATCTATCCATCCATCTATCTATCTATATCTCTATATGTCTATCTATCTATCTATCTATCTATCTATCTATCTATCTATCTATCTATCTATCTATCTGTCTATCTATCTATCTATCTATCTCTATCCATGTCTCTCTCTATGGGATCACTTTTGTGGGTGGAGTCTATGTCACAAGACAGGGTCTATACAGGTAACATGTTGTGAAGGGGAGGGGTTTATACTATTGGGTGGAGTCAACTGGGAAAGTCACCAGCCGCCACTACTTGAACCCCATCAAGCACCTGTGGGACCACCTCGATCTCCATGTTCGCCTTGTGGATCCTCCCCATGCACTCTTCAGCAGCTGTTGGATGCACTGCAGTTTGCATGGCTCTATATACCCCTGCCAACCATCCAGCAGCTTATTGACTCACTACCACTCCGTGCTGCCTGTGGATATTATGACTGTTTACAAATGTGCAATTTAAGACAAAAAAAATCTTGCTTGAGTGATATGTTCTTCTGGACCCCGCCCTGTCCTTCATCCCACACATACAATCACTAACTAAATCTTGTCTTCTCCATCTAAAAAACATCTCCAGAATTCGCCACTTTCTTACACAAGACACAACTAAAATCCTTATACACTCTCTCATCATCTCTCGACTGGACTACTGCAACTCGCTTCTTGCTGGCCTCCCCACCACCCGACTATCTCCACTTCAATCCATTATGAATGCCTCTGCTAGACTCATCTTCCGTACACAACGTTCAGTGTCGGCATCACCTCTCTGTCAATCTCTCCACTGGCTTCCCATAGCCTCCAGAATAAAATTTAAAATCCTGACCCTAACGTTCAAAGCCCTCAACAAGTGCACTCCCCCATACCTCTCTGGTCTCATCTCCAAATACTCCCCCACACGCCCTCTTCGCTCTGCTAATGACCTTCTTCTTTCCACAACTCTTGTCACCTCCTCTCACTCTCGCCTTCAGGACTTTTCTCGTGCTGCCCCTATTCTCTGGAACTCCTTGCCTCGCTCCACCAGACTATCCTCCAACCTCAAATCATTCAAATCCTCTCTAAAAACACATCTCTTTAAAGAAGCATATCACCTTCCACCCTAACACATTCTCATATCTCTCTCCCTCCTTTTCCTCACACAATACCTTTAGGATGTAAGTCTGCGAGTTTCAATCCCACAAGGTGTTTTAGGGAAAGCACCATGGTCACTGGATTCCAAACTCAAAGACAGGGCCCTCCTTGTTTTACGATGTGTTCATTTGTATGTATCTTTGTCTTGAACGCATCTTATGTACAGACCTACGGAATATGTTGGCGCGTTATAAATAAACGATAATAAATAATAAATAATAAATAATATGTTGATTTTGATCCTATTATTGTACAGATATTTGGTGCAGATTTTTTTCTCAGAAGTCTGCTTGATTTGTCTTGATATATTTGTTCCAAGGTTAACAAAAATAGTAAATAGCAGTATAAGCAATCTGCGGTTCTCACAATAGACAACAGAGACATTATCAAAACACTCTAAAGATATTTTGTCATTAAACAAAAATGTTAATGTGGCATAAATTATCATATAAAAATATAATATAATAATTATAAGTAATTAATCCAAGTTTTCAATTTATTACATTTTATATGTCTCTAATCTAGAATGGCTGTATCATGTAAACAGGTACCCTTGTGAGTGATGTCTCCCAGGTAGCTGCCTAGCATGTTGTTGATATATCGCTTGTTGTTGTTTAATTATTCAGTCGTGTCCGACTCTCTGTGACCTTATGGTCCGCAACATGCCAGCACATCTATAAGCCATGGACTTTCTGAGCTCCCTCAAGCTTATGTTCATTCCTTTATCTATCCATCTCCGCCCCTGTCGCCCCCTTTTTATGCCTTCAGTCTTTCCCAGCATCAGAGTCTTCTCTAGGGAATCCTGTCGTTTCATGATATGGCCAAAATATTTGCACTTCAGCCTCATGATCATACCTTCCAGTGAACAGTTTGACTTGATTTCCTCAAGTATTGATTTATTGGATCTTCTTGCAGTCCAAGGGACTCAAAGTAGTTTTCGCCAACACCACAAGTCAAAGGCATTAATTCTACGACACTCTGGATATATCTCTACTTCCCTGTAATACCCCCACAAAGAATCTTCTGACAAATCTGTTATTGTGCTTGTGTGAGCATGCAGAGTATCTGTGCCTGAATATCCATAGCCCTAATACCATAATCCTGTTGAGTCTGCTTGTCTGCTAACAGATACTGCTCACATTACAAAACATCTTTACTTCACAACTATTGTAATGTTAACAGCATTTCCAGATTCACAATAAACAATCCATGCTGTAAAAGTTAAGCATAAATCAACACAATCTATATCAGGAAATCTATGTCAGCAGGATCTCCATGCGGGGGAATGCAGCATGTTTACACCTTACAATACTTTACTGCACTTCTTCAATACAACTCAATAAATGTCAGAGCCTGCAGAGGCATAAGAAAAATAGCTTTGCTGTAGCGAAATACACGAACGCACGCATATATATATATCACATATATAGTTGTGGAACAAGAGCGCTGTTCGGAACGTTTGCGATGTTGCTCACGCAGTTGTGACCTTGCGAGGCCTGCCGAAGCGAGGCGAGCCAGCGCCACTATCACACATGCGAGCCTCGCGTAGCGAGGCAACGCAGTTGTGCAGCATTTAGGCTGTGCAGCACTTAGGCTGAAGGTGCTCATTGCAGCCAGCAGTGCCGTCACACATGCGTGCCTCGTGAAGTGAGGCAAAGCAGCCGCGCAGCACTTAGGTTGCAATGTACTCCTAAGGCGATCATTGCAACCTGCTGCGCCATCACACATGCGAGCCTCGTGAAGCGAGGCGAAGCAGCTGCGCAGCACATGCTGCAATGTGAGGGTGGCAACTGCGAGCCAAGCACGTAACTCTAAAAACCCTAAAAACAAAAAAAATAATAGCACACTCGCAGACAGCACAGGGAGAGAGCCAGGAAGCCTGGGAGTGAGGTTGCAAGTGATTTTGAGCCATATTTGGGGGGTTTCATCAATCCAAAATCGGCTAAGCGAGGAAACAAAATGACGGACGAAAAATTGTAAAAAATTCTGAAACTTGATGAAAAAGAGGCAGATCAAAGCCAGGCACGTGGGACTTAGAAAATACACGACGACAAAGACAGTAATACTTACACGAACAAAGACAGGCACGCGGGACTTTGAAAATAAAACAAACCTACTTCAGCGCCTAACACAGGGAAGGGACAGGGGGGAGATGGTGGAAAGAGACACATGGCATTCCCAAGCACAAAACTTGCAGGTTAACGAAATCTGCAATGAGTGGCCCGTACAAAAGGTTCATTGTGAGCCATGAGATGAGCGCCAAAGGCACTCAGCGTGGGGCTCGCGATGAGCACCGAAGGTGATCAGTGCAAAGCCGGAAAGTTGAAGTACATGGGAGAAAGGCAGGCAATGAGCACCAAAGGCGTTCATCGCGAGTCACGTGATGAGCGCTAAAGGAGCAAAACCCTCACATTGTATGGCAAATAGCATTGCCAGCCTTACAATTTTAATCCTGTCATTTTTGACGGGCAAGTTCTTAGTATATATATATATATATATATATGTTACGGTACCCCCACACATAGAAGGGGGCGCCAAGGCCGTTTTAGCCGATCTGCCCGTCCAGTGATATAGGGACAGCTACTGCAGGACAACGATTCCCCCCAAACTGGATCCAAGGGGAATATACTCCAAGCCTTGAACTGGAACCTCACGAATAGCTGCTAGCAGCTGAACAGGAAAAGCACCCCAAGATACTTACACTCCTGGCAGTCAGTCTGTAACAGCATACCATGAATCCCACCAAGAACGAGACATAAGCTCTGTGTTTGAGGGTCAAGCAGTGAACTCTCTTCTTTATTAATTACAAAAGACATATTAAAACCATTTTCACATACACAGTAGAGGGAGGGGCTACCTGAGGTCAGCCCCTAATTACCTCTGGCCAATCAGACAGGGGTTAAGGCGTGGGAGCCAGGATTCCCCTCCCCCAGGAGCCACCCACTAGGCGTGGCTAACTGCTCATTCTACCTCTGGCGGTGGAGAGAGTAACATCTCTAGCTCACTTATTCCCCTGCTGGGAGTATGGGGAAACTCCAGGCCATCTCATTATTCAAGAGTCCCTACCCCCATAGTTCATGGTGCCATCTTGTCTGCTAAAACCCTTTTGTTAAGCTATCTCCCCTGCTGTGCATGTAGATAACCATTGCTCTTAACCATCTGGCCTTAGTGACTCATAGATGGGGGTGGTCAGAATCTGTAACACATTTCTACACATTTTTCATAACTTTAAAAGTATGCATCACATTCAGATAAAACATACATTTTCAGAATCAGCATACTCCAAATACAAACATATGTCCAAATGATATAAATTATTCCAGTGGTTCACAAGTTAGATCATAGTCCTTTCTGACCAAATGAAGCATGGCTTCCATGTCTTTGTAGGGGGAAAATCAACATGGGCCGTAGTCAAAAGGAAGGATGTGGGCAACCAGACTTCTCCAATTCGCAGTGACGAGACTTGTCTCGTCACAATATATATAACCTGTCTTGTGCATAATACATTCTATGTTATGCTTAAAGCTGTGTTATACAGCGAGCATATGCTTAAATGGAGCAATGTATAACATGTATGTAGTGGTTCTGGATTGAAGAGTGAAAGTGCATTGTGGTCTCCTTTGTATGCCCATGCCTAGTTTCCCAGAGTTCAGTGCTTTTCAACTTATGTTTAGACATTCAAATAGGATCACAAATGTGCTATATATATATATATATATATATATATGTATATATATGTATATGTATATATATATATATATATATATATATATATATATATATATAGATAGATAGATATGAATAAACATATCAGTTAGGATGACAGGTTTCTGACTTGATAATGAGAGGTACAACTCTCGAAAGCTTGTTACTCTAACTAAAATGTTTGTCCAATGAGAACGGTATCACTATACAGTATACTGCAATATTCTGATTATTGATCTAGATAACTGGATACTGATGGCTACCTCTCTCTTTATATATATATATATATGTCTTTATATATATATATATATATATTTTTTTTTTATTTTATTTTATATATATATATATATATATATATATATATTATTGTTTATTTGTGATGCGCCAGCGTATTCCATAGCACAAACATGGGTTAGGTTCCAGGCAACGACAAATTCAAAGTTAACACATTGCAAAGAATGGAGAGCCCCGTCTTTGAGCTTGGAATCTCGCAGACTTACAATTTAAAGGTTAAAGTTTGTATTTGGTACAGTAGGGAGAGAGAAGTGTTGTGCATGTTAGGGTGGAAGGTGATAGGCTTCTTTAAAGAGATGTGTTTTTAGTGTGGTTTTGAAGGATTTAAGGCAGTCTGGTGGAGCGAGGCAAGGAGTTCCAGAGAATTGGGGCAGTACAAGAAAAGTCCTGGAGGCGAGAGTGAGAGGAGGTGATAAGAGTTGTAGAAAGAAGAAGATCATTAGCAGAATGAATAGGGCAAGTGGGGGAGTTTTTGGAGACGAGAGCAGAGATGTACGGAGGTGTGCAATTGTTGAGGGCTTTGTAAGTTAGGGTCATGATTTTACATTTTATTCTGGAGGCTAAGGGAAGCCAGTGGAGAGATTGACAGAGAGGTGATGCCGACAATGAACGTTGTGTACGGAAAATGAGGCATTCATTATGGATTGAAGTGGGGAAAGGTGGGTGGTGGGCAGGCCAACAAGAAGTGAATTGTAGTAGTCAAGATGAGAAATTATTAAACATTGTATTAGAGTCTTAGCTGTGTCTTCTGTAAGGTAGTGGCATATTTTAGAAATGTATTTTAGATGGAGAAGACAAGATTTAGTTGGTGATTGTATGTGAGGGATGAAAGACAGAGCGGGGTCCAGTAGAACCCCAAGACAACGGGCCTGAGAGGTGGGGTGATGATGTCATTGTTGACAGTGAGAGAGATGTGAGGAATTGGAACTGTAGTAGAGGGTGGGAAGATTAAGAGTTCAGTCTTAGACATGTTGAGTTTTAGATGGTGGGTGGACATCCAAGAGGATATACTAGAGAGGGAGACGTGTGTTAGAAGAGAGGGGGATAGATGGGGAGACGTGTGTTAGAAGAGTGGGGGATAGATCTGGTGCTGAGAGGTAGATTTGAGTGTCATCTGCATAGAGATGATACTGAAACCCAAAAGAGTTTATTTATTAGAGTGTATATATGTATATATATATATAAATAAATATATATATATATATATGTGTATGTGTGTGTGTGTTACCTATTTATCTGTCTGTCTGTCTATCTGTCTTTTAATCTGTATACATCTGTCAATTAGTCTTTTAATGTATATATATGTGCCTTGTATGGTTCAGCGCTTCTATTTTGCCCACCGTAAGCACAGGTTACCAATGAGTCCAAAACGGTTAGGATCATAAAACTGTAAACATTGGATGCATGTCCATACAATATTATTTGGAAAATCTGGGTACAAAGGCACACACGCTATAGAGTAGAATGATAAAAAGTAAAAGGGTGAAACACATTGTGATCTCAATTGCATATCAGTACCCAGATTATTAGACTGCAAAGGGGGAACATTGTATTTCTTGAGACCTTGGGCAAGAAATGCTGTCTAACCTTGTCTTAGGCATGCAAGTAAATTACTTTTGTAACTGAGATTCGTTACCAGTTTGCAATAACTCTTTACAATTGATAGATCACAAATGAGTGATCTTTCAGCTATAAGTTAATGTTCTTCCAGTTGAAAACATCATTAAAAATTTACCGCCGCCTCCCACTGCAGAGCAATTAATTGTTCTCGAGCAGTTAAATGTTTAACGGCATGAGAAAGGCAGAGTTTAAAACTATCTGTAAACTGATGGAAACAAAATATATACATCTACAACTAAACATACAGTGAAACATAAGTGTATGTATATACTAAGCACAAAACAGTTTATATTGGAGTATAAACAGCACAGGGTGCCCTTGTAGGTAAAACAAATAAGCACTTTAAATGATTTCTCAATAACAAATCTCCAGAGTGAGGGGCATACTTGCCTAGAATATTTATTTCCCATTTAAATTATGGTAAATATAATGTAATAGGTTTGCAATGGCTGTACACAGGGACGCTGAAGTGTGCTCTACTGAATAACTAAAACTGAAAATAGGCAAAATTAGTTAAGCAAATTAGTCTTTAAAGAGAGAATATAGTGATAAAAGAACTAATTGTCCTTTAAAGGGTTAAAGCACATCCAACATAATGAAAGCCCTATTATTCCAAACATACAGTTAAAAATTGTTGCTATTTTTTTTATTTGGCTCTGCTTTTCTCTACCGGGTTGTTCTATCGATCTCCCTCCATCCTCGTGTCTCTGTAGTAAGCTGGTGGGCAGTAAACTGTGAATTTCCATATTGCTGCTTCTAGCGCACATTGCATGGTGAGGTACTTCCTATTGGTCGAAATAATCACATGGTTCTGGCTTCTGTACTAGGATCTCCAATATGGAATTTCACAGCTTGTTGCCTGACTACACACACAATGACCCTTTCTTTGGAACTGGAAGAGATAAGGAGGTCAACTTGGGAACCTCCTAGAAGTTTGTGAGGTGAATTAAAAAAGGGAACGTTACTTTACATTTTTTTATATGTTTTACTTCAAAACATTCATTTGATTTGAAGCTTGTTCTCCAGACTTCTAGTCTAAAATATTACAAACACTCCTTTATAAACTGTTTCTATAAACAACAGAAGTAGACTCCTGGTCAAGGTTGTTCCCACATAGTTTGGAATGAAGGAAGCACAGCTACAATTGGTTGTGTATCGGGTAAAGAATGTACTGGACACCGCAGAGTTGGGTTATCTGTTAACTATTATCACTCAATATAAATGATAATGATTTGGTAGACTGCTTTTACAGCTCAAGTGAAGAGTTACTTATCAACTGACCATGGGGACTTTCCATACATAACATTTACAATATGCAATCCACAACAGCCCTATGGAGATTAAAGTGCTTGAGAATTAGATTATAAAAGTAGAAGAACACTTTTAAGAAAAGAGTTCTATAAAATACAACATTTAGGGGTTACCTCTAACTTAGATATACAGAGAGTGTTGCTTGTCGTATTTTTAAAGCAGGTTCTAGTAACTCCTCATATGTCTTCAAAGTCTGTCTCCCAGATATTGTTTCTGTGATCATTGACCAATATTAGATCATTATCACATATATAGTTGTGAGCATGCAAGTTGTTGCTAACGCTTGCGGGCTCGCGAAGGCACTCCTTGCCAGCAACTGCGACCCTCGCAAAATTTACGACGTAATGCAAAGAAAATACGAGACACGTTACGACCCATTAGGACCTTGCAAAAATCATCCGCAACACGCGCACATCAAAACATGAAAAATACAACAAATACACAAAACAAATACATAAAAAGCTTACTTACAGGAAGAGGGAGCATCCAGGACCTCGAAAACTAAAGTTACACCTAAAATTAAGTCAAATTAAAAGAGTTTAGACACTAAAAAATTCTCTAAGCGAGAGAAAAAATGGCCGCCGAAAAAAACGAAAACGAGGCTACAGCAGTCTAAAGACGCAAAACACCACCAAACACCTACGTATTTGCCGAAAAACACCTACGAGATTAAAAATCAAGAATGCAACCCGCGCAACCCCAAAAACATTACAAACACAATAAATTCAAACAACAAACACATAAAAAGGATACTCACAGCAATGGAAGGCACCGAGGACCTCTGCAAGTGAAGTTGCTCCTCCATTTAAGCAGAAATTTCGGAGTTTAGAGACCCGAAAATTGAGAGAAAAAGTGGCCGCCGAACAAAACGAAAACGAGGCTAAAGGTTCCTAAACACGCAAAACACTATCATAAACACGCAAAACACCACCAAACAGCTACGGATATTCCGAAAAAGCCCACCAAACAGCTACGAATATTACGAAAAAGTTGCACGACATAGAAAATGAACAACGCTACATCAGCCACATTAAATACACTAAACAGCATTAGCTCACTTACAATTTCATTGCCGTCATTTTTTGACGGGCAATATTCTAGTTTAATATAATTTGTATGTAATTGTTATTTGACAATTAGCACTTTGAAACTTTGTAACAATGAACTATATAGCAAGGACATCCTCTGAGTCCCCAAGAAAAAAATACCCAGGACATTGATTGTAATCATTCCTTCCTCTTACTCTATTCTGCTAACTATGGGTTCCATTCCATGGCTCACATGGGAAAATACAGAGTAAACTTTACCAGTAGTGAAATCTAGGGTTACTCATAAGTCCTCACGAGTGCTGAGGCTTTTAAAAAAAATCCTAGGTTTATTTTCACATGCAGAGGCACAATATTCCTCATATCCGATACAATTAAAAGTTTAATATCGCCACTCCCATGAACTTGGGGATCCCTTCCCATGCAATATGACCTGGGGGATATCCTGGGATTTCCACTCTTCCTGCACTAGGCCCTATGACCCCGGGATTCTTAATCTATAGTATAACCTAAAATTAAGCTGTATATCTCCACCGACCACCATGGTATATTTAACAATAACCACGGGGGTCCTTATGGACCCCCATGACACCTAACATTTCCCCCCTTATCACGGGGTCAGCATTAAACCCCCATTGTCGTGACTGATTTTGGGACCATGATGGGACCCCCTGCACCCCACAAGTAACTCTGTGTTTTGGGACTCTATCACATCTGTTTGCTAATATCAAACACTATCAAATAGACATGGGAAGTGTTCTAATGAATGTGTCCATTTATCTTTCAGTTATTTGTATTTTTTTCCCTTTATGTATTATGTGTAACAAGGTGGTTTGGGGTCATTGCTATAGTTTAAATGATGTAGTTGTCCTAGAAGCAGGCCTTATGATGTGCTAATATTATATAAAGCTATGTCAGTCACGTATGGGACAAAGGGTTAATTTTTCTACAAGAATTTTCATCCTTCCTGGCCACAGATAGTCATAAAAAGGGGGAGGTTAGTTTATGGCTCTCTGTAAAAGGAGGTCTAGCAACTAGACATGGAGGGTTGGCTATAGACCTGTTTTGTGATTTGTAAAATGCATCTGAAGGAAAAATAAAGTCAGTCTGTCTGTACTAATCAAGGGTACAAGTTGTATGCCTCATAGATCATAAGAAAAGGGGTCTGATGGTGCCTGCCTCTTCAGAAACGATGCTCGGATCTGAACTGTTTGCTGGGCTCTGAGACATTGAATGCAAAAGGGACTGCCTAAGGAGAGGAAAGTGAGATGCATGTGGCTCCCTCAAAGCTTTGGGTCGTAACACCCAAGGCTTTGAGGGAGCCCCATACCATGGATGACCTTAATGCTCAGTGTCTAAAGCCCCAAACTCTGTCATTCCACTGGCTTTTCATAGCCTCCAGAAAACAATTAAAATCAGGACCTCAACATACAAGGTCCTGAACACCCTTATATATCTGCCCTTGTCTCAAAATACTATCCTAATGGTCCACTTTGCTCTACTAATGACTTTCTTCTTTCTTCAACTCCTATCCCCTCCTCCCACTTCTTTTTCTTGAGCTGCCCATACACTATGGAACCCCTTACCTCGTTCTATAAGACTATCTAACTTTCCTCAAAAGCTTCAAATATTCACTAAAAAAACATTTGTTTAAATAAATGTATCACCTTCAGCCTTAATATGCACCAACTGCCTACTCTACTAAATTGCTCACCCACACACAACCTACAGTATAGCACACAACCACCTCCACTTGCATCAGCCTACTGCCTTAATCACTGACATCTTACAACTGTCACCCTCCTGCCTCACACCTCACCCTTATCTTCGACATTGTAAGCCCTTCGGAACAAGGCCTTCAAATCTGTTGCACCAAGCTGTCTGCTGATGTTCCGATCTCAGGGATTAACTAAACTGATAAGGATAATTATCTATAAATGTAAATTATACCATATTTGGAACCTCCACAACATCCCTTTAGATGTAAAAAGAACCCCAACTACTATAAAAATTTAAGTTTTTAAGCTCAGGAGACTTTTAAGCTACAATGCAGAAGCTGAAATATTTGAAATTGCCTATTTTTAGGTGCGTTTATGAAAATACTGATAGTGGATAATCTGCGCCCCAGCACGCTGACCTTGAATAAGGAACTTTGGTTCCATGTGGCTCAAGAATCAAACTGTATGGGGCAGAATCTTGTAGTGCAAGAGAATTTCAATTTCCACCGCACTGTGGGCAGTCTTGTACTGATATTCCACAAGGTCACCGGTAGTCATTTTCACACATTTCATCCAAGCTTCTTCACAATTTCCTAATCACAGACATAATGCAGAACTTATCCTTCTAAGAGCTACTTATTGCATCCACCAGACCCAGTTTTACTTGACAGATGATCTGCACTGGGAACATTAATGTACAACTGCAATAAAAATAATTTTCATACTGAAGTCGCCACTTCACAGTCTGCTATTCCGTACAGACACAAGACAATTACAGAGAGGGCCAGTCTGTTAGCACAGTAAATTGTATGCAATTACATTGTAAACTGAACACTTCTTTCTGTCACATGCAGAGTCCCAATCCAGGCTTATTAAAGGGGGAGCAACAAGTAACCAGTGAATCATTCCTCTAAGCAATTTACCCATGTAATTGAGTTGTTTCAGAAAGCTGCAACCATTTACATTTCTGTGTCGTGTTAGTTTTTTAATATCATCTTTAAGCTGAAATAAAAAAATATTAGCTACTTATTGTTCTGCTTGACTAATAATTGCTAACTTATTCATATGCAAACAGTGTAAAAAAAAAAATTTTTTCAACAGCTATACACAACACTATTGCAGAATACATGTACTGTATACAGAATTTGGTCACCTGTCCTTCTTATTAATTAATGCATTCACTCACTTGGTTACTTGCCTTTTAAGCGACTGTAATATATCCAAGGAATTCAGCAAATGGGGAAGGATGTACCTTTAAATAGCTCAATAAGAATTATTTTATTATTACATAAATTTATAAGCACAATGTTCATTGCAAATTGTTTGTTTTTCTCAATAACAATTTGATTTTTTCGGTGGTCCTTTAACAAAGAAGATAGCAGATCAGTGTATTTGGATCAAGACAGAAGATGTTTTAAATCAGTGCCTTCTTAGGGAGCACCAACAGGCCTGGATTTGTGAACATTAAGGGTTCAGTCACTGGGATGCCTACACTTAGGTGAGTATCTCTACAAAACCTGGCCTGCTGGTGTTACTTAGGACAGGTTTAAAAATCACAGGTCTATATTATTATTTCTGCTCAATCCTGCAATTAACAATGGAAAGGGGTAGCCCCAACTGGGAGACATGTAATGATCTTTAAAGTTACATAGAAGTTTCCTGGATTATGAATGCATCTGATAGCGGAGAATCAGCAGTACATGGAAATATTTATTTTCACAACACTAGAGTTTACATATTACTTCAGTTTTCTGGCAGTTGATTTTAAGAAGGAATGCCCCTGAAAACCCAGACTAAATTAGCATAAAATTCATGAATAGTTTGGCCAATCAGAGGCAGCTACAAGTTTGTTGCAATGTCCGGTGATCAGTGTCTGCAGCAAAGCATCATGGGACATGTAGTCTTTTCTTCCCACCACAAGGAAGGAAGGAAGCAGCTTCAGGCAGTGCTACTCTGGATCTCTGTACTGTGCTGCTGTTGGCTTGAAGGGTAGTGTAGGGTTAAAAACATACCTGGATGCAGTGTTTGTAATGGCAGGTTCACTAGGCACCTCTGGGGCGTAGAAACCAATTTTTTAAATAAAATAAATCTGTATGCGTATAGAATGACTCATTGCAATGCATGTTTCTGATATAAGCAGCATGTGTTAAATTAGGGAAAAGATAAACACAGGGTGACTTCCATATACCTTTAACAGAGACAGTACTAGTACGATCAACATTTTACTTCTCAAAAATGGTACAAGTCTGTGTATTCCATCGGTGAAAGCAAGACAAGCACAGGATCCCATGAATACAGGCTCTCAGATCTATATGAGCAGTAATAGGAAACAATGGCTATACAATATGAAATTGACTATTTCAAATTATTAATCTTGAATCATTTATAGTGTATGTATTTAAAATGATTTAAAATCATGAAATCGGGACATTTATTGATTACTCTAAGGGATTGAGCAAGAAAGTAACTGCATATAGGCATGGGCATATTTAGGTTTTTATGATGTCGTGTGCCATTTAGATTTGTGATGCTGCTCCGATCTATATCTCAAACCATAAGTTATGTATTAGGTTAGAAAGTTTCACGTACACTTACAGATAGAAATATCACTGCATATAGACATTTCTGTGCTTATACACACTGCATCTTGAGGCAGCCTACTGCCCCCTAAAATGTGCTGTCCTAGGCCTGCACCTTACGGGTCTAGGCAAAACACCCCACTGATTATAGGTCAGTTTCACTTGAAGGCACCAAGGTCAAACATTCATTGTGACTATATATTTTGGAAACGGTGAGGTGTTAATCAATGGACCGATAAGTAAGTAATCCCGGCTGGTGTCAGGGTGAGTGAGTGTGATTGTAGGACAAATACCACAAACTGTATCATAAAGAGTAAAAAATACTACAGCAGAGGTTACAAAGAGAGTCTGTATCTATGTGAGTCAGACAGATATGTGAGGGATTACAATGCAGCCAAACACTGCTTTCTCTTATCAGCAGCTCATAGAATGAGTTTTGTGTGTGGCTGCGAGCTGCATAATGCATCATGAGACTGCTATAATCCTACCCTACCACTGGAAAATAATGTCTGTACTATAAATCATAACATAAAACCATATATAAACCTTATCAGGCACCATAAGACATTCTATTAAAGGTGCCATCCCACTACTATTATATGTCTGATTTATCAGTGCATCAAATACTGTATATAACAGTGTACCAAAGAAATGATACTAAGAAAACGCTGCAGAGAAAATGTTCTTAGTTTTATTTTTAATAATACATGAAATACAATTATTTGGAAAACAATATATATTAACACATACACACACATACACACAAAACACATACCAACCCACATATATATATGTGTGTGTTAATATATCTATCTATCTATCTATCTATCTATCTATCTATCTGTCTATCTGCTCTGAGGCAGTAATTTTTCACTTTTTTAGCACATAATGCATGAAATTATTTGGAAAAAAAAATATATTAACAGATACACACACATGCTGTATATATAGTATATATATATTTATATATATATATATATATATATATATATATATATATATATATATATATATATATATATATATATACTGGATTATAAACTAAGGCAAATGATAAAATGAGCCATGTATAAAGTGACATTGGATTAAAGAGTGAATATGCTTTAGATTGTAAATTTGTGAGTTTTCAATCTTGTAAGGTGCTTTGAAAACAAGCAGTACGTATGTTTGATCTTAACCTCAAAGACAGGGCGCTCCGTTGTTTTTGCCTTGTACTTAACCCCTGTATACTTCTTCAGAGTATGTTGGTGTGTTACAAATAAAGGATAATATTAATAATAATAATAGTGGACTCATTTTCCTGCCCAGAGTGCAATGCAATAACTATATTTATTTTTTTATTTTTTTTAAATATATTTTTTATTAAGTACAACAAAGACCGATCAGGGACCTACTGATAGATTCACTGATCACACTATAGCGCCTATCTACAACTGTATCTAAACCACTTATATCATTAAAAAGATATAGTTAAACTGGAACTAAACAAATGGTTCAACTAGTGGGACCAATAAATATGTCTAAATATCAGAGTAACTCAATACGATTTAGTATATCATAATAATACAAAAGTATTCAATTGAAAAACGGGATACTCAAGTGAATCCCAGGACGTTGTAGTAAGGGGCTTCAAGTCTCCCGTCTGGATAGTCCAAATCTCCTCCTACTTGGATATAGATGTAAAACAGTTCATATGATCCTCGTCCAATCACGTAGTGGGGCAGCAATCTTCAAAGCTCTGGTCACGACAGAGCGACAAAAAGAATACTAAGGGTGAAACGCGTTTGGTACAGTTAGACACTGTTTTGTGTCTCTTAGTTTTTAATTTATATACTTTTGAAGTGTTCTTTGTTTGTTTTTAGTATTGTATTATTTTTTTGTTTTATCTTTAAAAGATTTTGATACTCAGTGTGCACGTATATTTGAGAGTACAACTCTTTGTATATACACAAGTTTTATGATGTGCATACACCTCCTATATTGAGGATACGGTCACCCACCCTAGACTCCATGTGTTGGGGCCTAACAATCTCTAAACAAGAAGACTAGAGATAGGAGTTTTTGAAGACTCCAAAGGTAGACGTAGGCATCCTCATTGGAGGATTATTGTTTTTTTAATATAATAGGCATGGAATTTATGTCATCTTCAACATCATAAATTATATAATGGAAAGATCTACATGAACTTGAAGGTGGATACATTACTGTGGAAAGAGTTACCCTCATCTGGATATGCATGTGAAATACCTCTTATTTTAGAGGATATTAAATGGGAGGGCACATTTGTTATTTAAGTGTGTTTTATATTAAAGAATTTTATTGATCTGCACTAGGAAGTGGTGTGCGCTCTCTTGTGTTTTTTTATTTTTATTTTTTTATTAAGAATACAAGGTTAATTCCATAACACAAGTGTTTCAAAAATAAAACATTAGTAACCTAGAACACCAGAACACTTAATAAATGACTACACATACGTATAACCTTTTAAACCTAACTTTGACATTTTTGTTATTTGTGTTTTAAGTTAAGCTGAAAGCATATTACACGCATATGTACGTGTTAAAGTACAACCGTAAAGGCCGGTAGCTTATAGAGAATAAAGAAGAAGAAAGAGGGTAAGAAAGGGGCAAAACGAGAAGGTGTTATGTTTGTTCTTAAAGGGGGCATCCTAAACTATTATCCTACTCTACAGATTTACCACCCAGTCTTAAGAATCCAAGTGTCCCAACATGAGGCCCATTTCCTATATGATTGGGCCAAGTTTGCTGAGATAACGCTCATGTTATATATATATTTAAGTTTAATCAAAACTGCACTATATTCTGGTACTGCCGATTTCCATGTTTTGACTAACGTAATCCTCACTGCTAAAAACACTTGGTGTGATAAGAGTTGAGACCCTCTATGGGGAGGCCTAAGAGAGCTTCTTCTGGCTGTTGTGGAATCCTGTGCCAAATGTGGGCGATCGTAGGGCAGTCCCAGAGAACATGTTTAATGGTGCCCAGAGTGTGACATCCTCTAAAACAGTTACCATCCACTGACGGGTTAGAAAGCTGCACCCTCGCTGGTGTTAAGTACCACCTCAAAATGGTCTTGTGTGTATTTTCCCTAAGTATAATATTTAGTGAGGAGCCTGTGGCCTGCTTATGTATCTTATTCCACTGTGCATCAGTTATATCAAAGGCGAGTTCCGACTCCCAACAATGTTGATGGTGGAGTTTGAATGGTGTGGTTAGGTCCATTAAGTAATTATAAATAATGGAGATATTCCGTTTCTCATTAGGGTTGTTAAAACAAAATTTTTCGAATGGAGTGACCTTAGCAGAAGAGTTACGTTTAATTACCCCAGATATATTAATGTGTATCTGAGATAAGTTAAGCCATTCCTTTAATGGCAAATTATGTAGGTCTCTAAATGTTGTAGGGGACCATTGTCCTTTAACAGATCAGCAGCAATCCTAAACTGATTATCTATCAACCATTTAAACTGTGAAAATCTATTTATTGATGCTGACTTCTGAAATAACCACAGTGGGGTAAGCCAAAAACCTGCTTCTACAAGCGGAGTCAGAACTGCCAAAGACTGAACCATGCATTTGGGAAGGGAAGAATTACCCAATTTAAAATGTAGGGAAAGCCATAATACATGTCTGAGGTGAAAGCCACTTTCTTCAAATATATCTTTCTCTATCTCCACCCACACTGGTAGGTGTTCCTTACCAAACCACTTGGTGATTTGGTCTAATCTGGCAGCTTTATAATACTTGAGTAAATCCGGCACAGCCAATCCTCCGATAGCTTTAGATGTGATCATGGCCTTATTTATTCTAGACCTTTTACGATCCTAAATGAAGCAAGAGATTGCCCCCTGAAGAACCGAGAGGTCCTTGGTGCGAACAGCCATTGGAATAGTGCTAAAAAGATGCAATAACTATATTTCTTGAAATCAGTAGGTACTATCATTTTAATATGTGTACATATATATATATATATATATATATATATATATATATATATATATATACAGTATATGTATACACACACATTTCTCTATATATGCATATCTTTAACATGTATGCACAGATCCCTTACATATTTTTTAAATTACAATATGTCATTTAATGGAGTGTGCAAAACTAGCAGCACTTCAATTAATGGAAAGCCACATAAGGTTTCCTTGGTTGTCCAGTGGTTAGGATTTGGTGCTTTCACCACTGCAACCTGGGTTCTATTCCATTCAGGGAGCAAGAGGTCACACCCAGGAGCCAAGCAGATTTGGGCCTGGGCAGTACTTGGATGGGAGACCATGTAGGAATACCAGGAGCAGTATACTGTGGCCCACTGGGGAAGGAACTGGCAACCAACTCCAGTATCTCTGCCATGAATACCAAGTGGATCAGCATGGTGTGCTGTGGTCATAGAGAGTCAAACATCAACTGAAAAACACAAAGAAACATAAATGTGATTTTACCTTATGAATATTATGTTGCATTAATATATACAGTATTTTTTACAGTATAGTAACATTTATAGCAATTAATATCGTGTTAATACCTTACTGGCTAGTCTGGGATGTAGACTTGTTGGAAGATCAAGTTATCTCAAGTATAGGCAACCTATTTACATCTCATGTGACTGTTGGCTACATCTCCTCTGGAGAAGCCACAGAGTTGTGAGGCCAGTGATATTCAGGCTCCATGTGGAGAGCAGCACGTGCAAAGAGGTGCTGCAAACTAGTACTTAGAGTGGTGTCATGAGAGATACAATGGCCTGATCCATTTAGTAAAAGACTGTGCACCCTTATTTATCTGCAGCTACATTAAATTCGAAGCCCATATGTACAACATGAAGCTTGCAACGGCTGCAGGCTTGAAATTTGGCAGAGATACAGAGCTATTAAATTCGAACGGGCTGCGAGTTACAAGCTTGAGACGCCAACCAAAGTCATTAGTCAAACCCGTAGTTACAGGTTTAGATGGAGCCAATGGAAACAGAGATCGTCATCATTATCATTGCGTCACAGGGAAATGGAGGTTGGATTTCAAAGTCTTACGGGGTTCAATTACGAGTTACAATCGGATCCACCTTCCAGATGTAATGCAATATTGATAAAGCCGTAAATATGATATTCTATTACATGCGAGTTACAGTATATGTATTAACACATTGATTGCCGGGATCGATATAACACAATAATTAAACATGAAATAAAGTATTGTTTGTGGTTGATTTGCGAGCTTGAGCATGTTGTGCTATTAATTCTAAGACCTAACATCACTTTCCCTTTTAATAAAAGTACAGTAGTGTGTGTATGTGTGCATTTACAGTGCTACGTATTGGACTTTACCCCCCTTGCGAGTCCTCTCTAGCACTAGTTGGCCTTTGGGCTACATTTGCGTGTTACATGGTTGAACGCAAGTGAAATTGTAGCATTTTAATAGCTTGGTTGGAATTGTAGCGTTACGAGCTTGAGAGAACAAAGGATTTGCGGCCGCGAAGTTCCAAGTTCCACGTCGCCATAAGCTTTTTTTGCTCCAAACCCGCAGAGTCCTGCTTTACTGGGCTAATTTAATTGCATTAACTCTTGCTTTCTACATTACGAGCTACGGTTTAACACGTTGGGGGAATTAAATAGTGCTGCTGGTCATTACTTTATAGAAATTGAGAAGGACATTCAATTGTTTCTTCTAATATTACAAGTTTTAAAAAGAAATTGGTACTTATTTCAGTTCTTAGTATTATATTGCCACATAGTCACCATGGGGAAAGTTACAGTTACAATTTTTTCTTTGCCACTTTTTTACTCTATACCAGTTATTACCAGATAACATTCAAAGTTTTTTTTTGAACTGGTGGAAATTCAGTACATGTTTTAAAAGAGATGACAGGGGTCGTCTACTTTCTTTAATGTCACCATAACTAATGGATTCAGTTGGTATACAGTATATGCTGTTGTAGTTTAGTCATTTAATCGTGTCCGACTCCCTGTGACCCTATGGACAGCAGCACTCTAGGCATGTCTCTGCGTATCCTTAAGATTATCATGGCAAAGATCCTGGAGTGGGTTGCCACTCCCTTCTCCAGTGGACCACAATTTGTCTGACCTCTCTGCTATGACCTGCACAACCTGAGTGACTCTACATGGTATAGCTCACAACTTCATTGGAATACACAAGCCCCTTCACCACTACAAGATCCAGAAGGGGACATTATAGGTACCGGCTGCTGCAAGTAACTAACGATACTCACTTCTTGGATGCCCAACCTTTCCACAGTTTTAATTAGATTGCACTTATTTTTGAATTTAAGCATTACCAACAAAATGTACTTTTTATTAAATTTAATTTCATGAGTGCACAAACAAAATTGCCTATATATTCCTTTGCACTTGTCCTCATGTTGTCTGTCATTGTATTTGCCTTGTGAACACTGTGAGATATTTTCTGCTTGTTATACTTGAATATACAGCATTAACACGTCCCACTGGGAGGAAGCGCATCAGTTGAATTTCTGTTTTAACCAGGAAAAATCCACATATATAGTTATTTAAGGCCACAGGAAGATATACCATTTCTCTCCTCTGTAGTATTGTGTATCTATTTAAGGGAATTATTATGTTCTCATTCACGCAGCTGTGAGCAAGAGGTATACAACTCCCTGGGGTAATAACCCAACTGTTAATGTACAGTATATTTCAGGAACATTTACTGCAGGAAACTAATTTCTTTAAGAACTAAATTAGACAATTAAAATGATCAAATTACCACTCAGCAGAACTCTTCAAAAGTGGGTCCACTCAAGCTTCCTACTTTTAATCAAGACTCATACTTATATAGAGATATATTTGAAAACAATATTAAATCAGATTAGGGACCTGTATGTTTCAGATTACCAGGACTTGCTAAAGAGGTCATGGAAGACTTAGCATATAGATCTGTTATTAAGATTGGTTATTATTTTTGTGTGAACTTTCACAGAATTCAGTGATTTAGTGTATTTTCATTGTCTTTGATTCTTCTTCTTTATGCTGGCTGTTTATCAGTAATGTTGTTATCCACTACACATTTAATAGATAACTTAAAACAGTGGATGGATATATTTTTGAACAAAAAGCCATACAAGATTATGTTGAATAACTAGACATGGGTGAGTATTGATCCAGGGAGTAATTCACTTTGTAATCAGGAAGATTGTTTTCAGATTATGAGACAATTAGTAATGTTGCATTTGATTTGTATTTGTCTTAGATCAATGAATAGTTCACATAATTCACAAATCATTGGTGATCTAAAAAGTGTGAACTTGATGGACTAATAGTACTGTTTTCAACAAAAAAAATTGTATGTTACTATATAGTTAGACATGCTATGTATTGTGTTTGTGTCGTTCAGTCATGTTTGACTCACTGTGACCTCATGAACTGCAACACACCATGCTGATGCACTTTTCATAGCAGAGATATTGGAGTGGGTTGCCAGTTCCTTCTCCAGTGGCCATAGTATACAGCTCCTTGTATTCCTGGGTGGTCTCCAATCCAAGTACTGACCAGGCTGCAGGGTGTGTGACCTCTTGGTTCCCTGACTTGAATCGAACCCAGGTGACAGAGGTGAAAGCCCCAAATCCTAACCACGGGACCACCAGGGAACCCTGCTATGTATTACAGTGACCTGATAATGATCACTTTAAATTACATACAGCAATACCCTGTTTAATGCTGTAGATAGATTCCAGGAAATAGGAGTGCTAAGTGAAACCGCTCTAAAAGGGGTCATTTTAACATAGGGTACATAGGGATAGGGGAACTCATGGAAAAGATACACAAAAGCTATTGACATTTCAACATTTTTTGCTTTATATATATTTTTAAGAAACAGCACACATAACAAAAACACAAATCGAACATTTTGTTTAAATAAAATATAAAGAAACAGCAAACATGAACTAAACTCTTTAAATGGCAGATGGTTCCGGGTGTTAGAATGGGTCTGGCGCGGAAAAAACTGAGTTATAGCGGGGCACAGTATTATACAGGGATCGGCGGTCACAAAATAGCTCTATAGCGGGGGTTTAGCGCTAAACAGGAAAATACAGGAAAAAGAGAATCAGCGTTATAAGTGGTAACGTTACCTATATTAGTCAGTTATTGTTAGATATGATTAGTTGCATTGTACTACGTTTGGCTTTCTTCTATCCTGTTTATTTTCCCAAATGTCTAAGTTGCAGCTCCAATTGCATGCAGTGCTATGTGCCACACATTCAGTAAGGTTTTCAGAGGCTGCACTGGTTTCCTGCGTCAGCAACCTTAAAGAAGCATTTTGCAGACACTTGGGCCCTCATTCTATTATTGGCCGTAAAACGGCCGCAAAGCTGCGATTCCTTGCGGGGGTCCCGTTACCTTGCAATTCAAATAGACGGCGCCGCAAGGCTATCCCCTTACGGCCGGCCGTATATCTTGCAACCGGCCGTATGCTCAGAAATCTTTAAATGCAAAAATAAATGTAAGACGGCACTGTAAAGCTCTGTAAATGCTAGGGATCATAATGGGGGACATGAGGATTAATAGCAACCCCCTCTCAAGCTTGCACATCAGCCCAAATCCGAGATTACATTAACTGTTTATTTTCCGGCCGCAGCGTGGGCGGGTCTGAGGTGCTCCAAGCCCTCTGGACTTTTTACATGGATATGTGACATAAATTAAAAAAAAATGTATTTACAGATTTGAGTGTAGGGGAATGTTGTGCTATTAATGCTAACACCTACAATCACTTTATAGTCTCCTCAGAGTGCAGGATGGCTTTATTATGGCTTTATAATGTGCTTAATTGTGTGCCTGCGGGACCTTTTTGCTGCAAGTAAGCTGCGGCTCGGTTTTAGCCTTGCAGACAGGGTTCCCGGAGCAATTGAATAGCAACCAGGATTTTCTCCCGGCCGAAACGCTTGCGGCCGTTTAAGATCAAAGGCTTTCCTCCGGAGTCCCCGGCCGGAAGGGAATAGAATAGGCAAATAGCCTGCGGCCGGTCCTTGCGGCCCCACATCTCCTACGGCCGATAATAGAATGAGGCCCTTGGAATCTTAGCAAATCTTGGCCTTGTGTGAGAGTACAACTGATCCTGTGCCTTAGTTTTCTGCATAGCTGAAATATGTTTCTGTTCTAAAAAAGGTATGTGTAAGTGGTTAGTCAGTGAAAGGGTAACATATTGTTATTGTTGCTATGTTCGATTGAGAACACAAGGAATTCCACTGTATTTCTTCCTCTTTTTTTCAAGTACAAGACTCCAGCACCAACTGTTTTGTTGTGTATATACAAACCCTAGAGAAAATATTGGATTATACATTTATTTGAAATCAAAAGAATTCCATTAAAGATATAAACAACTGCAAAAAAAAAAAAATACCCATTGATAGCAGGATATTTAGGTGTTCCCATTAAAGGCGCATTAAGGTCCAATAATTTTTAAATTCTATAAATTGAAATATAGTTAATCTTTATCGCTTAACTGTTAATGTAACTTTATGCAGTACTTGGTCTGGCATTGCTGTTTATTTATCTGCTTGGTCGAGTAAGAGAGGTATTGGATACAATTCAAGGGTCACTGTAGTTTCAGAAAAACAGCACTTGTTTGTGAAATGTGTAGCAAACATTAGTAGCTTGGTAAGCCATGGAAATTTAATTTTTGAAGATTTGGTTTATTTATAGAATAATCCATTGTGCCTTTGTTGCAAAATTTCCTGAGTGCTCCATCATGAAGGGAGTGTTTTTTTATCTATCAGTATAGGGAGTAGTGGGGGACGAGGGAAGAGGAAAAGGTGAGGAGTATTTCTTATATACATGGATTTAATTGATATTGACCCTCCTTACCCCTTCCTTCTCATAGTCCCAGATACAGGCAGCTTGCCTTCTTTCTATATGATTTAAATGCAAGTAACTTGAAACTTTTCTTGTACATAAGGTCCCGGCCCATTTGTCAGGTAAACAATCAGTAAAATGTAACATGTAATAGCTAAAATGTTTAAAAAAAATAACTTTTTCTAACTGCTTCAAACAATTCTCCATTATCAATTCTAAGATCTTCAAAAGACCTTTTTATAAATATGGGTCTTCTAAATTTACATTTTCAGAATTGTCTTTGGAATTTTCCTTTGGAATACCAACAACCGGTAAAGACATAAACAACAACAAAACAAAACAGGAGGGAGAACCCAAAACAATAAACAAGAACAGGAATCCAAAAACAGACTAATGGAAAGCATATATAGAAATATATACATACAAGGTGTATATACAAATATTGAAAATAGTGGTTACCTATCCTCATTATTTTCATATTGATGTATACAATGCAGTAGCACACCAACACATTCATTTATACAGAAAATTGTATGGGCCATAAAGAAAAATGGTTTCTGGAACGATCCGAGCTGTAAACTCCTCCAATACTAACCCCTATAGCACAAGGTGGGGTTATAAGGTAATTATTACTAATTTTGCAGCTGTAGCACTTGGAAGTATCCAACAAAGTACATTTCTATCACTGCAATAAAGAACAAAGAGGAGCGTCTCAGGAGTACAGTACTATGTCTTTTCAGGTCACCAAAGGCTGCATTTTTCAGAGTGAAGAATGTTATTATGAGGGAAAAAGAAGAAAAGCAATTTGCGAAAAAATGTTGTATCAAATAAATGAGAGTGCAAGTTGCAGTGATATCACTGTCTGCCTTTTAAAGGTGATGTCAGCGCTCGGCCTAGTGAAGAAAGGAAGGCCTATTATCTCTGGGAGATAATGTAATGTGAGCTGGCCGGTACAATGAGGTATTAATTATAGTGCGCTGTCCCATAACCTGCGTGCACTGATTGCCTGGTGTCCTTGTTACTCTAAGCTCTATTTTTTTCCACTCAGGAGCATCCTCCGGTGACCAGATATTAAACTTCTATCTACCCTTCCCCTCAGGTGCTCGCTGCTATTTATTTCCTAGGTGCAGCGGTCACAGGAAGATCAGCAAACCATGGAGGGCTCTGAAACGGCCCGTGGCTTTTTAATTAATCAACCTTGTCCTCAGCAGGTTTGGCTCAAAGGTCTCTTTGTAACAGAGGCAATTATTGCTCTTATCTGAAAACAATGGGATGTCGCTCTGTTATTACAGGTATCTCTTTCAACTGTGCAACCCAGCGATAAAGAAGCACTGATCCCTGGTGCCACAGTGAAGTGATATGCAGAATGGGAAAGATCACCTGTGAAAGGGAACAGAAGGTGCGCTCATGGGGTCTGGAAATGCAGAGGGGCCCATGTGAGATGGGAGAGATGTCTTTGTGAAGAGACCTTGTCTAAAACCACTCAATTAGAGCAGATTATCAAAGAATGAGGTAAATTGCCTCTCTTAGATCTATTGAAGGTTTATTAAAGTGAAGCTATCAGGAAAAAAATTGTAATTTACGTTGGTCATAACAGCTACTTGTGCTCGCATTGCTTGTTTCAATAATCTCTTGTAGTTTTAGATATTTCTCCAGTTGTGTTGTGGTTTTGAAAGTGTCCATTTACTTTAAAAGGTTCTCCTCCCTGTGCTGTTAGGTTCAGTGATGCGGTGCTATAGTATTCCTGTTTATATGAGGACTAGCGAATTGCCCGTCAAAAAATGACGGCAATGAAATTGTAAGGTAGCTAATGCTGTTTTGTGTGTACTACTGAAATATGTAATACATTAATAAATGAATATACTTTACCCATTTTGAAGCATTGTGTTGAAGAGCTGGCAATCTGTTTTGATGTTGCTGCAGCATTAGTGGTGTGGAGCTGCTGTGTAAGCGTGCTGAATGTGTGCAGTGTAATAGTGTGCGTGCGCGAGACCAAACCGTTAGCGTAGTCGTGTACTTCCGCATTGTCGTAAAATGGCGGGTAATGTGTGGTATGCGTCTTAGCGGAATATCCGTAGGTCTTTTGTGGTGTTTTGCGAGTTTCTTGTGGTGTTTTGCGTGTTTAGAGTGCTGTAGCCTCGTTTTCGTTTTGTTCAGCGGCCATTTTTTCTCTCGCTTAGAGAATTTTTTAGTGTCTAAACTCTTTTATTTTGAGTTAAATGAAGGTGTAAGTTGCTTTTTTGAGGTCCTGGATGCTCCCTCTTGCTGTAGGTAAGTTTTTTATGTATGTGCTGTGTGTACTTATTGTGTTTTGAATTTTGTAATGTTCACGAGTTGCGTCCGAGTGTTGCGAGGTCATAATTTGTGTTAACGTGTCTCGTATGTTGTTTGCGTTGCGAGGTAAAGTTTGCGAGGGTCGTAGTTGGTGTGTCGTGTTGTTTGCATTGCAACGTAAAGTTTGCGAGGGTTGCAGTTGCTGGCAAGGAGCGCCTTTGGCGCTCCTTGCCAGCAACTGAGGACCTCGCCCACAGCCCTCGCTATGCGAGGGCCGCGGCTCACTGCGCAAGCCCGCAAGCGTTAGCAACAACTCGTACGCTCACAACTATATATGTGATTGGTAAACATTAGAAGTCAGTAATAGAGTATGCCATTTGATTAATACTGTGACAATATGGGAGACTGATATTGATTCACAAAACTATGACAGGATCAGTGAAGATCTATGATGCTAAATTTCCCCAAAATGAATAGAAATCGGACCTATCCTGTTATATGTACGCATTTATGGAAGCTCGCCGATGACGTCCCCATCTAGCTGTGTCTACGCCTAGTAAGTGGTTAGAAGTTTTGGGTTAGAGAGTTAGGGGGTTAGGGTTATGCCCGGTAAGTGGTTAGGGGGTTAGGGGCTTAGAGTTAGGAAGTGAGGTTTAGGGGGTTGGGGTAGGAGGGTTAGGGTTAGGAAGTGAGGTTTAGGGGGTTAGGGTTAGGGTAAGAGGGTTAGGGTGAGGGACTTAGGGTTAGGAAGTGAGGATTTGGGGGTTAGTGTAAGAGGGTTAGGGGATTAGTGTTAGGGACTTAGGGTTAAGGTTAGGAAGTGAGGTTTAGAGGGTTAGGGTTAGGAAGTGAGGTTTAGGGGGTTAGGGTTAGAGGGTTAGTGGGTTGAGGTGTACTACCTAGTTTTGACATTTAGATGTGGATGTGAGCGCTCCTGCTTCCCTAGAGCTGTCAGTGGTGCATCAATGCGTACATAAAACAGGATAGATCCTAGAAATCACTGCCTTTACTGATCTGCTCCACAGCCCCTGTGATGATTAGTGAATCTAGGGCAGTGTTTGATTCCATGCTATGAGCTAACACCACACATGATGTCCATCTTGCCTTTGTTGTATCACTTCCTCTTCTGGTATATCACGTCCCTGCTCATTTCCTAGGTAAACAAGCAGTAGCATGTAGTATTTCTAAATTAACACCCTTCTTATACACACACATAAAAACTATTACTTCCAGAAAAAGACATTATGTTGCTGTAAATAAAACAGTGACAATCATTTGAAGAACTACACTTGAATATTGTCGATACTATAATTAAAATACATATGCAGTCCAATATATGCAATTATGCTGCAATGGGAGCTGTTTCTATTTGCCTGCTTGAGTGTGGCCATAAATCCAGAGAAGAATTTAGTTGTTTCAATGCAAATATGGCAATACTGACAGTGCTTTCAATAAAATCAGTCAAAGGGAATCTAATAAACATGGAACTTCCCCCAAAAAGTGGCTCAGCACAGAAGCTCAAACAAGCCAATGGCTGTTTTAAAAAAAATGCAGAATTGCATGTTATCTTTCATAAATTAGGGGCTGAATTTGTTTTGTTTTTTAATTTCTTTTTGCCAATTTTCAAGTCTAGTTCTTTAAAAGACTACATTGTAACTAAGAGAGCTAATTTTTTTAGTAAATTAAGAAAAATGTTTCTAGTGTATGAAATTTATAGTGCAGAGCCATGAGACTTTTTATGGCATGTAATTTATTTCCCATTTAGTCCCTAATCTTAAGTATGTTAATTACAGAGAGCATTACTATGTCTTCCTGATCCTGCACCAGCCCATGCAGATTTATAGTCCAGTTTATTTGTACACCATATCCTACTGCCTTGTGTAACAACCTTATAGTAGGATGTCATTTTGATTTATTATTCAAATGTATTTGGGGAGCTCTGCAGCATCCAGTTTTCTCTTTCAAAGCTGCCCATGGCTCTGTGATAACCCTGCTGCCAGATACCGTACAACAAGTTCCCATACCGATTATTTCATTAGTACTGCATGAAGATTGTCTAGACTAAGACCTCTGAGCCTTAAAATAAATATGTGTTGCTGAAAACAGGAACCTACCATCCACAGAGATATCTACAGGAAACTAGTATGTTGAATAAAACTCCATGTCCATTTTGACAGTTTAATGGAAGGCACATCTAAAAAATATACTTTTTAGTTCAGATCAGGGAGAATTCTTTCTTCCCAATCCAGAGCTCCTTTGGAGTGTCATGGTGATGACTTAAGTTCAAAATAAGATTGTCTTCAAAATAAGTATAATTTCCATAACACAACCACTAATTTATTACTGAGTCTATATAAATATGTTTTTGTATTGAGTATAATGCACTAAAGAGGTTCTTCTCCTATTCATATAATCATAGTGCTTTCACGTTTCATTTGTGTGTAGCAACTAAAAATATATTATAGTTATGTCAGTTAGGCTACAACTCCCACATTTTAAATTCGATGCCAAGTGTTCAATTTTTTTCAATACACGATTAAAATGTAAAAGTCAAAAATATGTTGGGCTATAAATGAATTTTGCTACTAACTGTGATTGTTACCCTCAAAAGCTTGAGGTTGGCCATAGGAGGGAGAAGAAACCAAGAAGATGGTCACATTAGTCTAAATAAGATATCAACAATCATTTTCCAGCTGTGTTGTTTTGGGAATTTGTAGTCTGCCTCAAGTGTAAATTTTCACAATCTTTTAATAACATAATGCATCATTCTTAAGCAATGCTCAAATGTGATCTTCTTATTCAAATCGAGGAAGTGTTCAAGACTTTCATTACTAGATTTCAGAGACATCTGAAATTATATTTGAGGACCTCAGAAACACAGAGCTCTTGACTGAAGAAAGCCAAATGCTGAGTTGTTACTCTTAGGTACAATAATAATCCCACCTTTGGCATCAAGTCAACTGTGTCTCCGTTGGAACTGATCTCAGGCAATTCTTCTTTACAAAACTTTCTTATGTTCCTAGGAAAGCATTGTTAAGTCATACCAGAAATTTTCCAAGGGATTCAGCCTGCATCTCTGAAAGCATCACGGAAACATCTTTTCCCTTAAAGGACCAGTTAATTAATCACAACTTGGAGCACCTCACTGTAATGTATTCCTGAAAATATGTTGAAATACTTTTAGATTTTTTGAAATAGGTTCCTTTTTCACAGAAAATGCATAAATGAAGTTCTGTTTACATAAGAATTAGGCATACCTCCAAAGTAGAGATGTCGCGAATAGTTCGCCGGCGGACTGTTCCCGGCGAACATAGCATGTCCGCGTTCGTGGCGAACTGCGAACATGTGCGCTATTCGACACGCCCCCTATACTTTATCATTGAGCAAACTTTGACCCTGCATGTCACAGTCAGCAGACACATTCCAGCCAATCAGCAGCATACACTCCCTTCCAGAGCCTTCTACCTCATGGACAGCAGCCATTTTGGAATCATAACTAACTTGCAGTCTTACTGAGAGGAGGCTGAGTGTAGGTGATACTGCATCAATAGGGAAAACCATAGCTAGGCTACTGTACACAGTGTGCAATACAGTTCTGAAGGACTCTTTTGATCTCTGCTGCAAGGACACCCCTGTGTCTCTTCCCCCCCCTTATCATCATCCTCCCCTCACCTTAGCACCCAACCCTAACACCCCTCACACTTATCCATAACACCCATCAACCTAACACCTAACCCTAACACCCCTCACACTTATCCCTAAGACCTAACACCCCTCACACTTATTCCTAACATGCCTCACCCTAACACCCCTTACACTTATCCTTAACACCCCTCACCCTAACACCCATCACACTTATCCCTAACACCCCTTACCCTAACCCTAACACCCCTCACACTTATCATAACACCCCTCACCCTAACCCTAACACCCCTCACACTTATCCCTAACACCCCTCACCCTAACACCCCTCACACTTATCCCTAACACCCCTCACCCTTACCCTAACACCCCTCACCCTTACCCTAACACCCCTCACCCTTACCCTAACACCCCTCACCCTAACACCTAACCCTAACACCCCTCACACTTATGCCTAACACCCCTCACCCTAACACCTAACCCTAACACCCCTCACACTTATCCATAACACCCATCAACCTAACCCTAACATTCTCACATTTATCCCTAAGACCTAACACCCCTCACACTTATCCCTAACACCCCTCACCCTAACACCCCTCACACTTATCCCTAACACCCCTCACCCTTACCCTAACACCCCTCACACTTATCCCTAATACCCCTCACCCTAACACCTAACCCTAACACCCATCACACTTATCCCTAACACCCCTCACCCTAACCCTAACACCCCTCACACTTATCCCTAACACCCCTCACCCTAACACCTAACCCTAACACCCCTCACACTTATGCCTAACACCCCTCACCCTAACACCTAACCCTAACACCCCTCACACTTATCCATAACACCCATCAACCTAACACCTAACCCTAACATTCTCACATTTATCCCTAAGACCTAACACCCCTCACACTTATTCCTAACATGCCTCACCCTAACACCCCTTACACTTATCCCTAACACCCCTCACCCTAACATCCCTCACACTTAGCCCTAACACCCCTCACCCTAACACCTAACCCCCTCACCCTTATCCCTAACACCCCTTACCCTAACATCCCTCACACTTATCCCTGTGTCTCTTCCCCCCCTAATCATCAAGGGAGGGGGGAAGATGATGAGGTAGGGGGGAAAGAGACACAGGGGAGGATGATGAGGGAGGGGGGAAGAGACACAGGGGAAGATGATGAGGGAGGGGGAAAAGAGACACAGGGGAGGATGATGAGGGAGGGGGGAAAGAGGCACAGGAGAGGATGATGATGGAGGGGGGAAGAGACAAAGGGGAGGATGATGAGGGAGGGGGTAAAGAGATACAGGGGAGGATGATGAGGGAGGTGGGAGGATAATGAGGGAGGGGGTATGAGACACAGGGGAGGATGATGAGGAAGGGGGGAAAGAGACACAGGGGAGGATGATGAGGGAGGAGGTAAAGAGATACAGGGGAGGATGATGATGGAGGGGGATGTTAGGTTATTTATGCCCTTTATGGATTAAAACCAGACTCTGCATCAACTATGTAATTTTCCATGGGAGTTTTGACATGGATCCCCCTCCGGCATGCCACAGTCCAGGTGTTAGTCCTCTTGAAACAACGTTTCCATCACTATTGTGGCCAGAAAGAGTCCCTGTGGGTTTTAAAATCCGCCTGCCCATTGAAGTCTATGGCGGTTCGCAGGGGTTCGTCAATTCGCAAACATTTGCGGCGGTTCGCGTTCGCGGTTCGCGTTCGCGGTTGGCGAACCAAAATTTTTTTATGTTCGCGACATCACTACTCCAGAGAGATTAACAGCAAGAGCCGATCAGAAATAGGGTTAACCCTTACCAAAATCATGCAGGGAAATGACTGCTAGAAACTCACAAATATGTTATATGTGGGTTAACTGATGGCTGATTGCATTCCTGAAAGAGACTAAAACCATCCTTTTTCACAGAGCTTGGAACTGCTGTTGTTGGCAGATGCTGTAAATCATGGAGCAGTCTGCAATGTGTCTGTAAATAGACCCAAGACTGCACATTTTTAACTGTTCTATGTTAGATCAATTTAACATAGAATCTTGTGCTCTTTCACACAATGAAGAGCACTTATAGTGAGATAAATGGCTCTTTAACCACACCATATTTTCTTTTTAATTCATTTTCTAAACTATTGTAGAATATTTTGTTCATTCACAAGTTGTCTGGTTGAATGTTTTTTTATACATTAAAACAACAATGTTAATTCCAGACCATAAGTAATCAAAATGCTGAATGGAGTTATAGATGTCAATAAGCTCTGTAATTCTTAATAATAGAAACCAGAGGAAAACATACATTTTATAAGTTTATTTGCATTTTACCACTTGATTTTTTATTTAATTAGAGGCTAATACTAACAGAATAAGGAATATGGTTAGCATTAAGTAAATCACAATAAAAATCACAGCACAGACAGGGAACAGAGGTCCTCAGGAGCAGATTGTAAACTGAAGGCAGCAACCAGCACATCATACATGGAGGGAAATGATGGAACTTGAGCAGAGTAGTTTATGCTGACAGAACCCCTGCTAGACAGTAACAGTAATAGCAGCAGTGTAGGATACAGCAGCAGCCCAAAGATTTGCAGCAGGATAGCACCACAGCTTCTTACAACAAGGTCTCATTTGATATGGATTGGTCTCCCTTGGCCCACCGCGAGGACTAAGAGGATAGGTACTCCTGACAGGTATATAGTGACACACAGAACATTCATAATTTGGTATAATCTAAAACTATACATCCCCTTCTGGATTGCTACCTTGTTGTGGTGAAGGGGCTTGTTTACCTCAATTAAACTGTGATCCAAACCATGTAGGGTCACCCAAGATGGGCAGGTGATAGCAGAGCGGTCAGACTAATTGTGGTCCACTGGAGAAGGAACTGCCAATCCACTCCAGTATCTCTGCTAAGAAAATCATGTGGATAACCCAGAAACACAGACAAATTTGCCTGGCATGTGTTCGAGAAAAAAACAAACCCAGTCATGATACCCAAAATACAGAGGCATCTGATTTTGTTGGGTTTTCTGGCTCACTAGACAACTGGGCACAAATATAAACAAAACACAGCTTTTACAATGTTTACATAAAGACAATGGGATAATCCATTCCATCTTTTAGAAACATGGTATAACCAACCAACAACCAATGAAAGATTATTGATATTAGTAGATCCAATAATAATTTAACATGTATTTAGGCTAAATCTGTGCGTACATCACCCCTGTACTTTTACAATCCTGTGCAGTCAATAACGTTTTTTTTAACCTCGGGTCTGATTTAACAGAGCATATTGTATAGATTAAAATAACTGTTTATGGCTTTAGCTGAAACTGCTAGATCATGGGACATGCAGATTTAACTATTTCATAACTTACAAAATCTTACAAAATGGAAAAATACTGGTTCTGAGCTAAAATTCACAAGTGCTACAAAAAGTGATAAATGCTATATATATATATATATATATATATATATATATATATATATATATATATATATACACAATAAAAAAATTAGGGATTTTTGTATTTTACCAGAACACATGCTCCATCCAAATGGTCACCAAGAGTCGGACACAACTGAAGGACTCAACAACAACAGAAACTATAAATAATAATGAATACTTTATCAATTTAATTATATTAACAAAATATGTTTCCCTACAGTAAACTAACACTGAATTTTGCAATTTTGAACTGTCACACTGTTCCACTCTCAAGCAGAGATTCAATTGTTTGTTAATGAGAGATCATTACCATTAATTACAGAATAGTTCCTGAGGCATTGTCTCCATTGTCTTGAGTGCAGCTGCCTATGCAAACAAGAGTAGGCATGCTCAGACCTATCACGACTATACTCAAGGCAGTAGTCTCAGTGCTTCGGGAGTTAATCAGTAATTAATGACAATTAATTTTCATTAACAAAATATATGAATTTCTGTTTGTGGGTGCATCAAAATGCCAAACTTATGTTATTGTAGGAATTTTTTTTTTTAATAACATCTATTGATAAAGTACTTTAAAGCATTTTTAAATGATGTCATGCATGGAACCTCCGCTGAGTCACTTTAACAGCTAAGGATAATTTGGGTGTGTTTTATCATTAACACAGCATCTGTACAGTTTGCAAAGATGTCTCATAGTCTCTGTAAGCTCTCTAGGTGATGACAGCTCGCTTTTAAATTCCAATAACATGTCAACAGGGAAACAGTAACAGTAACAGGATACAAATAAATAAAGCACTTCATTTCATTGTTATCAGTTCATTCTAAAAAAAGGAAATACACTAAAGATTTATTTTTAACTGCCCTGTGGGTCTGTCTCTTTAATTATCCTTCTTGTACTTTATGTGAGGTTGTCTATGAGAATCTACAAACAGGAAGACTGTACATTGTATCATGTGTCCCAAACAAAGGGGTATAGGACTCCCAAACGTATGTTCATTTTACTACAATAATTGATAATGGGTAAAATGTTTTTAAAGAGAAAATAATGACAGCCTTTACATTTTTCACTGCTATATACAATAATAATTTACTTGAAGCTTCTATTTTCTTTACTAAGCCTCCTGCTTCTTTGCTCTCATCAGGGAGTGTCCTTGTAAACGAATGAGCTTCTATTAGACCTAATGAATACACTGGCAGTTGTAGATGTCATATTCCCATTGTGTATTCAAAGTCTCCTCCCACCTCAGGAAGTAGATCACTAGAACCTAAAATTATAGATTTATCTACAGTATAATGGCATGTGAAAAATAGGTTAGAGGCTACAAGTTACCGATTTGCAAGTGTAATTCTTCAAACGAGTCTGTATTACATTTTTAGCCAACAATTCTACTTTAAATTGTTGATCTGACCATTTAAAAACATATATTAAATGAAGACATCAAATTAAATGAAGAAATCGTATAAAATTGGCGAAATTATTGGGAAGGGTTCATAACAGTACTTTATTACTGTCAATATGTGTTTAAAGGGATTGTGGTATGATTTTATGATCACTTCCAATGGGTCTCTTTGACTCTAATTTAAAGCCGAGAAGAGTGAGTACTCACTTTTTCAGTATGTCAAGTAAGTCCCTTATCTTTCATGCAACAAAAAAAAAAGAATGATAAAGACTTGTATCACATTTTTAAAATAAATGATAGAAAATGATCTTATTTATTGTCTTTATATCTCCTATGACTTATATATTCCTTCTCATTGGTTGACAGAGAGAAGCCCCTGAGCGCAATTATACACTTCAAGCAGTACATTCTGATGATCTCTTTTCAGATGCATCAAAGAAAAGATTTTTTCCATATATTCTTTAAATATCGGACAGTCAGTGTGGTCAGATAATTAGAACAATAACTACAGCAGGGCTTATGGAAAAGTCTCTAATTATTATTATTATTATCATTAACCTTTATTTGTATCGCGCCAACATATTCCGTAGTGCTGTACAGGGGATAAGGAAGAATACAATGCTAACAAACTGCAGAAAAAAATGAGGGCCTTGTTTTGAGCTTAGAATCTTTGCAGGAAGTGCTTTTTTCCAAAGCACCCTACAAGATTGGAAATTCACTACTTACAATCTAAAGCAAGGTATATAATCTATCTATCTATCTATCTATCTATCGTAAACAAATAGTACATTTGTGTTCACATTTGAACATCTAAAACAAGTAAAAAAACATGTTTCCTGCTCAGAATTCCGAGAAATGCAGTTATTACACTGCATTATGGGAACCTGGGCATGGACATGTAAATGTGCTCAGAAAGGCTTCACTCTTGTAATCCAATACCATTTTAAACACGGCTTCCTTTAAGCATATGCCTGCTGTATTACACAGCTTTAAGCAAAACTCAGGATGGATTATATACCATATAAAATGGTTTCTAACAGTGGGGTGTGCCCTCTCAATTGGATATATGGGGGCAATATGAGCTAACTTGAAGGGTGAGAAGGAAATTCCAAAGAACAACATAAGGAATTGAGGACACACCCTACTGTTAGAAACCTTTTGCTTACTGTACATTAGTTCAGGGAATGCACTGTTGTCAATCACAACAGTATGGTCAAATACATTATAAAATATGAACTACAAAAAAGAATAATGATATGACAGACATTCTTCATATCACTAATCTATCTTAGGAGCAGCGAAGGGCTGCAATGGCAATTTTCTCCATAGGATGCAGGGGTGAGAAGGAGGGTGTGAGAATGCCATTTGCAATAAGATTTGGAATTTACACCCCTCTTTTCACTTTTAATCTATATATTTATACAGAGCACATACCCTTACCGTTCAATATAGAGATAGATGTCTTGAAACATATTAACTGGTGTTTTCTGATGTACTAATTATAGGTAGCAGGAAACAACATGCTACAATTTCTTACAAAATAAAACCCTTCTTTTTAAAAGAAAAGTTGAAGAAACAGTTTAAATAAAGCCCACCATATGAACTTTAATTGTAAGGTTTCTTATCACCAATTTTGCTAACAATTTTGGTGTACATTATTGCACACTATAATTACAGCCTATAGCTGAAGGCAAAGGGCAATAATGGGGTCAAAGGAAATTATGAAGTGTGACGCTTCCGGCAAAGTTGTGGTTTTTAGACAAAAGCAAATAACCTTACAAAAGAGGGAAACACTATTTTTAGTGTTTGCTTAAATCTCAGCATCTTTGGAGAAATATGGTATAGGAGCTGGCAATGTAGAACAAAGTAGAAAACTGGATAACAGGCCACAGGAAAAAAAAACAAAAAGGAATTGTTCAAATAGTTTCTTCTAATTCAAATTTGAAATGGCATTGCATACTAAGGGCCCGGTTAAATTGTCCAATTCATACATTTATACACATTTAAAATCAGTCTTAATATTGCTACATATTCAGCAAATCTTACTTATTGGCACTAATGAATTCTTAAGTCAATAGAATGCATATAAACATTTATAAAAAAAACACCCGAAGCCAAATGTATAAGTTCAAGGCATTTGCAAGTAGCTAATAGAATATGGCCCTAAGTGAAGAGCCTCTCATTGTTCTCCTTCTACATTGTGAGTACCGTATATACTCGAGTATAAGCCGACCCGAGTATAAGCTGAGGCACCCATTTTACCACAAAATACTGGGAAAAATGAGTGTCTCGAGTATAAGCCGAGGGTGGAAAATGTGCTGCCCCCTGTGTCCCTCTTGTGCCCTCTGTGTCCCCCTCTCTCTCCGTGTCTCTTCTCCCCTCTCCCTTCCCTGTGTATCTTCCAACCTCTCCCTTCCCTTTGTCTCTTCTCCCCTCCCTTATCACCCTCCTCAACCCCACTCCTCAACCTCCCTCCTCAGCCTTAATCTCCCTCCTCATCCTCAACCTCCCTATTCATCCTCAACCTCCCTCCTCATTCTCAACCTCCCTCCTCATCCTCAACCTCCCTCCTCATCCTCAACCTCCCTCCTCAACCTCCCTCCTCATCCTCAACCTCCCTCCTCAACCTCCCTCCTCATCCTCAACCTCCCTCCTCATCCTCAACCTCCCTCCTCAACCCCCTCCTAAACCCCCTCCTCAACCTCCCTCCTCAACCCCCCATCCTCAACCCCCTCCTCAACCTTCCTCCTCAACCCCCCATCCTCATCCTCAACCCCCATCCTCAACCTCCCTCCTCAACCTCAACCCCCCTCCTCAACCTCAGCCCCCCTCAACCCCAACCCACTTCCTCAACCTCAACCCCCTCTCAACCTCCCCCCTCAATCCCCCTCAACCCCAACCCCCCTCCTCAACCCCCCTTCTCAACCTAAACCCCCACTCAACCCCCCTCCTCCACCTAAACCCTTCTAAATACCTCCCGCCTCTCCCCTAACTTACCTGGTTGTACTCCGGCCTCCGCTCATTGACCCGGCGCGCATGTGACGTCACATGCGCGCCGCGTCATTAGCATATACCGGGTGCCGGCACCCGGTATATGTTAATGATGCGGCGGTCATGTGACGTCACATGCGCGCCGGCGCCGGGTCAAGGAGCGGAGGCCGGAGCACAAGCAGGTAAGTGAGGGGAGAGGGGGGAGGTATTTAGGGGGGTTTAGGTGGAGGAGGGGGGTTGAGGTTGTGGAGGGGGGAGGGAGAGACACACGGGGGGTAGAGAGACACACGGGGGGTAGAGAGACACACGGGGGGTTAGAGACACACGGGGGGGTTAGAGACAGGGTTTAGAGAGACACGGGGGAGAGTGACTCGAGTATAAGCCGAGGCGGCCCTTTTTTGCCTTAAAAAAAGGGCTGAGAAACTTGGCTTATACTCGAGTATATATGGTATGCTACATGTGAGCTGTGTACGAGAATATGTCCGTTTTACCACTTAATGCATATGTACAAAAAATTACAAAAATTGACTTCTCTGCTAGTATCATAGAAGTAACTAAGGTATCAAATTAGCTTGGAAGGGTTGTGATGGCCCCTGCAAAGCTTAGTGAGGTTCAAAATCACTTTAGTTTGTAAAAAAATGGGGAAAACAATGAGCAGACTCATTTGTAGTATTTTCTATATTTGGACTGGTAGATGGCCTGGATCCTGATGTAGATGTTTATTCTACGGCAACATGCGCTCCCATTAAGTCTGTTGTCGAGCAGCAATTCAGAGTGGCAGTCTTTTAATAGAAATGAATAGAGAAATAACCTGGTTCCTATCATTCCTCACGGGTATTAGGAAAAATGTCGGCCACCATTAAAGCAAAATATGGTTAAAATACAAACAAAAAATCTGGTAAAGTAAAACATTTTTATAAGAGTATATTTTACATATGACACTTCAGTGGTAAATCCATTGATTTTAGATCTCATCTGATCCCTCTGTGAATTGTGATTTAAGCCAATGAAAGTCAAAGGCTATCACATATATAGTTATGAGCAAGTGGGTCGTTGCTCACGCTGCGGGCTCGCAAAGCGAGGGCCTCAGTTGCTGGCATGGACCGCCAAAGGCGCTCCTTGCCAGCAACTGCGGACCTCGCAAAATTTACGGACTTACGAGAAACAAATACAAGACCTCGCAAAAATACTTACCGCCCAAAACCTGCGCACATGAAAACATGAAAAACAATAAATACACAAAAGAAATACATAAAAAGCTTACCTACTGCAAGGGGGGGCACCCAGGACCTCGGAAAATGAACACCTCAATTTAATTTGAAATACAAGAGTTTAGACACTCGAAAATCCCCTAAGCGAGAGAAAAAATGGCCGCTCTTCTGCACAATGCTTCCTGGATATATTACTTCAAAATAGGTAAAGTATATTCATGTATTATTTTATTAATTATTTCATTAGCATTAGCAAAAAAAAACAATGCTCATAGCATACAGCCTCAAAGGCGCTCAGCGCGAGGCTCGCAATGAGCGCCGAAGCATCTCGTAACAACAACAAAATGAATCTCTGAACCAAACACCATTACCTGCCTTAGTATCTTATTGCCGTCATTTTTTTACGGGCAAATCGCTAGTATGTAAATATTTATGTGAGGTCAGAGGGGCAGTTTCTAAGCTGCCTTACACATAGGATAATATTAAGTGATCCAGCCTTTAGATTCTTTATTTTCAATCAAAATTGTGTAATATATAAGCCATATTCTTTTATATGAATACTGGAGAAGGTATGACTTTATTATCCTTTATTACATTTAATATTATTTGTATATATGTGAGAACAAGAGGATTGACGGAAGGTTTTATGACTAGCTTTATGGAAGTGTTTTAGATGGCAGAGTGCAAGGTCTTCCTCTGAGCCGTTATCATTAAGGTGATGCTGACCAGTTACTATCAAAGAATGAAGTTTACTTGGAATTTAAGTGGGGTGAATGAAGACCTTGTATGGAGACCTTGTCCGAAGCCAGTCAATTAGAGAAGATTACTGAGGAATGAAGTGAATTGTCTCTTGGTTCTATTGAAGTTTTATTGCCCTTTCATATTATGTTACACTTTAGGGCAACATCAGATAAACTCTGGAGAATAAGTGTTTGTAGCAAGAGCTTAACTGGGACAGCTTGGATTTATTAAATTTCAACGCAAACAATACTATCTAAGGCATTGATGGGCCAACCTACGTCTCAGGGTCTGCACACAGCTTTCCATGCAGTCTACATATTGTTCTCTTAAATGACAAAGGATGTCCCATTTCACAACATGCAATGGATTTTCTTCCACACAACTAGCATATCACTTTCTTTTGACCCACAAAATACTTTCACTTTTATATGAATCCTTCTTTAATTTACCTCACTTTCTCAGCCTTTTTTTTCCCATTCTTTGCTATCTATCCAATAAAAGGGTTAAATGTAATATATGGTCCTACTGGGGCTACTTAAATAGGCCTTGAAGTGAAACAGGTCCCCAATCACGGATATAAACAGTTAAACATTTTTGGCTATAATCACTAACATGAGTTTTCTGTTGATTAACAGAAATCTATACCAATAAATCAATAAATATGTTATCCTATCCCCTCTAGGATTTTCAATATTTTTCTTGGTTCAGAAGTTTATGTTGAAAGAGCAAATGTAGTGCATTTTTCAAGTAAAGTTTATGCAGTTTAAAAGAAATAAAAACTAACATTTTTCTTAGTTTTTGAATTGTCTGTTTTCTGCTCAAGTAGAGCTGCTTTTCTCCACCTCCCTAGGGGTGTGACAAGCTCTGTCTGGGGGCTGCATAATCATAGAGGTTGGTACTATTCTGGGCTATGATGTCACTGGCCCCATCCTGTGACATAAAATGCTCCATCCCATGGCTTACACAGAGGTAACAGCTGTATTGTAACATGCTTGCAGTTCCCTCATAGACATGCCCCAGTTACAGTGATGCGCCATAATAGTCCTGCATACTGAACATGCTTAATCTAAACAGGTCAGACTTTATTTAGTTCAAATGCCAGGTTGAGCTTTGCCACGTCCAGGTATTACATGATCAGCAGCTCTGCTTGAGGGTACAACTGACAATAAAAAGAAAGAACAAATATTAAGTGTTGGGGTAATAGAGCACAAGGACTTACTAGCGTAGTATGAAAATACTATTTATTATGCACTTAAGAAAAATGATACTTACAAAAATGTGGTAACACAATGGTATCAGTAAAATAAAATAATAGGCTCCTACATGATTTTTCAAGACAGGACATCTTCAGGGATATTGCAGGTCATATTGCACTAGTTGGTAAATTTGCTCTCCTCTCCCTCCTTTCTATATTTTACAGTAGTTTATATCATTCTAGAGGATTGAAGCATATATATCCAACATCCATATCGGAAGATTGCAAAGATGACTTTGTCCGGCACTGTCTTGTGACTCTGATTTAGTGGCATGTTAATTTCTTGCTTTTAGCTATTTTAAACTGCATAGTGTTTTTAATAATCTATGCCCAACAAACATATGAGCATTACTTGTAAATGCATACAGTGATCCTTTAATTTAAGTTCAGTACTATTCTAGCAGCCCAATAAATTCCCCCAACATTAAAACTTGTAGCCCATAATGAAGCCAGCAAGACTTACAGCTATTAAATTGGCCTTGTACAGCTACTCAGAATCAAACCCAGTCGTAGCGGTGAAAGCACCAAATCCTAACCACTGGACCACCAAGGAACACATGGAGTATAATTGGTCAAATATCAAATGCCTATGTTTTACTTATGCCCATACATATGTTTACTGTACATTTTAAAGACATAATTTCTTTGTATAAAATATAATGCATACATAATATCTCTTCTTATATATCCTTTCAGATTACATAAACATTTCACTTCACTCATTGAAGAATTTGCTATTACTTACACATTTAAAACATTTTTATGACCCTTAAAACCAAACATATATAAACATCTCACCTAAGTTGGGGAATTCTTTGTTGTAAGCCTGAACATATTGTAGATGTAGAAGGATACAGAAATCCACTGCCAGCTATGAATTCCAAGTCCAATATATTTTAAGTATACCGTTTACAGAATTGTTAAAAAAAGAATAATCCGCAAACAACAATTACATAGCCAAGAAAAACATGTTGGCAGAGGAATATTATGATTATGCCAGGAAAACTACAAGAAATAATTGTTCACTGGTAATTATTAGAAGTTCACACATGTGACTTTCCAAAACCTCCTCCTAATTGCAGGGAGTTTCTAAGCTCTTAGATGACAACTGTAGTGTTATATAGAAATATACTCTACACTATGCACCCTTTAATATTAAATTACGTTGTGGAATCATTGAGGAGACAAAGCTTCTATCTGTGCAGTGGGAATGTGGAAGCTACGACTGTCTGTGCTTTCAACAGAACTCTTGGAGAGCTCATTAATTTACAAGGATACACCATCCTGAAAAAGTAGCAAATTTTTCAGATCAGGAAAAACGAATCCTGCTATCAAGAATAATTGCATATAAGAGCTAAAATGATAAAAGCTGTGTGTCTGTGTTTTGTTTCTTTTTAGATTAAAAAAATGTGACCAAAATAATGTCCTTTAATGATATAAAGTTTAATTTTTCTTAGTATTTTTGGGTAGGTTAGAAATGTTTCAATCGATGGAAATGCTGTAGTTATTGATTGTGTTTTTTTTTTTTTCTTTAAACAAGAAATATTTTAGAGATAGAAAGATGGGGTTGTGCTTATTATGGCGTTATAACACAAACCTGAGGAATATATAAAAATGGTGACTGGCTTCAAAGAGATGTGGAACTATTTTGGTTACAATTTATAAGTGCAGTTTAAAGGATACTCCAACCAAACGGCTCTTGATATATATATCTGAGAGGCTTTCAGACATTCCTTGACAGCTGGCTTTATAACAATTTGGGGAACATTGAGGTCTGTTGTGAAGCTGACACACAGCCATAATATTGATGGATATTGTAGACTTAATGAAACAGCACTAAGGATTACTATGGGCAGGGACTGCCTGACCGCGGTAATATACAAATAGTAACTTAACTTGTTTCATGTGTGGCATTAGTCAGAGGAGAAAAAAAACAGAGATATTGGAAGTGTTGGCAGGCATCATATGTGGCCGCTTCCTTTGTAATTCCTTAACCAGGTTGGTATCCCACAGGGAAATTAAACTGGGAAATTCATTTAATCTAAAAAATTTAATTGTATTATCTTTTCAGCATGCATCATGTTTAAATGGACATAGTGCTTCTGAAAACTGCTAGGTCCTGGAATAAAATAATATAACTAATATTGTTGGCTGTATGCTCAACCAAAATAACTTGTATTCTATGTAGATATTATATTTTATGGTAGCCTAGGATGATCTTTCTTGATAAGTAAAATGACTAAACATTAGGCTCAAATAGAAGATGATATTTTATTTTATTTCTGCAGGAGGCTGCCATATTTGTATCTCCAAGCGGTCCTCTCCATTACAGTAGCGCTGCTTTTCCCATTCTCTACTATGGCAGACTCTCAGCCCTATTAAATTCCCCAAACGTTGAAAACCATAGCTTGTAATGTAGCCAGTAAGACATTTACGGCTATTAAATTAGCCTCGTAAAGCAAGCCACTGACGATCTGCGGGTTTGGAGCGAAAAAAGCCTATTGGACGTGGAGCGTGGAACTTCGTGGTTGCAAATCCTTTGTTCTCTCAAGCCCGTAACCGCTACAATTCCAATCATGCTATTAAATTGCTACAATTTCACTTGCCTTCAACCCTGTAATACTCAAATGTAGCCCAAAGGCTAAATTGTGCTAGAGAGGACTTACAAGGGGGTAAAGTCCAATCCATAGCACTTTAAATGTGCATATATACACACTACTGTACTTTTATTAAAAGGGAAAGTGATGTTAGGTCTTAGAAATAATAGCACAACATTCTCAAGGCGCAAATCGCCCCGAAAAATACTTTATTTCATGTGTAATTTCTGTGTCATATTGATCCTGGCAATCAATGTGTTAATAAATATAATGTAACTCGTATGAAAAAGAATCATATTTACGGCTTAATTAATATTGCATTATTTCTGGAATGTTGCTCCGATCGTCAATCGGAATTGAACCCTGTAGGACTTTGAAATCCAACCTCCAATTGTCGTTGATGCAATGATGACGATCTCTGTTTCCATTGGCTCCATTCAAACCAGTAACTACGGGTTTGACTAATTGATCAAGGTCAAGGCTGCGCATCCTACAGTCAACAAATGGTTTACGGGTTTGCGTCTCAAGCTCATAACTCTCTACCCATTCTAATTTAATAGTTCTGTAACTCAGCCAAATTTCAAGCCTGCAGACCCTTGCGAGTTTCCCAATGCTGCTACGGGCTTCTAATTTAATAGGGCGGCCTGTTTATTATCTGTATTAGCTGGTGAAGTTAAAGGACTTGCGAGCGACTACTTTGCCAATAGTGACATCATACTTGTGGGTAGCAGAAGGCGTAACTACTTAAGCATACGTGTGCAATTAAGCTCTGGTAGCATGTCCAATAACCTTTTTACAATAATGTGGCTCCCACCTCAACTACTTGCTTTGCATAGATTATTACCTTTACATTTGTTGACCAAGTAAAAGAAGAATGTTGCCTACACTATAAAAACAAAACAATCTAAATGTCCTAGTTTCGCCTAAAACACACATTACTTTTTTATGAGTTCATTTAAAGAAGTTCAAAAATATGTGTACAAAATGACAGCTCTCGTCTTTTATTACTACAAGTCCCCTGTATAATAAGTAATGTGAGCTGCTGAAGAACACAGAAGCTAGATTATAACTGTACAGCTTAAAAGACAGCCTCAGTTGCCTTGGGTCTTGAGCTTACTCTTGAAGTTTTGATCAGTTTAGTATTCTGAGTGTTAGTGGCAAATAAAAAACTTAAAATGGCAGATTCTGCTCTCCACAAACACGTGGGAGTATTTGACAAACTAGAAAAGGTCCTTAGTTAATCTTCCAAAGGAATGTTCTTTTATATAAAATACTAGAATATTGCTCGTCAAAAAATGACGGCAATGAAATTGCAAGTGAGCTAATGCTTTTTGGTGTATGGTAATCAAATAAATAATACATTACAAAATGAATATACTTTACCTATTTGGAAGTAATATATGCAGAAAGCATTGTGTTGAAGAGCTGACAACCTTTTTTGATGTTGCCGCAGCATCCAATGTGTGTTTTCAGTGTTGGGGAGCTGATGTGTAAGTGTGAGCAATGTGTGCAGTGTGTAGTGTAAATAGTGTGCGTGCGCGAGGAAAATCCGTTAGGGTAGCTGTGTACTTCCGTATTCTGTAAGTTACTGTTGTAAAATGGCGCCTAATGTGTGTATTACGCGGCTGTGGCTGATTATGCGTCCTTGTTCTTGTACCTCGTACGACTTTTTTGAAAAATATGTATGTGTTTCGTGGTGTTTTGCGTGTTTAGGGTCCTTTTGGCTCGTTTTTGTTTTATTTGGCGGACATTTTTTCTCTCGCTTAGGGGATTTTCAGGTGTCTAAACTCTTTAATTTCTATCTAAATTGACTTGTTACTTTGCTTTTACAGGTGCTGTGTGCCCCCCCTTGCTGTGGGTAAGCTTTTCCTGTGTTTGTTGTGTTTTTAGTGTTTTGGTGTGCGCAGGTTTCGGCTGCTAATGTCATATTTTTGCGAGGTCGTAATATTTTTGTTTGTAGGTGGCGCTGCTCATATTTGTGGATGCTAAGTCCGTAAATGTTGAGGTCGCGGTGGGAGCCTCGACCTCCGCAAATGCGGCCCATCGCTTTTCAAGGGTCCGCATTTACCGTCTTAAAGTCCGCGATTGCTGGCAAGGAGCGCAGCGTTAGCAACAACTTTTGTCAACCCGCACTGTTGACAACTATATATGGGATACTTTTAGTTCTAACTTGCCTTCTATAGTGGTTACAATAATTTAAAATTAACTACTGGTAATTTAAGTACGATCAAGCTATAGGTAACTGCCTTTGCATAGAAAAAGGCTTCACAAAAGTGTTACATGTTTGTAAGCAGTGAGGATAAATATATGTTTACAGTAGACATATATTCTACACATAAACATAATGCAAATATTAATATTTTTTATATTTTTGAAACATTATCAAGCCAATTACTGAAATTAACCTTAAGAGAACTAATATTGCCGAGCATACTCCTGCTATGGTTCATTAATACATCATTTGCTTCTCATTTCACTACTGTCTCCGATTTCTAAGGTTTTCCATTTTCTGGAATTAATGGTACAGAAAATATGTACATATTAGATACAGAAAACATATTAAATAAAATAAATTAAAAATAGCTTGTTTAAAATCTAGAATTCAAAGAGGTCAACTTTTTTGCTTAGAAATTTGCAAAGGCTTATTGGAAAGGCAGAGTGACAATATAAAAATGCGTTAAGTGAGACCACAAGTCAGTCGCAGATTACAAATTGGGTAATCGTAAGTAGATTCTTCCTTGAGGATGGCAATCTTGCTTGGTTCAGGCCTATACTTTCAACCATGTGATGAAATATGTTTTTGTTAAAATGCTGCCCTTTACGTACCTTAAAAAACAGTCACACTTTCAGTCTTTTGTACTGACCTTTGGTAAATTGAAGATGTTCAATATTGATGTTTCTGTCCATGATCTAAGAACTGACTCAATTGATTATTTCAAAGAAAGGTTAAATATCTTGTACAGTATTGTGAACATTGCTTGTGTTGTGCAAAAACTAAGACGTAACAACGCTCATTCTTCAAGCAGCCCATGACATTCTTCCCTAAGTTCATACATCTGCAAGCAGTTCAGATCGTTTCACATTGTTGATGAATTATCCCCCGTTTCCTTGGCCTAATCCTTTTCATTTATTTATATTTTACGAAAGAAACATGAAAGGCGGCTCGTAAAAATCCCAACTGCTTTTGATAAATCCTGTCGTGGGTGCTTAATGGAACCGTGCAGGGGCCCACGTGAAAATGGATACATGGTGAAAAGGAACATTACAAATAGAGTAGCAAACAACTGTATAACTTTCCTATCTTTCAGTAAAAATCTTGAAAGAACGCAAGGAAGCTTGGCTACAACCCAGTTTTATAGCACTCTAGAATATGTTGGGTATTCAGTATTGCAGTAACAATGTCACCAACATAAAATATACCGTTTCTTTTAAGATTCTTCAACGTTTTACAAAATCCACATAAATAGGTAAAGGGTGTTTTTGCAAGTTGATACAGTGGGTCATTAATAAAACAAGTTTAATATCAAGCAGCAGCCGTCTGCAAAGCTGAAAGCTGGACATGGATATTTTAATACAAACTCACAAGGCTGTCATCCAGGAATGCTAGGCATCAACTGTGACATGACCACCTATGGCAGTAGTGACTGCATGTGAACCGCAAAGGCTCCTATTCAGTCCATTTTCCACAGTACACAGTCCACTTTCTTTCTATAAATTGGCATATAACTCCTTATTGTCCTGTCCCTCCCTCTCTCATTTAGTTTTACCATCTTGCTAAAAGCCCCCGAAAAGTTACAAAGTCTCAAGTTGTCCCAACATGCAAAATTATGCCATAAAACTCATAATGCAGTTGCACAGTGATTCTAGAAGTGGTGACTGGTCCATATCAGACTAACAGGAGGCACATTGTGATGTAAAGTACATTGAGATTTAAATCTCACTGTGCAAAGAGAACAGCATCTACATTGGCCGTGGAGCGCTTAGTACAGATGTAGGTATGATGGCGATTCCTACATATGTTGTTCCACATGTTCGATTGTGCCTGTGAGGAATGGTTGACACAGTTTTTTTAGGGTAGAAAATATTTTTTATCGCATGATATATATCACTAGATTCTTATTAAAATTATCAAAAAATGTAAACTTGTTTTTTTTCTCACTATATCGACATCTAAAATTCCACAATCTCCAATAGGTTATAGATACAAACCTTACCACAGCAATTCTAGGATTTTTAATGTCAGCATGTTAACATACAAATTGATCACATTTGTATGTACTATAGGTATACCCGCTTAATGCCACACTTATAGCCCTGATTCGCTATATCTCTCTTTTTCCTGCAATTTCCCATTTAGTGCTTAACTTTGCTATAGTGATGCTTTTTTGGCCACTGATCCCCGTTTAACACTGTGCCCCACTATAACACTGTTATTTTCTACGCCAAACCCCTTTTAACGCTCTGACCCATTTCATATTTAAAGTGCACTATGTAGTTGATGTTTGCTGTTTCAATATTTATTATTTTAAGAAAGGCTCAGTTTGTGTTGTTGTTATGTTTGCTGTTTCTTAAAAGTTCATATAAAGCCCAAAAAAATAAAATAAATTGCTTTTGTATATTTTTTTCTATGAGTCCCCCTATCCCTATCTACCCTTTGTTAAAATGACCCGTTTAGCACTGTTTCGCTTAACACTACGATTACCTGGAACCTACACAGCGTTAAATAGGGTATTGCTGTACCATCAAATATTCATTTTGTATATGTCTCCCTTGTTCTAAAAGATAAGCTGATTCCTTTGCTTGCCTTAAAGAAAAAATGGCTTTTTGAAAGTTTCTTAACTGCAAAGAATATTTCATGTGTCCCTAACCTACTACAACCAAGTTGCTTATTTCATTTGAACTTTGACACCAGAGATGCTCACTTCAGTCTAAATGTTCTAAGAATGTCACAAGAAATGATTTGTCTGCGTAAGCTCTGCTGAAAATTAATTGATGAACCATGAAAGCTCAATTTTGAGTGATAGCTCTGCTTATATTCTCTGTATAACTTTCCACTGACCCTTGCCATTAAGTATGCAATTAGAAAAATTAAAGTCCAATATAATCAGTGGGCTTAGTTGATGCTCCAATTAGGAGTTCAATTCTATTAGGATAACAAGCCTAAATTAGATAGTTATGAAAGAAGATAAGTGGATACACACTCAATGTTTGGCCAGATTCCTGACAAATAATGCAATTTGTGGCATTAACCCTCTCACCTCTGACTTTCACAACAAGGGAGCTGCTTTTAACATCTTAAATGTTACCCGTAAGGCAACTGTTTGTAGGTCAACAAATCAAAGCAACTGTTCAGCTTAATTTTGTTCTTAACTTGTCACTTCAGCTTGCTGCAAAGATGACAGGACATTTTACATTAGTATTAGAAATTTACCTCAGAGTGAGCAATGTTAAAGAAGGAACATATATGAGAGGTTTCCATTAACTTATCTTGGCTAGAGGAATTGCGGTACAAAGCTTTACCATTGAGAAACAAACATTTATTACTGAGCTGTCATGTTTTAACAAAGCCATTTTCTTAAAGCACGTGAGGTAAGTTGTCAAGTCTATACAATTGTTTCTCAGATGATCTCTTGTTTGTTCATTTGCTTTTATTAAACTGTCAGATTGTGACTCATTCTCTTAAATTTCTAATTACTGTCTTGATTATCCTGTGCTATAATTGTCCATCAGTGAAATGTGTGAGTTGTTGTATATGGTTTGTAGTCTTTTTTGGGATAAAATCGGTCTAGAAAGCTCAACTATAGCAGTGTAGTCTATTTTCATTAGACATAACAAGGCCTACAAAATATATAACTCTGGACCCCGCCGATAGAAGGGGCCTTGAGCTATGAGAGGTGCGCCCGAGGCCCTGGAGGGGCCAGTGCCAGCAGGAAACGTACTGATGGCCTCGCTGTCGATTAAGCGCCACTGAGTTGCGCCACGTCAGAGGAGGGAATAATTAGGGCCTTCCTTGAAACCACACGGCGCCATCTAGCGGCCACTTTTGTATGCTGGTGATGTAAGATTCAGCACAATATAAAAAATAAAAAGCCTGCGGGTGATTCTAGAATTTCTAATGTCAGCATGTTAACATACAAATTGATCACATTTGTATGTACTATAGGTATACCCGCTTAATGCCACACTTATAGCCCTGATTCGCTATACTGCTCTATTTTCCTGCAATTTACCATTTAGTGCTAAACCTTGCTATAGCAATGTTTTTTTCCCACCAATCCCCGTTTAACACTATGACCCACTATAACACTGTTTTAACTCTCTGGGCCATTTGCCATTTAAATTGGACTGTTTAGTTGATGTTTGCTGTTGCAATATTTTTTTATTTTAAGAAAGGCTCAGTTTCTGTTGCTGTTATGTTTGCTGTTTCTTAAAAGTTCATATAAAGCCCCCCAAAAAATACATTTCAATTGCTTTTGTATATTTTTTTCTATGAGTTCCCCTATCCCTATCTACCCTATGTTAAAATGACCCCGTTTAGCACTGTTTCACGATTGCCTGGAACCTATACAGCATTAAATAGGGTATTGCTGTAACATTAAATATTCATTTTGTATATGTCTCCCTTGTTCTAAAAGATAAGCTGATATTCCTTTGCTTGTCTTCAAGAAAAATTGGCTTTTTGAAAGTTTCTTAACTGCATAGATTTTCTCATGTGTCCCTAACCTACTGCAACCAAGTTGCTCATTTCATTTGAACTTTGACACCAAAATGTTCTAAGAATGTCACAAGAAATGATTTGTCTGCGTAAGCTCTGCTGAAAGTTCATTGATGAACCATGACCTAGGCAAGGCCCAGTTGGTATGCGCATATAAGAATTTATACCCAATCCTCCATTAAATATAAAGATTAGACACAGACCACTTCTTGGGAGATAACTGGCCACAGCTTTTATTGGAAACACAACATGACGTAATAACCATGCCAATAAGCAAATAAACATAACTACAAGGGGGGGAGCCTGGCCAGAGACAGTACACCCTACGCCCTGAAGCCTCATCCAGGGCCTACCGTGTTGGAACATCCGTACCACCGTAGGGTAGGATCTCCCCCATTTTACCACTGTCCCGGCGACTCCCCTCACCAACCGCCGCTGTGACAAAAAAACCATAAACCAACTTTTGATAATATATACTTCACTAATACATCCACATGAGTGCTAAGACAATAAACAAAATAATCCCCACTTTGCCATTATTCATCCTTTGTTTTTTTTTTCAAATTACAACATACACATCACTTTAAACAACAATACTTTAGGAATGGGTCTGTGGCCATCTGTTTGTCTAGCTAGCTGGGGGCATAATGACAGAAATTGGCGCCAACAGCCTATAAATGCCTCCACCTCCCCCAGCTAGCCACCTCCCTCACATACTCGGTCCCGCCAGGTCAAGTGGCCCTCCCTCCAACCACAGGCAAGCCTGGGATGGCCTACAAGCCCTTCATGAAAACTCAATGAATATAAGGTGCGCCGATAGAAAGGCCTTGAGCTATGAGAGGCACGCCCGAGGCCCTTGAGGGGCGCACCTCTCATATGGCTTTAGAATAAAAATACTACAGCCAGAAAATGCCAATGTGTTTAATAACATTCCTATAGTTTTATATGTTTTCATACTTTGAAGCTCTGTGATGCTCCTAGTTATATTTAATGACAAGTTAATATGTTAATGGATATTTCCATGATTAATATAATTTATACAACTGATGCCCACTGCATTATTAGTAACAATAAAGGTGGTCTCCGGGTTACAGACAACTTGACCTACAGAGTACCGCACTTAAGAATGGGCTCCCAAGGCTTTTTGTATGAGTTTGTTTTTATGTTCTGTTTGTTTGAATTAAAAGAAAGAGCATTATAGTTTCTGGGTTATTATTATTATTATTATTATTCTAACAGTATTTCACTTTAACATTATTACCACATATGAGCCATTATAGTATTGTTATTATTATCATTATTATTTATCAGGGATCTGAATTACATACAGGAATGTATCTTGTCCTTAACATGGGGACCTCCTGTATTACCTTTAGAAAAACAAATAAAATACTTATAATAATAATTATAAGGACATGTACAAACATAACAGTGGATAAAAATCGGGAGCAAAATGAATAAATCAAGTTTATCAAAGAAGAATTACAATTGAGGTCAATAGATTGTAGATAGATAGATAAATAGATAGATAGATAGATAGACAGATAGACAGATAGATAAATAGATAGATAGATAGATAGATAGATAGATAGATAGATTGATAGACAGGTAGATAGATAGATAGATAGATAGATAGATAGATAGATAGATAGATAGACAGGCAGATAGATAGATAGATAGATAGATAGATAGATAGATAGATAGATAGGTAGATAGATAGATAGACAGGCAGATAGATAGATAGATAGATAGATAGATAGATAGATAGATAGATAGATAGATAGATAGATAGATAGATAGATAGATAGATATAAATACACATCCACACACATGTAAACACATTACCGTTCATATACAGAATATATATTATTATTACTATATTTATTTGTAATGCAGCAACATATTCAGTACCGCTATATATGGGTTAAGTTCAAGGCGAAAAACAATAGCAGTATTAACACATTGCAAAGAATGGAGGGCCCTGTCTTTGAGCTTATAATCCAGTGTCCATAGTGCTTTCCTTAGAGCATCATGCAGGATTGGAAACTCGCAAACTTACATTTTCATAAAGAACAAATTACAAGAACGTGCACTGGCGAGTCCCTTCATTGAACAATATTTGTCCCCTCAGTTCAAACAACTATGGCCCGATGGTCTATTGAAATAATGAAAAAAATAATATTACGAGTTAAAGAACCAGACAAACATGGGGCTGTGCAGTTGTGAGGGGAAACTGCTTCATTTTAACAGCATAGGCAGGTTTATCTTGATATTACTATTTTCGATAAATAAGCAGCTGTGACTGAAGACAGTGACTGAAGGAGAACAAAACATATGTTATGTGCCATGGAAACTTTGCTCTTACTGTGTTTAGAGAAAACAGCCAGGGCAGTAGTGTTTTACCTCAGGAAACCTAGGTCAAGCCCCGACGTGGGTCTTGTGTGGATTCATTTTTAGTGTTCATGCCCTGCTCCTCCTAAGAAAAACACAGCAACTGGCGAATTCGAGGCAAGCCTGGCAGGCTGTGTTTTAACAGCTCAAGTCAGGATGAGGTGTAACGCCTGATAATTCCCAGCTTAATGCCGTGTGTCATGAATGCTTCTTTCATATGGAATTCTTCATGAGCACTTCTGTGGAGGGGCATTTACATAAGCGCTTGGCAGGTTACTTTTTAGAACCGGGAATTAAGAAAATAATAATAATTCAGTCTATGGAACTGAGCCCTTTGAAGGGGAGAGTGGTATGTGAAGCACATCTTAACACGTCTTAATTTTGTGGGGATTTTGAGCTAAATTAGTTATATTTTGATAAAAACTCACCACAATTGCTCATTTCCAGGCAAATCCTATTTAATATCCTAAACCTATAATCCCTGAAATTCTACGCTTAATTAAATACTGTGTGAATATAGCAGTCATTTTGCTGTTCTGTTCAGAGTGTTACTTGTATTATCTTTAATGCATATGCTGTGACATTCACTGTTTTGTTATATGATTGCTAGCATTACGTGAATCTACATAAGCATAAATCTGTCTTTTTCATCAAGAAACACATGACCCATGCATGATCCATTCAGGCTAGTTGATGGAATAACTGACACGACAACTTGAGTTGGGAGAAACAACGGGCCACAGCTTTATTTAGACACAATGTAAACAAACAACCGTAACTTATTTAGATGACTAATTTAGTCCTTTCCTTCCGGGGGAGGAGCCCGGCCACGAACAGTGACCTCACGCTTTGAGCCCTGCCCAAAGCCCCAATGCTTATCTTTAAGCACGCCCTGTGAGGTGGGGCCATCGCCCCCTTAGGCCAGTGGGCCGGGCAACTCACCTCCCGCCACGGAGCATGCGAGGGACGCCTCCCGAGGCTGCGATCCCCCCCTGCTGGACATTAAAGCCAAAGCCCGCAAAACACTCTCCCTAAACTCCAACATCATCAACTCGTACCCTATTTCCGTAAGATGAACCTTATCCTTTGCGAAAAAATCATCTGCGCCGACCGGTTCGAAATCTTTATACCGGATGGCAGAGAAACCTTGTTTTCTCACAAAGCTCGCAATCTGCTGGTTTATCTTCTGTCTAGCCTTATCTAAGCATACTGGGTCGCGCGCGTTACGCCATGATCTTCTCTTAATCATCTCAGACCAGATAAGGAACGTGCCAGGGAACTTCTTCACCCATTTCTCGATGTCTCGTCTCATCACCTTTAGCATTCGTCTCATGGGAACTGTCCCCAAATCGTTCCCGCCGGCATGAAGAATGATAACACTGGGCTGCCCGTAACGCTGCGCGTACGTTACCAAGAGGCCGTCGAGCTGCGCCCATCGCAGACCCCGAATGCCACACCACCTTACGCGTAAGTCCGTAACAGGAAAGCCCAGTTGTGCCTTTTCTTCGGTAACTGCGGCTAACCTATGGGCCCAGTACACGTAGGAATGGCCCACAATCCATAGTTGCTTCTGTTCCCCTGAAAGTAGAAAGCAACACCATTAAACCACTGCATTTGGCCGTACATAGGAACGAAAACGGTCTGAGTCCCACCTCCCGATGCGCTTTACTGTCGCGTCGGGCAACCCCAACCTAGCCGCTTCAGTGGCAGCTCCAATCCGAAAGGAGTGTGTCCCAAAGTCGGACTGCTTGAAACCAAGCCGATGCAGTGCGCTTTTTAAAACTCTTTTAAACTGATACATAGACAGTGCCGTTCCATCGGCGTGGACCAGCAGCGAACACCGTCCCACCGGTCGCTGCTTAAGGTACTCCACTACACATGCATATGGGCAACACTCTGTGCCAACCTGATGCAGAACCACTTCTCTTCCTTTACCCACTTGGTCGGTCTTTGACCTCCGCAACCACAATACCACCGTACCTTCCCTGAGGCAGGTATCCACCAATTGCAGACCCCCCGAACCGTGTCTACTGTTCGCGACTAACTCCCCTATCCTAAACGCTCCGAAGAACGCCAGGGAAAAAGCCATTCGGAAAAGTAGAGATTCAAAGGGATCCCTGCAAACCACCACCAATTCCTGAGCCAATCTAAGCAGCAGCGCAAATGTTATTGGCCGCCTACTATCTGGCCTTTGCGCACCGCTGAACATTCCGCGCACCACCTTGCGCACTAGAAACTCCTTAGTAAGGTCCCTCTGCCCAGCAAGCTTAAACATAAAAGCAAGCGCCGTGACCTGTCTCCCTACTACGGGTTTTGATTCGCCTTGCTCGGCGCACCGCAGCAGGTACCAAAGCAAGATCCCTACGCTCTTGTCCTCCGTTGTGGCACCACCTGCCAGTGCCACTAGGCTATCCCATTTAGCCCACACGCGTCTATAAGCGTTCCACGTCGCTGGGGCAACAGACTGTCTCACGAGTCTCGTTACCTGACAGCTCCAATCTCCCAGAGCTCCTCGGGGATGAGCTCCCCCAAGGCGTTCGCACGAGGAGCCAGCGCCCTGAAACGATCCTCCTGAAACCGAGAGAGGGCGTAAGCAATTCCGTTATTCACATTTGTCACGTGTCTTGCTTGAAACCATATGTTCAAGCGAAGGCAACATAGCACAAGATGCCTGAGCAATCTAATCACTGGTACGGTTGCCGCCGTGATGTTGTTCACGGCTTCAACCAACCCCTTATTACCCGAATGGAAAATGACTCGCCTGTCCCTGAAACAAGGACCCCATAAGTGCACTGCTACCACCATAGGAAACAGCTCCAGGAATGTAGGGTTCAGCAGTAAACCCGCCTCTTCCCATTCCTCCGGCCATGCCGCAGCGAACCATCTCCCTTGGAGATACGCCCCACAACCGATCGGTCCAGAACCATCGGTGTGCAGGTCTAGCTCTGCGCTGGTGGTGCCCTCCTTTTGAAGGACCACCCGCCCGTTAAAGTCTGCAAGGAACATCGCCCATACCTCTGCATCGTCACGCATAGCCCTAGAGACTGTAAGGAAATGATGCGGCTTCGCAATCCCTACCGTAGCCAGCGACATCCGTCTACAGAATATCCGCCCCATGGGGATAATTCTGCACGCGAAATTCAACTTCCCCAATATTGATTGCAGCCGCCGCAGGGTCACCCTCCGTGCGCCCCGCAGCGCCGTAATCTCGGCTTGCATGTCCTCCACCTTCTCTAAGGGAAGACTGCACTCCATCTTGCAGGAGTCAATCCGAATCCCCAGAAAAGTCAATTGTTCCGTAGGGCCCTCCGTCTTGTCATGGGCCAGTGGTACCCCGAATTCTGTACAGATTTCGGTGAACACCTCCAGCATAAAACGGCAAGCATCGTTTCTCGCTGGGCCAACAAAAAGAAAGTCATCCAGGTAATGGGTAACACTCTTGTACCCCGCCTTGATGCTCACAACCCATTGTAAAAATTTGCTGAAGGCCTCGAAGTAAGCACAGGATATCGAGCATCCCATGGGTAAACATAAGTCGACGAAGTAACTTCCGTCTACGAAGCACCCCAGCAACCGATGGCTTGTCGGGTGCACGGGGAGCAATCTGAATGCTGCCTCGATGTCCACTTTTGCCATAAGGGCCCCCTGGCCCTCCCTCCTCACCAGATCGACCGCCCGGTCAAATGACTCGTAAGACACAGTAGCCTGGTCTCTTGATATGTCATCGTTTACCGAACGGCCTCTGGGGTAGGAGAGATGCTGGATCAATCTAAATTTACCCTTCTCCTTCTTGGGGACCACCCCAAGAGGAGACACAACTAAACCTTGGATGGGAGGGGCCGCAAATGGCCCGGCCATCCTCCCCAATTTTACCTCATTAAGCACCTTAGCTTTGGCTACCCCTGGGAAATCCCTAGCCGACTTCAGGTTTGGGACAAGAAAACCTTGAATGTCGACCCCACATGGAATCCGGAATCCTTCTCGGAACCCGTCCTCCAATAGGCGCGCCGCTTCGGCGGTGCCTGCCAATTTACCGTAGCGCTTTAGCCACGGCAGCATGGCGGGGAGGCGTATGGGCGTCTTGCCCCTTTGCAGGAGGTTCGCCCCTGCCTCCCTCTTTGGGTCTACCGCATCTAGACAGGGGGTGTTCACCTCCGCAGTTTGAGCATGCATGCTTAAACCTGCAGTTAGGCGCCCATCTGCAGACCCCCTCGTTGTACGAAAAACAGGTCTTAAGACCTGCTCCTGAGGCGTGGGTGGGGCCCTTAGCTCCACCGGCCCGCTCCGAAAGGGCGTCGTGACTCTCATGGGTGTCATGATGTTTAGCCAATACGCCACCGCTTTGTCGCTCCACGCCATACTTGGCCTTGAGGCCAAGTATTGCCGGAACTCCTCATCGTACCGCCACCAGGCTGTACCCCCATAAACCTTGTGAGCATTCCGAATTTCGTCTATGTAGACGAACAATCACGAACTCTGTTCAGGGTGCCGCTCACACAGTACGCAAGCCCAAATAGAAAATGCTTGCAGCCAGGTATCAGACGTCCTGGGTAGCCTAGCAAAGGATTTCCCCTCCCTGGGGCCCCTCTCGGCCAGGTCTGTTTGCCTAGACATAGGGAGAAGGGAAAACAACTCTATAAATTCCCTCCTCCAGATCTTTTCCTTTACATCCTGTGGAAGGTGTGCACCTAAATTATCTAACGAGCAGAGGACTATAGGCCTCATGGCTGCGTCGGTAACCCCCACAGTGTTATTCCCAACTGCTGCTATTGCGCTGCCTACCGGCTCGGGCGCGCGCAAGCTAGCTAGTGCCTCGCTCGCGCTCGCTGGCGCCACTACCGCTGCTGGCTGGGACCATGCACCCTTTGCTAGTCCCCCTATCCACGCTCCCATTTCGCGCTCGCTAACTGCAATGTTATGCGCAGCTAATAGAGTCCTTAACGACCCAATAAAACCACCCTTGTCTGCTGCGCAGCTCAATTCTGAGCGCTCACCTGCTTCTGGAAGCTTTGGAGTAGATACGGCCAACAGAGTATCCCCGCGTCTCTCCTGACGCTCCGGGGACTCTGACCGTCTGGCCCTCCGCGGGCTTCTCCTCTCAGATCCAGTGCAAGCACAGCTGCACCGACAAGATCTTCTGCTTCTAGACCTGGATCTCCTTCTGGATCTGTGGGTACAAGAAGAACAGTCACTAGCTCTCCGCAACCTGCATGCCCGCGCCCATACCGCCCTTTCCTCGTCTGAGGAAGGGTCCTGGTCAGCTAAGCTTGCGCGGCTGGAGTAGGCTAGCACTGCCTCCGCCGCCCCCTGTAGGGGGCCCCCTGAGACTTCCTCGGGCGTTGGAATATCCAGCTGTTGGTCAATCTTAGACCCTTTGCGCTGTGGCCTAACCGTATCGCCCTCAGTCTCTACTCTGCTACGCCTTAGCGGTGTGTGCGTAAATAGCAGCGGACTGTACCTGCTCGTAGCCTTCTTAGCTCGAGTGGGGCGTCCTAGCCTCGCCACTGCCGCTGTCACAGGCATGTCATCAATCATGACCATGCTGTCTTGGCTGTTCATCTCTCTGATGACCCCATCTCTTCTCTCTCTCGTCGTCGCCATGCTCCTCTCGTTGCCAGTTGGGCGTCCCTGTAAAGTACCAGAAGCACTGTTAATGAGGGAAACCCCAGGGACCGTCTGCCTGGCACCGTGAGGGCCTGTAGGAGCCTTTTTAGGACTCCCGGCTTTTCTCTTACCCCCTGCACCCCCCTTACGGGGTGTTAGAGGGGTGTTTCGCGACCTTTGTCGCGGCCTAGGACCTTTAGGCAAGTTGGCAGGTGGTGGCCGGATTGCTAGGCCCTCACCCCCACCGCCCGTGATCCTGGCGCTCGCCTGCCTGGGGGGTATGGGGTCCCGGCCGCCCTGACCTGTAACCCCCCCATCTCTGGTGTCTCTGCTACCTGATGGACGTGGGTCTGGCAGCCCTACAGTGGTGGGATGGGAAAAAATTTCCCTGGAGGCATCAGAATTGGCTAGGACACCAGCCACCGCAGGCTGTTCCTGTACAATGTGCTGAGCTCCAAGCGCAGAAGGCATGGGAGGTCCCAGCCTGTCCTGCACCCACCTGACCCCTTGTCTTAAGGCACGGGTCCTAACCTCAGCCAGTAAGGCCTCTAAGCCTTCTGGATCCATAGTAAATGCTAACAGGGGAACAACAAGCAGAAAACAGGCACACACAGACACAGGAACACACACAGACACAGCACACCACAGGGAGACAGGGACACACACACGCACAAAAACGGAGGAGGAAAAGAAACACAAAAACGGACAAAGATAGCCTCAACAGTGATATCCCCTTATATGCTGGTAAGCTGGGGTGAAATCTCAGTAATTAAACCTTCCTACTGTATTTTTTAGCTGCAGGACCTCAGACCTCCGTCCATCCAGTCGGGAGACCGCGCTGCTGTGTTCAATGGCGCGAAACGGGCTTCCGACACGCCCCCCGACGCTCCTGATTGGCTGATAGCCTCACAGGCTCCGCTGGGTCACGTGACGCTACAGGCTGACCCAGGGAGCCTGTGCAGCCTCCGCGTCGTTCAAGATTCTACAAGCATCATTAATGGGGGGTTTCAGATACAGAAAACTAAAAATGATAGTTTAAAGTGATGATCCCATCAACCAAAAAAAGTATTAATTTATTTTAAAGAGAATTTGCTCGTGGATGTAGTTTTTTAATCTAAAGTAACTCATTATTTTTAGGTACTGATGACCTATATGCATTAAGAATGCTATGAAAGGTGGTAATAACTCCATGCCTATCGTGGCATTCACTAAGACAAAAGGTCCATAATTCTTGCTATAACTCTTTGCCCACTTTCTTACTTCTTTTTTACTGCTGTAATTAGTGTAATTGCTCATACACAGATATTGTAAATGAAATGTCAATACTGCAGGTGCAACTACAATATATTTTATACATACTGTAGAAATGTGTAATCACACAGGACAACCTGATATTGAAGGGTTGGAATTTGTTGAAAGGGTTATAAGAATGTAGTTTAGTGAATACCATAATGGAGTTAAAGAACTACTAGAATTCTTTTAAACGCATTGTGGGCCTTCAAGGCTCTGCAAATGCTTAGTAACGCTATGATATTGCCAGTGTGCTAAGGTGTGTGACTGTGCTTTATGATGTGTGAGATGTAGTGCCAGATTACCTAACTACATAGGTGGGTCCACTGGGTGGTTCTTTTTGCCATCAGAAAAAAAATTGAATACAGTGATCCAAATTTCAACATTTTGTCATAAAATCATACTGAGCCACACTGTGACATGGTGTATATCTCAAATATTATTTAGTTTTGAGAAATAGCTGCTGTATGGACAGATTCTACTTGAGCTTGTGCAATAGTGTCCCTTAATCCAGAGATAATCATGAAATACTTTTTTCAAATGTAATGTCTTTGATTTCATGCTGTTAGAAGGAGAAAGAGTAGGACAAGTTAAAATACCCGCTATGCATTTTGGGTTCCTTAAAGTGATATGTAAGTGTCCTGGATTATGAATGCATCTGATAGAGGAGAATTAATAGTATATAAAAAAATGTTTGCATGAAAAAATACAAAAATAAACATTTAAACACTTACCTTGAAGTTTGCACAATCTATTGTAATTTCTGACAGTTTAAAATTAAAGTTAACACCCCCTCCAATTTGTTTTGGCCAATCCGGTTAGATGAAAGATTTGAGACATAGCACAATGTTATTTGCTATGGAAACAGCACACAGCATAGACAGGAAGCAGAGATGGGTCATATCCCAGCAGTGACTGGGAGGCTGACAACACTGCTCTCCTTTAGGCTGAGCAAGCTAGAGCAGGTAAATAGTTGGTTAATATTGCTCCCCGGATGCTGCTTGCTGATTGGGTGGGGATCAGGATGTTGTTTAGACTCCCCCTGGGGGTGTCAACAAAATCATTATAGGGTGTTTTTAAATATTAATAAAAATAAAATGGTTTATTAGATGTGCTGCATACACATAGGCTGGTTTTTGAATACAGAGTGTAGAAATGTATTAATCCAGCTCACTTAGATATCCCTTTAACCAAACAAACTTGAAAACAACTGTAATTTTAATGACATTTCTTCTTCATATGTTCTGCAACTGTTCACATGTCTATATATATAAGTTACAAAACAAAATATTTTCTGATACATGTCTATAATGTCACTAATATGCCTCTGCTTTCAACACTTGAAAAACATAATCAAAGGTAAATAGCAGGTAAAGGGCAGATGTAAAAGGTATACTACACTATTTGGACAATATACAGGAATAGTAAATCTTGCTAAGAAACATATATTTCATAAAGCTTACCTTTTGTGTTCAATGTCTTTAGTAGGGGCTTATCTTTGTTCAGTTTGGATGTGTTGCACAAATTACATCAATAAGTACTGAGATCTGGCAAGGGGGTTTGTGATATAGAGAGTGCAAAAATAAGATTATTGCAGTATTTTGTGATATTTTTTTATTGGAAAAACATTTTATTTAGAGTGACAACTTCTAAGAGATGCAGTTGCATCTCTTGAAAGTCTACCACTATAAATTATATGTTTATTGCAAAAAAGGATCACTGTATACTATAGAACTCTAATTTTTCTTCAGAAGTTCTTTAGAAACATAGAAGTAACCGAAAGACAAACATGAAAATCATTAAGATAATTATCATACAATTATTTAGACATTTATAATTTAATGAAATCCCTTACATTTCTTTTTCATTGGTTTGGTAACACAAGTTTGGTAACACAATAGAGTAGTAGGTTGTTTAATAATAGAAGGATCTGTGTAGGCATTGGATTATGAAGGCATTTTTGCCTGAAAAATACCAAAACAAAAATTAACAAACTTACCCTAATATGTTTGCAATCTTCTTCAGGTTTCTGCCACTTGATTTAGAGAAGGCATGCCCCTTGAAAACCTTAGTTAAATTAGCATAAATTTCATAATTCATTTTGGCCAATCACAGGCTGCTATAACATTGTTTCAAATGACTAGGAAGTCAAAGCATCCTGGATGTAGTCTTGTTTTTCACTGCACAGGGAAGCAAGGATGAAAAGTAACTGAAAAATAAACCAATGTATTTTCTAAAGATATACAGATCAGCTATCAAGAACTATAGTATCAAACTGCTAAATGTTATTACTAGATACAGCGAGCCTGCAAAAACAACATGCTCTAAGAAAGGGTCTATTTACCAACAACAATAGCAAAACAGTTTTCTTGGGCAAAAATAAAAAAACAGTCATATTTTTAGGAAGTCTAGTATATCAGCTGCAATATGGAGCCTCCAAATGGAAAAATACAATTTATTGGATGTCAGAAATGAAGTTACCTGCTATCTGTTTCTTTAGAAAATATGTGTGAAAGACAATAATTGCATGCATCATTTTAAACATTTTCACCAATGTGCTAAATATTAAGAGGACTGAAATAAAATGTATCTTAAAGTGTGATGCAATGTCCCTAATTTGTTCAAACCACAGTCTTATATTTTTATTGTGCCTGTAGTGTTTGTACGTCCCAAGCACTCCTGTTATTAATCATTCACATAGGAAGATATCAAAATATTACTTTTTGATGTCTGCATTGAAATAATTATTCCGCTTCAGGGTTTTCCTTGACACTTAGCAGTAAAAAACCACTGAATGTCAAATTGATCCCGGAGAGGGATTTTGGTGAAGTTTTTATATTGTTTTATCATTTCACTTAAACATCTGTTGACCATGTGCTAAAAATTTTTGAAGAACAAATATGTTAAGAAAAAATGGTCCATGCGTAAGTACAAACTGAAAAAAGAAGACTTTATTAGCAATTTATCTTTAGAAATATTTTTTGTCATTCTTGATACAGTTGTCGCTCAATATGCCTATTAGATAGGGACTCTGAAAGATGAAAGCGCTGCTAGACACCCTCCATGTTTCTCCATAGACAAGGTTTGATAAAAGTTTGTATATTATGTTATCACACCCCCAGAAAAATAAGCAGAAGTTTCAATAGGGTGGGACTGCTCAGTTAATAAATTATGTTACTCTATCATATTTTTAAAGCATGTCCTGTTAAAAAACTAGTCAAAATAATGGGAAACTGTAAAGAAAAATTAACTATGGCCTTTAATGTATTGACTTTTATATCTAATTATTCTTTACTGTGAGCATCCATGATTTCATATCCTTACTGTCACCTAGGAGAGTGATCATATTGTAAGTTGCAGTTCCATTTAATCCTACTGTAAATGTCCCATCATTGTGGCAGCCTTTCAATAGAAATGAATGGAGATTATATATATATCCAAGGTCCCTTCTATGGGACTAATTGGGTTGGCAAAAACAAATATTGGTCGCAGTAAAGCAAACTTGAATATAATAGTTAAAAAAATTAGGCAATACTTATCTTATTTATCTCAGTGGTCCTTTAAAATACAATTTCAGTAAATTTTTAATTTATGTTCTTAATTGTTTACTGAAACTGTCATTTTTATTCTAACTCTTACTTCTATTCTAGCTTTAAGGAACCATTGTAACTAGCTTAACAATTATTTTCTGTGCTTAATTATGCATGTACAGACAAAAAATGTTTGTCAGAGGTGCTCAATCTGAGAACAAACTACCCCAAGTAGATTTGTTCCATTGTTATAGCACCCCACACCGAGAGCAGTTTCTTTTTACTCACTTGTGCCCTTCACTTGGAAGAAACATCCCATAGTATATCAGTCAGGTCTCACTCAAAACAATGATCCGGACCCAAAATACCAGGCAATTTTACCCTGAACAGCAGGCACTGCAAACTTGGCAGTGTAAGCAAGGTCTAGCTGTAGTACCTAAGGCACAGTGAGCAAGAAGTCCAACGTCTGGCTGATCACTAGTGGGACTAAACCCCAAGGATCGTTTGCATTGAGAAAACAATGTCAGTGTCAGTGAGGATTAGCTGTACGCCCTAAGGCACAGTGATACCTGACTGATATGTTATAGGGTATTTCTTTGCTGTGAAGGGCACAAGTGAGGAAAAAAAGGCTGCTCTCTGACCAGGATCCCATGCATACCCATAGATCAAAACCCACTCGGTTTAGATTGTTCTCGGATTGAGCACTTCTGGCTATGGGTTTTGTCTGTATGCAAATAATCCTTGGTGTTTGGTCTCCCTATGTTTCATTATGGAGTTCTAGAAGTTGGATTCCTTGCTCACTGTGCCTTAACGAGTATAGCTACATCTCACTGATAAAGATGTATGTCTGGGGTTCGCTGTTTCTCCTATTCAGGGAAGAACTGCCTGGTATTTTAGGGCTGGATCACTCTTTTGAGTGAGATCTGACTGATGTGCTATAGGATATTTCTTCCCTGTGAAGGGCACAAGTGAGCAAAATGAAATGGCTCTCTGAGTGGGTTATTATGCTCATAGAACAAACTCACATGAGTCAGATTGAGCACCTCTAATTATGCACTTAAACTAAAAGGTATATGGAAGTTTGTAGGATACCTAAGGCCTCATTCAAATGCAATTTGGCCAATTAAATAGGGCTCTATATAAGCACATAGCATATTGTTTTTACAGAAGTTTTTATTTAGTGAACTTCTATCCAAAAGCAAGGTCTTCACTAACTAAAAACCTCAGTAAAAACAATATGCTATGTGCATATATAGAGCCCTATTCAAATGGCCAAATCGCATTTGAATGAGGCCCCATGGCCCTCATTCTATTATCGGCCGTAAATCGGCCGTAAGACTGCGATTCCTTGCGAGGGTTCAGTTAACTCGCGATTCTATTATACGGCCCCGCAAGGATCTCCTTTTACGGCCGGCCGCATATCTTGGAACCGGCCGAAAGCTGTGAAATATAAAAACTGAAAAATAAATTCAAGCCTGCACTGTACAGCTCTGTAAATGCCAGGGATCATATTGGGGGACATGAGGATTAAAAGGAACCCACTCTCAAGCTTGCACATCTGCCCAAACCCGAGTTCAAATTAACTGTTTATTTTCCGGCTGCGGCGTGGGCGGGTCTGAGGTGCTCCAAGCACTCTGGACTTTTTACATGGATATTTTACGGATATTAAAAATAAAATATTTTACGGATTTGAGTACAGAATAATTATGTGCTATTTTTTCTAACACCTAAAATCCCTTTATAGTCTTCGCAAAGTGCAGGATGGCTTTATTTGGGCTATTTTATGTGCTTAATTGGTGCTAGCGAGACCTCTTTCCTGCAAGTAACTGCGGCTCGTTTTTAGCCTTGCAGAGAGGTTTCCCGGAGCAATTGAATTGCAAATCTCTTGCGGCCGTTTAAGATCAAAGGCTTTCCTCCGGCGCGAGCGGCCGCAAGAGATAGCAAGGCACCGGCCGCAAGCCTGCCGAAATCCCCGGCCGTAAGGGAATAGAATAGCCGAATAGCTTGCGGCCGGTCCTTGCGGCCCCGCAACGGCTGCGGCCGATAATAGAATGAGGCCCACGTGTTTTAAGAATGGGCATGTCTCATTTCAAATAATTTTGAGGAATTCTGTATATTTTGTAATTCAAAGTACATTTGAAATGTCTTATGTGAGCTACACCCTCAAGGCAACTATGTAGGCAGAGCATACTAACCAATAAGCTGTGCAGAACTGACCCCAGCAAATCAGCTCTCAGTATCAAGGCTGACCCCTGAGCAGCTTTATCTCAGCCAGTGAGAGGAAAACAGATAAATTGTTGTACCTGCCTCTGGTTGGTCTCAACCTATTATAATTTTTATGCTAATTTAGCTTTGATTTCAACTTTCTGAAAACTGAAGACATTTTGCAAACTTTAGGGTAAGTTTATTAATGTTTTATTTTAGAATTGTTTCATGTAAAAAAAATGTAAAATAAAATGTAAAAAAAATGTTTGCATACAATACTGATTCTCCCCTATCAGATGCATTCATAATCCAGGAAATGTATATATGCCTTTAATGTTTTCAGTTTTGATTTATTTGTACAGTTGTCATTTTAAACTATCTCATTTCCTTGCAGAGAATTTGCTACTTTTTGAACATACCTTAAAGTGTGTCTTTGTTTTATCTTACAATCAGGTTAGGAAATTCCTGTACAAGCCTAATTATGACTTTATACATCAATGTTCAACACAAAAAATCATAAAACATGCGTTATCAGTTTAGTTCTTTGATTTCTGCTCAAAATAGCATGGCTATCTTATTTTTATAGATTAAGAAGACTGGAGGAAGATTCGATAAAAATAAATACCTTTTGTGATGGCATGAGAACTCCTTCACATGTGTGCTAAAGTTGGACATACCAGCAATATCATTCACACTGAGGAGCGCTGACACTCCCACCTTGGAATGTTTACGGCCAGCAATAAATTACAGTTGCCCCTTATCTGGATAAAGCCTAAGACATCTAGTTTCCTGACAATAGGCCTGCAAGGGAGGATAAGAATGGCTTGTAAACCACCTCATAAAACCATCTCAGTTAAAAAAAAAAAGAATTCTCATCAACGTAGACATAACCATTATTTTAATCTCATCTTTACCCTGAAAGTGTTCCCATGTGTTCCAATGAAACATTTTATCTATTTTTTTTGCAAAGCTTTTGACATTTTAAGAGATTATGACATCATTCTGGATCTGTTTTGAATTCCTCAAAATCTGTTGTATTGCTACAACAGATGAAATAACTTTTTAATTTTAGACTAGGAAACGCCGTTAAAATCTTATATCAACTTCAATCGTCTGTGATAGGTTTTAGCAGTCATTTAATTAAAAGGCAATAAAAACAAAATTACAAAATGTGACGTATGTAAAAAAATTCCCAACAAGCTGTTAACAGCTGTAAAATATATATAGGAAACTGTTCACTGGAAGGTTTGATCACAAGGCTGAAGTGCAAATATCCTGGCCATATCATGAGAAGACATGATTCCCTAGAGCAGACTCTAATGCTGGGAAAGATTGAAGACACAAAAAGAAGGCAGGTGACAGTGGCAGAGATGGATAGATGAAGTTATGGAAGCAATGAACATGAGCAACAACAACACACACGCATATATATATATATATATATATATATATATATATATATATATATATATATATATATATATATATATATATATATATATATATATATATATATATATATATATATATATATATATATATATATATAAATTATTTCACATATGGTGGGCTAAGAGTGATAGAAGCCCTCCACCGTACAAAGTACAGTAGTACAAATAAGGAATAGTACATTAGTGATTCCACTTGAATGTCTAAAAATAAGTTGATAAAAACTTATTTCCTGCTCAAATTTCTCAGAAACACAGTATATGCACTGCAATCTGGGAAAACTGGGCGGGACATGCAAATGAGGCCACATAATGCACCATCACTCTGTCAATCCAAACCATTTTAAACATGGCTCCTTTAATGCATATGCTTACTGTATTTCACAGTTTTAGACATAGCAACGGATATATATACATGCAAATTGCACATGACAGGTGTACATACTCATTCACTACACCCCAACCACAATGTAATAACCAATAAAACATATTCAAATAGTTTTAGAGTTCAAATATGTGATCTCAGAGATGGGAAAGCCAATTACTTTCAAAGACTGTCTTTGTGAGGGGAAATATAAGCCTTCTGGGCTTCAGATCACTCATTTTCCATGCCACGTTGAATACTTTGGATAATGATTAAAACATTCTTTTATATATTGTAAATTCTATGTTGCTAATTAAATATTTCTTTTATTTGTATACATAAACGCACCAAACGCATAAAAATAGAAGAACCAGTGTGCTAAATAAAAGCAAATGATTTTACATTTTTGTAAACTAACTCTCTAAAGGTGGTTTACAAGAAAGTCAGGTCCAAATGTTTGCTCCACCCCCCGCCGGTTCTCATCCACAGTGAGAAGCACATTCACAGATAACATCCAAGGATATTTTTTTCGTCATAATTCCTTTTAACTTGCAGGAATTTGAGGAACCTGCTTCCTTGTTTGCAGGCTCTAATTTATAAGCATTTTTTATTTGTTAACATTTTAATTAATCTAATCTGTGTAATGTCTTTTTTATTATAATTCCTGTTTCAACGACTTAAAAAGGTTACAGCATCCCTTTAAGACAGCTTGTTGACTAAAAATAGCAATAAAATGGCGTTTTATATAAAGCAACTAAAATGTTGAACATAATAGTTACCGTATGTAACAAGTCTATAATTACATATACTTGTAAAAAAAAGATATAATTGTAGACAAAAATAAGCAACAAATTCCATGATGACTGAACATTTCTAATAAAACAGAAGAGTAAGCATGACCATAATTAATTTCACAAGACCAGTTAAAAAAATTTCACAATAGGTAAGAAGCCATTTGCATTGATACATTGCTTTAAATATTATGTAGCTTCATCCCTCTGAAAATAGCTAATTAATTTTTTGAAGAAGAGTTTTATATTTGGTTTCTGGCAAGTAAATCTTCCTCCACATCGCTGCATATCTGAACCTGCTGCCATGTTACTGCGAGTACATGTGCACAGCACTAGGGTTAGGCAGTAAAGATTACTTATTATATGGCACTTGTCACAAAGCATTTCAGTCCTAATAAGAAAAACTGGTTTATGTTATTAGACAAATGTTAGGCAGGTCAGAGGAGGTGTAGCCATCATGTCAGAGCCCAGTGTCAGTCAGCCTCAGGCCTGTAGTGTTTAGCACCATTATCAGGATACAGAAGGAAAGATCTAAAATCATCACACAGACCTCGGGTGATGAAAATAATAGCCGTGCTTTTACTAGTGAGGCCACGTGAAACCATAATAATTATATGTGAAATTGTGTCAGAAATAAGGCCCATCTGGAAAAGATGATTCCTAAAAGGCAGACTTTTTATAAGTGGTGGTAAACGCAGCCAACCGATATTATGATAAGCATAAAAAAGCAGATGGTACCTTGTTGAGGGTGTGAGAATGGAGTCAGTTCTCTAATTTTACAGATCCTCCAAAATGAAACATTATTACATGGCAAATATCTGTATTTCGTGATGAATAATAGTCACTATTTAAATACAAGAGCCCAGATGTCTTGGAGGATATGAATTCTAAAATAAGGAGTCTAGAAAATTAAAAATATTAAGTGTAATAGTTTTACTTCTTATCATCCTATCTATCTATCTATCTATCTATCTATCTATCTATCTTTCTATCTATCTGTCTATCTATCTGTCTATCTATCTATCTATCTGTCTATCCATCCACCAATCATTCCATCTGTCTGTCTGTCTATCTATCTATCTATCTATCTATCTATCTATCTATCTGTCTGTCTGTCTGTCTATCCATCCACCAATCATTCCATCTGTCTATCTATCTATCTGTCTATCTATCTGTCTATCCATTCACCAATCATTCCATCTGTCTGTCTGTCTGTCTGTCTGTCTGTCTGTCTATCTATCTATCTATCTATCTATCTATCTATCTATCTATCTATCTATCTATCTATCTGTCTATCTATCCGTCTATCTATCCACCAATCATTCCATCTGTCTATCTATCTATCTATCTATCTATCTATCTATCTATCTATCTATCTATCTATCTATCTATCTATCTGTCTGTCTATCTGTCTATCCATCCACCAATCATTCCATCTGTCTGTCTGTCTATCTATCTATCTATCTATCTATCTATCTATCTATCTATCTATCTATCTATCTATCTGTCTGTCTATCTGTCTATCCATCCACCAATCATTCCATCTGTCTGTCTATCTATCTATCTATCTATCTATCTATCTATCTATCTATCTATCTATCTATCTGTCTATCTATCTGTCTATCCATTCACCAATCATTCAAACTATATATCTATCTATCTATCTATCTATCTATCTATCTATCTATCTATCTATCTATCTATCTATCTATCTGTCTGTCTGTCTGTCTATCTGTCTATCTGTCTGTCTATCCATCCACCACTCATTCCATCTGCCTGTCTGTCTATTCTATCTATCTATCTATCTATCTATCTATCTATCTATCTATCTATCTATCTGTCTATGTGCTACTAGGAAAGTAGCATTCCAAATAAAACAATGACTTGAGTGTTAATAGCATTACAAATATGTGTTGTTATGTCCAACAGAGATCATGTTTAGTTACACAATAATCACCTAAACACTTGAAGATTTTAAGTATAAAATAATTTCAAGATGAATTTTTATCCTAGGTGTTATTGTCTGATTATAAAACCTATCAGAAGCATTATACCTTTCCATTAAGAGCTTTCTGATGGTCTCACTCCATTTCTTCAGCAACAGAGACTACAGAGCGGACAGAGTAATTATATAGCAAGACAATCAAGCCTTATCATTTAATATAAGAAAACTCTAAGGGTAACAGGATGATCAAATCATTAAACAAGAGGCAAGAAAGCTGGATTCACTGCATGAGTATTTTAACTAGGTGAAGATTACATCCTTGAGCCTTTTACCTCACTATGACTAACTGATCCCTTCCTCCCCTCTCCCTTTCCCACTTCCTCCCTGGTCTATCCTAACTCTTATCTGTCTTCTTGCCAATGTTTTCTACCTTTTCCATTCCTTTTAGATTAGATTAAAAGTGGCAAGTTTTCAATCTTGTAGTTTGCTTTGGAAAAAAAAAGCACTTTCTAGATAAGATTCTAAACTCAAAACAGGGCCCTCCATTCTTTTAATTTGTTATAACTGTATTTTGGCCTATTTTGAACCCCTGTATAGCGCTACAGAATATGTTGGCGCATTACTTACAAAAGATAATAATAATATTATACATTTTGTCTAAAGAACAAGGTATTGGTATAAAATGATATTTCCTTTGAGTGGCACAGTATGTTAATTAGTGGTGCAGCATGATTATTTTCTGCACAGTGTGGTATTTAGTTACTGTAGTGGTTAAAATTAATCTGATGAAGTTAGCCCTTTCCCCCATGCCAGTAAAACACACTGTGTCACTAATTAGCATTACCACACACAGAAACGGGTATATATCCAAACTGATATCATAGAGACTTCCATTACATTTTACCTGTGCTGAGCTAGAAGAGAAAAACAACAGGAGGAGGACTTTTCAAAGTAGATATTTAAGAATGTGATGTCTTAGAATAATAAAGCTGCCACTAATACCTGTTTTAATTACCCTAGAGGTTTTGTATATTTACATGTAGGAGCACCAGAAGAAACATACATACCTCTATCCAGATCCATACTCATAAAACATGGGACAAACATATGTAACAGCCAGGTCCCCAAACACAAATAGACATTTTGATGATCTATATGTCTAGGTAAGGTATGTAGCAGAGGTTTCCAAATGGTAGTCCATGGACCACCAGTGTCCACTGAGCTAAACTCAGATGGCCTTCTATATAACTAGGATTACAAACAAATGATGTAGCAAAAAAACTGAAAATCCATACAAATGCACAAGAACACAGCACTAAAGTGCCTGGATACTTGATGTAATGGTTTGTTAGTGCACAGGCTATATTCCAGTAATGCACAGTGCATAATAATTATTAAGTAACAGGCCATAAAATTGTTAGGCGGTCCATGAAGACTCTCAGCAGAAAGTTGTCCACTAAGACTTAGTTAACTTTTAAATGGTTCCTTGAAAAAAAAAGGTTGGGAATCATTGGTGTATAATATACGGCACATGTTTGTAAGCAGTCTCAATACAGGTGCTTAAGCTATCTCCAGATGTTCATGTTGGTATTTTGATACTAGCACATATTAAATCAGGACCTGCAATGGCTCTATTCCTGAGAAAGCCCCATTCACCATTGGTTCCCCCCTTACAGAGATCCTGCTCCTATCGCTATCCCAGTTCCCACTGTTTTACATAATCTGTCCTATCTTTTATTTCCTATTACCTTTCTCCGAGTTTCTACCACTTTCTTCTGCTGTTTACCATGGCTCTATCTAGTGCACAAAGCAGTTAAACCTGGCCCGGATGGGATGTATCAGAATTGAGACTTCTTGGTCCTGGGAACTTCAAGTAATCATTAGACAGTATCATTCTCAGAGGACGCACCATACAATGGGCCTCAGCACTGCTGTGATAAATGCAATGCAGTATTTTTGTGCCAGATTAGCTGCCTGTTGTCTTTGATAAATTAGCCCCTCTGAGTCCTAGCTGAGGTTTTTCTGTCTCTCACTAACTGAATGTACAATAAATATTCTAGTGCTGTCCAGTTGTATCCCTTGCTGTTAGTGACACAAGCTTTTATCTCTCTTTAAAATACTGTATTACATATTATACCATGTAATGAACACTTACAGGGTTACCTTATAGTATAGGAATATGGTTTCTTATTAAATCTTTAAAAAAAAAGCTGTATCCATTCTAGTGATGTTCGAACAAAAGGAGAAATATAATATTTGGACAAAATAATAAAGGTATCACTGTATTACTCCTTAATGGTTGGGGATATTTACAGCACTATCTTAAATAACTGTGTTTTCTTTTATATCAAACCTTGTGTAGAGACTTGCACACTTGACCTATCAGTATATCATTTATGATGCCTGTCTGTGTCCCAAGTGGGGCATCATATCACTTTGAACCTCTGCACTCTATCCCACTGCTTACCTTAATCAGTATTGCATCTGACTTGAGGTACAAGTGCCGTTTGAGCCATGATGCCTCTTAGCATGCAAGATGCAGGAATGGCTGTACCCATCCAGATATTTGTGCAAGTTCTGCATCAAATCATGCTGAGGACTGAATGTAATAACATAGATGACTCATGGTTCCAGAACTCACCTTTGTAGAATATTATGTCTCCATCTTTGACACCAAAGTAAGCTTTCTATAAGTGCTCAGGCCGATTTTGCAGTAAGGCCTATGCTTCCATTTTGGCATACACCAGCTACCTCAATGGGACTGATTTTGTGATCATCCTAAACCCACCTGTCAAAACACAAAAGGCTAAAAAAGGTTAAAAAATATATTTTGCCCAGTGGGATCAGATTTGTGTTTTTGTCAAACACTGTTCACCACCAATTTTGTTTCAGCCCAAATTTATATTAAATCAGCTTTTGTGGCTAGTCACTTTTTGCAGCTGAACATGAATGATGAAGCAACTTAATGTCCTGAAAGCTTGCAATCAAGTCCTAATTACCCATTAAATTGTATTATCAGATTCTGTATTAATAAATATGCCATTTTACATGAGAAAATATTTTTGTCTTCTTAATCATCGGATTTTAGCTCCAATGAGGCACATTTTTGTCTAACACTTGCTTTTATTTGTAATGTAAGCACCTCTTCTTCTCCCCACACCCTGTCTGTTGGCATAACCCAAGGATCAGCCCTTGCCCCCCTCCTCTTCTCCATCTAAACTATTTTGGTCTTCAGTATCATCTCTATGCAGATGACACTCAAAGCTACCTCTCAGAAACAGAACTATACCCTTCTATTCTAACAAACGTCTCCAACTGCCTCTCTAGTATACCGTCTTGGATGTCCGCCCACCATCTCCAACTCAACATGTCTAGGACTGATCTCCTTATCTTCCCTCCCTCTCCCACAGAGTCAATTCCTCACATCTCTCTCACTGTCAACAATTACATCATCACCCCCACCTCCCAAGCCTAGTGCCTTGGGGTTCTACTGGACCCTGCCCTGTCTTTCATCTCTCACATACAGTCACTAACTAAATTGTGTCTTATCCATCTAAAAAAACATCTCCAGAATTTCCCACTATCTTACACAAGACAACTAAAATCTAATACACTCTCTCATCATCTCTCAACTCGACTACTGCAACTCGCTTCTTGCTGGCCTACCCACCATCTGACTATCTTCACTTCAATCCACAACGTTCAGTGTCGGCATCACCTCTCTTTCAGTCACTCCACTGGCTTCCCTTAGCCTCCAGAATACAATTTAAAATCATGACCCTTACTTATAAAGCCCTCAACAATACTGCACCCCCGTGCATTTCTGCTCTCATCTTCAAACACTCCCCCACCCGCCCTCTTTGTTCTGCTAATGACCTTCTTATTTCTACAACTCTTGTCACAACCTCTCACTCTCACCGTCAGGACTTTTCTCGTGCTGCCCCTATTATTATTTATTATTATTATCTTTTATTTGTATTGTGCCAACATATTCCGTAGCGCTGTACAGGGGATAAGAACAGGGGAAATACACGTTTAACAAATTCAAAAGTTGAAGGGCCCTGTTTTGAGCTTAGAATCTTAGCAGAAAATGCTTTATCCCAAAGCACCCTACAAGACTGGAAACTCGCTACTTACAATCTAAAGGGTATTAAAGGGCAGAGAACTGGGGAAGAGTAACAAATAAGGAATAGCAAGGGTCAGGAAGCAGGTGAAAGATAGAAAGAGTTTTAATTTAGAGGAAGAGGGGAGGGATCTGAGGTGAAAGACTAGTATGTTGGCTGACCCCTAGTGTTGAGATGATATATCTGCAAGTAGGAAGTCAGGTGATTTCCATGGCTCTATAAATTTAATCTGAGTTGGGGTGGGTGGGTGAGGGGGAGGGAGGGAGAGCAATATTCTGAGAATCTCACAGATGTAGTAGGCCTTAAACCAGAGTGAATTTGCACTGAAAGACAGAGAATGGATTGGGGTCAGACAGTACAGGAAGATAGGGGAGTTAGGAAGGAATGGGAGAGAGACCTTAGAATGAAGGTATGTGAGGAGGGGGGAGGAGATTTGAGGTAATTATGCCAGCCATAAATGGGGGAAGGTTGGGGGAAGGTGGGGACGGCAAAGCAGGGTATAGGAAACAGTTAAAAATTGAAAACAGAATGTCAGAAATATTTCTATCTGCCAAGATATAATAACATGCATACAGTAGTGATATTAATAAACATATTGGCTCCAGTGATGGCGCAGTTTCCATAGTCTCCTCCATACCTGCTGAGGTGTTGTGAATGCAATTCTGAGATTCCCCTATTCTCTGGAACTCCTTGCCTCGCTCCACCAGATTATCCCCCTGCCTCAAAACATTCAAAACCTCACTAAAAATGCATCTCTTTAAAGAAGCGTATCACCTTTCACCCTAACACACTCTGACCTCTCTTTCTTTCCTTTACCCCACACAATACCTTTAGGGTGTAAGTCTGCAAGTCTCAATCTTGCAAGGTGCTTTGGGAAAGCACCATGGACACTGGTTTTCAAGCTCCAAGACAGGGCCCTCCTTGCTTTGCTATTTGTTACTTTGTATTTACCTTTGCCTGGAACTTATCGTATGTACAGCTCTATGGAACATGTCGGCGCGTCATAAATAAACAATAATAATAAATAATAATAATATTTGTAGAAGCATAGCTTTGATTACAGAAAAAGATACAACAGAATAGGCAGTCTTTTACATACTGTGAGTGTGTGTGTGTGTGTTGGGGGGGGGGGGTACTAAACAATAGCAGATGCTAAAAGACTACTGTATCCAGTGTTAACCTGCAACGCAGTTTCTCTGCTCATTGTACGATTGAATAAAGCCCATTCTCCTGTGTATATAGCTAGCTCATTGCAACTCATCATGGATGATTAGGGTGTCTTACCTGCATCTATTGTGAAAACCCACGTTCTCTGAATTTACTAAAGTCTTACCTTGCATTTACTACCTGTGTATGTCTGACTCCTAAACCACACTGTTTACAAAGTGTAAAGAGGTAGATAGGGGGTGGATACATAGTGCTGCATTGGTCATTGGACATATTGCAGACCTAATCATAATACCGGCAATTTAGTAAATCCAAGTAGACCTGAGCTGATGCGTGGTAGAATGTGGCTCATTGTGCGTCTTCTTAGAAACTTTTCTAAAATCCTCAGCTTCCTCACTCACTCCAGCTTGAGAAATGATCACTGACCAGACAGTGTTCACCAAGCTGCATCCATCCTTCTATACATGCCATTTCTTTGTCTCCTCTAAGCTGTAATACCTCACAAGAACCGGGTCTTTTCCTTCTATGTCAATACTAATGTATATATTTAGCATTGTTTCTACTGTTTTGTATTGGACAGTGTGCAGGAGAAAGCAAAGATAATAATGTCAAACAAACAAGTTTTAATATGCTTTTCATAGTATGCTAATATCATGCAATTATAGTGATTCCTTTAGTTAGAGAATCACATGGAATAAACATAACACAAAATATTGTCTGCGTATATAAGAAAAGTATTTTTTTGTATAATAGACAAGTGTGGGAAAATGTGCCAGTCCATGCAATTTAATTTGTAAAGTAAAATACATTTAAATAATATTAAAAACTTGACCAAACAACATATATATATATATATATATATATATATATATATATATATATATATATATATATATATATAAAATAAAATGCATTTATCTTAAATAAATACATGGGTAAAGTTCATGTTACTAACAAAGAAGAAAAGGTTGATGTCCAAATGGCACTGGGGCTATACGGAGAGGGAGGGATAACAAACCTATGTGCTTTGTGTGATCTGGGAATTTCTTATATTGTAGAATTGCTTCCAGATGTGCACTGGCAGAATACTTATTGCTATAGAAAAATAATGTGCTTGATTAACAGGGCAGTTGTCAGAAAGGATCTGGGGCACCAGAGGAGCTCCAGGTTATATGTTAACCAGTTGAGAGCTGGATTGAACTGTCATTGCCGTGGAATTAGGAAAACAGTACATAGGAAAAAGGGATACACATTTTGAACTCTATAAATAACATAGATGCATTAACGCTAATGTCAATTTTATATTATCATTGATCTGTATTTTTAAACTGAAAACATGTGTGTATGTATTTAGTACATAATTATAATGAGACTTGGAGGGTATTGATTTCTCTGACTTTCCCCTTTTCCCTACTCCCCTTTGCCTGTATGCAGGGCCACAATCAGAAATCTTGGGGCTCAGTAAAAATTTAACATCTAACCCCCCAACATACACTAACTTCCAAAACCCCATAGCCTTTCTTTATGTTATCTGCACATATACAATATACATTATTATGACCACCAGCTAATATCTAGCTAATATCAGCTAATAACCGATGTGTGCAGCACGGACAGCAGATAGATCGTGTGGTAGTGAGTCAATAAGATGCTGGAAGGTTGGCACAGGTATCTGGAGCCATGCAGACTGCAGTACATCCGACAGCTGCTGAATAGTGCATGGTGGTGGATCCATAAGGAAAACGTGATCAAAGTGCTCCCAGGTTAATGTCCGGGAATTTGGACGCCAGGGAAGTACTTGGAAGTCTTCTTTGTGCTCCTGAAACCACTCCTGGACAATTCTAGTCATACAACAATGTGAATTGTCTTGCTGGAATATCCCATCCGCTCCAGGGAACATAGTCAACATGTATGGTTGTACTTGATCTGCAAGGATAGATAGATAACCCAATCTGTTGATATTGCCTTCCCGAGGTTTGAGTAGACCCAGACAATGGCAAGAAAACATTCCCCAGTCCATAACGCTGCTGCCACCAGCTTGTGTTCTTCCACCAGTGGTTGCAGAGTGTTTGTTCTCGGAGGTTTCAAGCCTGACTTGCCAACGTCTGTCCAGTCGATGAAGCAGAAAACGTGACTTATCAAAGAAGACAACCCTTTGCAAATCAGAAGAGGTCCAATTTTGGTACTGTCGTGCAAATTGAAGCCGTTTCTGACGATGAACCCTCATCAGCATGGATACAGTAACCAGCCATTTGCTTCGGAGCCTCATATGCAACAGGGTTGGCTGTACAGTCATTTTAGACACATATCTGGTAGCCTCTAGTTTGTTTGGACGGTGAGTTGCTTGTGTCGGTGAAAGAGCTAAATGATGTTCTCAGGCTAAGGCATGTTTTATATATATATATATATATATATATATATATATATATATATATACTAGCGACTTGCCTGTCAAAAAATTACGGCAATAGGATTGTAAGGACGGTAAATTTTGTTGGTGTTCCAAGATGCTTCGGCGCTCATTGCAAGGTTGTTGGTTGTTTGTGTGCTATGAGCATTGTTTTTTTTTGTGCTAATGCTAATGAAATAATTAATAAAATAATACATCAATATACTTTATCTATTTTAAAGTAATATATCCAGGAAGCAGTGCAGAAGAGCTGTCAATCTGTTTCTATGTTGCTGCAGCATAGAATGTGTGTTTTGAGGGCTGTGTAGCTCAAGTGTAAGTTTCAATAATGTGTGTAGTGTAATAGTGTGCGTGCGCGAGCCAATTCCGTTAGGGTAGCTGTGTGCTTCCGCATTGTGTAAGTTAGTGTTGTAAAATGGCGCCTAATGTGTGGTACGCATCTGTGGCTGATTTGGCGTCCTTGTTCTTGTATCGCATCCGGATTTTCGGGTGTCTAAACTCTTGTATTTCGAGTGAAATTGAGGTGTAACTTCAGTTTTGGAGGTCCTGGGTTTTTAATGTTTTCATGTGCGTGGGTTTCAGGTGGTAAGGTCATAGTTTTGCGAGGTCGTAATGTTTTTTTTCCGCGTCTCGTATTTCCGCGAGCCCGCAGCGTTAGCAACAACCCGCTTGCTCACAACTATATATGTGATATATATATATATAGATATATATAATTCTATATTATTTTCATTGTATGGAATAAATAATGATCTCCAAGGATCGGCCTTTCACAAGAATACCCCAGTCCCCCTGTCAAAGGCCCTGCCTGCATGTAATCTGATGAAGAAGAAACACATCCTCACATCCCCAGCCCTCCACATCCTCTTATCTTTATGGTCTCTCTGATAAGAACAGAGTGAAAACAGGGAATAAATAACACAGCTGATTGACAAACGTCCCTTATTTAGAGGCCCTGAAGAAATTATTTGTGCAATTACTGTAAACAAAAACTTCAAAGGGCCTTAATGTGAGATTACGAGGGACAATTGTGGTCCCATAACATGTGCAATGAAACAACTCAGAATACTGCTAGAACAACTCTATAGGTTATTTAGCATTCTTATAGCACCCAGGGAGTGGAAAATAGAAACCTACTTGCTGGAGAAACAATCACATACAATATATATAATTTGTACATCCACACATATGTGAGAAACAGAGAGAAACCTATAAAGAGAGAGATGGTGAAATCACTTAATAATATGGAATTGCTGAAGATGAATTTTCACAATATTTATATATTTTTTGTTAAAAAAATAAAATATGGCCTATAATTTTACATTTATCCTAATCAGATATTGTACAAAAATATACAGTTTAATATATGTACGCAGAGTGATACATGTAGAGATGTACAGAAATTAGGAAAACAAATCTCCAAAACTTCAGGGGGCCACTATACTTTTTTACACTATATGTCACGTTATAGTTTTTCTTTCAAAGTAATTATAGGGGAATGGGAATTGATCATTACCGTATTATGGAAACTAAGTGTTAGTCTGCTGACAAAACTAGAGACAGAAACATAGACGCATGGACAGCAGATAATAAACCCATACAGTCTGCACATTTTATCCACCTAAAACATGGTTTTATTTAATATTCTGAATACCCTTTTGCATATCCCTGGCATGCATGGATTCCTGTAGTTGTCCCTAGAACTTATACTGGAAGGCTGTTCCAATTATTTACCAAGTTCCCCTCTGAAATCTGAAATTAAAGTATTCAGTCATACAATTTAAGGCCAATCATAGATAAATACAAATAACCAAGGTGGTGTAGAGATGATACCTTTAATAGCTAACTGATTAGAAAAATAAAGTGAGATTTCTGCATAATATAACATCTTTTTCGTTATTAGTTACACATAAGGAAGAAGAGAGAGTTCTAATGAGTTAGCTATTAAAGGTATAATCTCTATACCACTTTGATTATTTGTATTTATTGTTTTATTTGTACAGGCTAACATGGTACCATTCTCTCTCTAAGGTGAATCACAGAAATATATAGCATCAAGTTCTTCAAAGCTAATGGACAAGAGAAATCCACATCATGTTTATTAGTGTTTAATGTAAAAGAGATATAACTGTCTATACTGCTAACTATAGCAGATAATTTATACAACGAAAACTGCCTTCCAGAAATGAAGCTTCAAATTATTTTTATTTTTTTGCATCATTCAGTTGTTTCTGACTCTGCATGACCTCATGTACCGTAACACACCAGGCACATCTTTATTTTCATGGTCATGATGATGCACTTGGTTTTCATGGCAGATGACTGGAATGGGTTGCTAGTTCCTTCTCCAGTGGGCCACAGCATACAGCTCCTGGTATTCCTAGGTGGTCTCCCATCCAAGTACTCAACAGGCCAAACCCTGCATGGCTTCTGGGTGGTTTGACCTCTTGGTTCCCTGACTGGATGAAAGCACCAAATACTAACCACTGGACCAACAGGGAACCCTTCAAATTCTTAATGTAAGTGTGAGCCCCAGAATATACTGCCCTGTGACAATATAATGCTAAAGGCCCCCTATAGATCAAGAAAAAACTAATATGTCTGTCATGTATGTACCAAACTAATAGCATCGGCAGCTGCGCAGGTCATGGGCATAAAAACATTGTTTCGGAAAATCTACATTCTTGAAGACTCTAAGTACAGGAATCCATATTGTGCTTGTTACATTACATCCTTAGAGCTAAATCATAAGTGTGTGTCTTTGTGGCTATCAGTGGAGGGTGGGATGGGTGGGGGAACAGGGAACAGGGAGAAGTCCAGAGTCTTTCTTAGGTAACAGAATATGATTAAAATTGACATCACACATACATTTAACCTCACAGATGTAGAAGCAGGAACTTGCATCAATAGATGCAATTACATCTCTACAGATTGTAAATGCCCCTCAAACACAAAACTTTCATAAAGTAACTTGATTACTACAGGGTCCTGCTGAGGCATCATTTTTTTTAAATGTTTTTTTTTAAGCTCGCTTTATGGACCTTTTTCTGGGCAATTATACTTTTTGTCAAAATATGTTTTCCTAGTGGCACTTTAAGTCTTAAAACAATAAAATACATTCTTGGGAAAAGAAACCAACATAGGACTGATAACATCCTTCAGTTTTTTTTTATTATTTGTTTTGTTTTGCAGTTATTCTAAAAATATAATCAACTATATAAACCTAAAACCACCAAAATATATTTGGTGGGCAAGAGTGTGATATCTCTAGAGAAGGATATGCTGTGTTGTATCTTTAGCAATACTGTACAGCAATATATCACCTAGATGTGGGCATGCTCTGGGATGCATTACACCAAATATGAGCAGCAAAGAGGTAGCAGTCATTTAGCTTGGAGCTTATAGTCTAATCTCAGTACTGAAGATGTTAGTGTTACAGAGCTGCGCCTCCGTATAGGCCAGTACTTCTCAGGTATGTAGCTAGGAATGCAAACACACTGTTATGTTCAGGTTAATAAACTCTGCCTCCTGCTATGTGCTGAAAGCTCTAGTAATTATGGAGATTTGCACAATTCTTCCCAGGCATTCCTTTCATGCTTCCCTAAATCCTCTTCACAAACGTCTTTGTTTAAAGGGGACACACAGCTTTTATATTTGTGCTTTTATACACATGTATAAATATATAACTATATATATATATATATATATATATATATATATATATATATATATATATATATATATATATATATATATATATACTGTATGATAATGGCAGGGATATGCTAAATGGATATATCCCAGCACAGTTTCCTTTAGATTCCAAGCAGGTAATAAGTTTATTAACTAACTTTTAGATGTACAAAATTGAACACAGATGTACTATTTTTTGTTTATATATATATATAAACAAAAAATAGTACATCTGTGTTCTATATATATATATATATATATTTATTTATATATCAAATATCCATTACTGTTGACAATGCCACTCCCACCTCCCAGATCCCCTGTCTTGGGGCTCTATTGGACCCTGCCCTCTTTTTCATTCCTCACTTACAATCAATAACTATCATGTCATTTTCACCTAAAAACATCTCCAAAATATGTTACTGTTTTACAAGACAGAGGTAAAATTCGAATCCATTCTCTTAGCATATCTCGCCTCAACTACTGTAACTCATTCCTTACCGGCCTCCCCGTCACTGGTCTGGTTTTACTCACTAACAACCTTTTTCTTTCCTCCTCTCTTGTCACCTCCTAGCACTCTCACCTGCGGCACTTTTCTCGTGCAGCCCCTACTCTGGTGAAACCATTATCTCTCTCCACCTATCTTCCTGCATCAAAATTTCAAAAACTGTCTAAAAGCGTATCTGTTTAAAGAAGCTTATTACCTTCAGCCTTAATATGCACAAACTCTCTACAGCAGGGTCCTGGAGAGCCCCATACAGGCCTGTATATGAAGATATCCTTTCTGTGCACAGTTGAGTCAGTAAGGATGACTGAAGAAGTGATTCACTTACCTGCATGCGCCAGGGATATCCTCAAATCCTGGCCTGTATGGGGCTCTCCAGGACCGGACTTGCTCACCCCTGCGTTACAGCATAATATTGCTCACACAATATGCAGTGTAACACACAGACACTTCCACTTGCACCAGCCTAATGCCTTAGTCACCCTCCTGTATCACACCCCAACCTTACCTACTAGACTGTAACCTGTTCTCTTACTGCACCAAGCTGCCTGCAGCCCCATTTATTTCATATATGTATTGCACTGTACCTGTACTTGGGTGTCTACTTACCAGAGAATTTGTCTATACCATTGTAATGTGTTAATTGTACCCAATATATTCTATTCTTCTTTGTAAATAGTGCTACAGAACATATTTAGAAATGAAGAGTATATATATATATATATATATATATATATACTGTATATATATAAAATAATGAAAATAATGGCTTCATATAAAGTTGTGCATGTTTAATGCTTTTGACACTGTGAACCAAAGTTTACAGGAGCCATTTTGAATATGCTCTTCTGGAAAAAGAATATCCTGTTAGGGTCCTACAGGTGGGATAAGATATTTCATATTCTATCGTACTGAATTATTTAAAATCATAATTTCAATATACCTATTACTAAAATATTTTGAAAAATTATAAATAGAAACATAGATTTAATGTCAGATAAGAAGTAGAAGACCTATCTAGTCTGCACATTCTATCTACTAAACGACACCTTGGCTTAATTACTGATCGGGACAGCCTTCTGCTTATCCCAGGCATTCTTCAATTCCTTAAATATATTTGACTCTATCACTTACACTGGAAGGCTATTCAGTATATCTACTACCCTTCGAGTAAAGCAGTAAATGTTATTCTTTGAGTTCATTTTCATTTTATTACATATTTCAATGTAATTAAGTTATAAAATATACTACAAAGAATGTTTAGAGCATAGACATAATAAATATATATGCATTTTATTTCATCTTTAAAACAAGACATATCTTGTGGGATATTTACTAAGTTATTGAGTGGTTGTGAAGTAATGTGAAGTGTAAATTTGCCGACAGAAATGACAACACATGGAAGAATAATGCACTGTTGGGCAACAGGTGGCCTGGTTGCAGCATGTGGCCCTCAGGCACTTTCCATGAGGCTACCAGCATGTTCTCTGGAATAGGAGTGTATGTCCATCTTCATCAATACACACAGCATTATATCTATCTAAAACTAGCAAATAAAACCAAGTTATACTCTTAAATACGTTCCTCTATCTATCTATCTATCTATCTATCTATCTATCTATCTATCTATATGGATACATATATGGATTTATGTATATATGGATGTATATATATATATATATATATATATATATATATATATATAATTCCTTTCCTACAATAATTTTACTTTTTTGCTTTAGGTAAAATAGAAAGGTTTAAAGTTACCCCCCACTATGCTAATGTTTAGTGATTCTCCCCCTCTTAAATGTATTACCTGCTAATACCCCAGTTAGTTGTTTATGCATGCAACTCATTTCTTTGCAGTCCACTGTGGCACATAAGTGGTTAATCAAATTCAAACAGGTTGGAATCATATGCAAATCCAATAAATCACATAATGTCGCCCCAGATTTTTTTAAATATATTATCAACCAAGAGCTGAACCATGAAGTGGGGCAGGTCCCATCAGGACTCGTCTCTACAACTTGAAGAAAGCTCTTTCAACACCTGCTTATTTTTAGGTATTACTTCAAAGCTAAGGCATGCCAAAATATAGTAATGTAGATCCAGGATTCCCTGCCTTGTTTTACTCATTCTGATTACAATAATAAGCAAATTATTTCCATATTTGTTTAGGTAATTGGCAAGAACATAGGGGTTTGGTCATGACTATCTCCTTAAATTGCATCGCAGAAGCTCAGAGATAATAAACAATATGACATGATATAATGAAATATATTTATAGTGTTTATTAAAGGCATATCTGTGTTTCCTGGATTATGAGTGCTCCTGATAGAGTATATGAAAAAAAAAATTGCATAAAAAAATACCAGAATAAACATTTATACACTTACCCTGAAGTTAGCAAAATGTCTTATAATTTCTGACAGTTGAAAATCAGAATTAACACTCCCTTGAAACTCAGGCTAAATTAGCATAAAATTCATAATTTGTTTTGGCCAATCAGGAGGAAGCTCAGGGCCGCTGATACATTTGTATCAAGCTCTGGGGTTCCTGGCTGTGCTGTAAAGTCTCTCTACCAAAAATGTCAAACTCTTTGCTTGCTAATAATGTGTGAAAAGTGGTCTGTGTTTATGAAAACATAGGGAAAAACTATGTATATAACTGAAATAATCACATCTTTTTTTCTATATCCTAATACTACATGTTGTTGCTCAGTCATTCAGATGTGTTCGACTCTTTGTGACTCTATGGCCGCAGTATGCCAGGCACATTTGTGTCTGCGTCTGCTATTCTATAAGGTTTTCATGGCAAGGATACTGGAGTGGGTTACCAGTTCCTTCACCAGGGGACCACTATTTGTCTTTCCTCTTTGCTATGACCCACCCATCTCAGGTGACCCTACATGGTATAGATCACACCTTCATTAAAGTACATAATCCCCTTCAACATGACAAGGTAGCGATTCAGAAGGGGAGTACTACGTGTACTTTTCGATAACTTGTAATTTTATCTTTTCTTTATAAACGCTTAATGGCAAGCTATGTGTATTGAAATTTTCTTTAAAATATTCTGAAAAATATTCAGCTGCTTCACAATTTTGTCAAGCAAACCTTGTGCTCCAAAGGGTGAAGTGTTGGTGAACTCTTGGAGAAGCTCTCCATTCCTATGCCATTCTATGTGAAATATATTATTATTATTATTATTATTATTATTATTATTATCATGTATTTGTAACGCCCCAACATATTCAGTAGTGCTATACATGCATTGTGATCAAAGCAAACCAATATTAATATATTACAAACATGCAGGGCCCTGTCTTTGAGCTTAGAATCCATTGTCCAAAGTATACACCAATACTGCCATTTTCAAGTATTAAACACAACACCACAATAGATATGGCCCCAGCTCTCAGATAGTGTTTGGACCAGAGTATACTCAGATCTAAATATTTTAAAATAAGATTAGCAATCAATATTCTGAAAACTACTAAAATGTGAGACTCGTATCCCCATGTGCCCCACAGCATTGTGATAACCTAGGACAATGGTACTTTGTTACAACACGTATAACCCACTTTACATTTTTTGGCCAGCTAGGGTTTCTTACAGCTTGTACTGCTCATCTATAAGAAACGCTCACTCACCTTTAGCAGAAAGGCATGTGAATGCTTGTGTATTTTGGCTTCTCTTTATTATGTTACAGCCACAATATACCTAAGTTATGCAGAGTAATATATATGTTTTACTGACTTTTACTGGTAAGACAATAACTGCCAAGCCCCTCTGGCACTCAAAGATTTTCGGGCAACTAAAATAGTTTGAATACTGAGATTCTGTGTTTTGTGGTGCGACTTTTTTATTTACATTTTTTATTTATTTATTTTTCTTATGCTATGTGTTCCTCTACAGTGCTTAGGTACCATAATTGCTTGACAAATAAATAGGTGGATAGTCTACAGAGACATTTAAATACTCCTGTTTCACAAAGGCTCCTTACATACTCTTTGAAAGTCAGAGTGTGTTGAAAAGTGGCAGTGCAAAGGGGCCAATTATAATCCGTGTGCCTCCAGGGCAATGTTTTAACAGACCTATTCCAATTCTTCAGCACGAACCTCCTAGTTGAACCCAATCACTTCTGTAGCCCTTCTCCATGCAGAACCAACGTTCGATTTAACACTGCACCCTTTTAATAATATTTTAATCTTTCTCATGTGCAGAGGTTACAGAAGGTGCCACTTGAGATGTTTTATTAACGTTTATAGCGTGTTACGACCTTTGTCATTTTTCTGGGAGGTTGTGGGATCTTTAATTGAATAGTTGACATGTATCACCAACCAGAAGCTCTGTGGTTACCATCATGAATCAAGTCAATAATAAGTGCCCTTTTCATGCTGGATATACATATTATATTAATGCCTTCACTACTGACATCTAATGTAATGCTTAGGTTAATATTCAGCAACAGCAATATGAAGGCTAGTTATAAAGTAAAGTAAAATCATTAGTCACTTGGTATTATGTATATAATTTTATATATATATATATATATATATATATATATATATATATATATATATATATTATTAAATATACATACTTATCACCATATACCATGTGGGAATAAAAGTAAAAGGAGTAAATCCAATCCAATGTGTCTTAACAATGATTTAAAGATCAAGATACAGAGTAACAAACAGGCATGTAAATTATACAAACAAGAGGGGACAGAGACTGCTTTACGTAAGTACAAGGAAATCAACAAGGCGTGCAAAAGGGCTATTAGACTGGCTAACATAGAAAATGAAAAGTTAGTTGCAAAGGAGAGTAAGACTAACTAATATTATAAATATATTTATGGGAAGAAGGCGAGGAAGGAAGCTATAGGAACATTATAACCTGAAACAGGTCACCTGAGAGTGACCTGGAAAAGGCAGATGAGCTAAATAGGTTCTTTTCTTCGGTATACACAAGGGAGGTACCAGTGGTTGGGTCACTGCAACATAATGGGGCTACACTACCATCACTAAATAATTGGTTAACACAGTAAGAAATCCAAAAGAGGTTGGAAAAAATAAATGTTAATAAAGCCCCAGGTCCTGATGGAATACATCCAAGGGTACTAAGGGAACTGGGCTCTGTAATAGCCAAACCATTATATTTAATTTTTCAAGATTCACTCAACACAGGGTCTCTACCAGATTACTGGAGAAAAGCTGATGTGATACCTATTTTTAGGAAGAGAGCAAGAAAAAATCCGGGGAATTATAGACCAGTGAGCCTCACTTCTGTAGTGGGGAAGCTTTTAGAAGGGTTAGTAAGGGATAACATACAACAATATGTCTATTTGAACAGGATTATAAGTAGGAGTCAACATGGATTTCTGAGGGATAGGTCATGTCAAACAAATCTAATTATTTTCCATGAAGAGGTTAGTAGGAACTTGGATCAAGCAACTCAGTGGATGTAGTATTTTTGGATTTTGCAAAGGCTTTTGTTACTGTGCAACATGGGAGACTATTGTGCAAACTAAGGGATACAGGAATTGCTCATGGATCGAGAGCTGGCTAAAAGACAGGAAGCAAAGGGTTGTGGTAAATGGAACATGTGATGAGATCAGTCTCGTTAATGCGAATTGGAGAAGCTTGGTTGCACACACTCTGCCGTTTGACTACGGCCCATGTTGACTTTCCACCTACAAAGCCATGCTTCATTTTGTCAGAAAGGACTGTGATCTAACTTTTGAACCACTGGACCAATTTGTATCATTTTGACACATGTTTGTATTTGGAGTATGCTGATTCTGCAAATGTATGTTTTATGTGAATGTGATGCATACTTTTAAAGTTATGAAAAATGTGTAGAAATGTGTTACAGATTCTGACCATCCCCCATTAGGTAAACACAGGGTGTCGCCAGGACTTGAACAAAGGGGCAGTGTATGGGGTTTCCCCAGGGGCATAGTCCAGGCGGAAACAGGAAGTGTTCCCGGGGACAGTCTTGGTGAGAATGAGCATGGTAGCCACGCCTGGGGGTGGCCCATGGGAGGAGTCTCATGGTTCCTACCCTGTCTGATTGGCCATAGGTAATTAGGGGTTGACCAAAGGTAGTCACTGCCCCTACGGTGTATGTGGAAATGGTTTTTTATATATGTCTTGGTTTTTAATAAAGAAGAGAGTTCTCTGCTTGACCCTCAAACACAGAGCGTGTGTCTCGTGCTTGGGGGAATGGGTGTCCTGCAGTAGCTGTCCCTATAGCACTGGACGGGCGGATCGGCTAAAAAGGCCTGGGCGCCCCCTTCTATGTCCGGGGGGTACCGTTACACTGGTGGCAAGCGGCGGAATTGGAGACACCATTCTGTGGATTTACAAGTTGGGGGCAACGCATGTCCCAGTACAGCGACCCTAAAAGCAGCAGAATGGAACCAGCAGTGCTATACGAGGATGAGGACCTGGATGGCCGGGATGCATTAAGGAAAGGCATCTGGTACCAGGCCCTGGATAATGTACAATACCAGCGGGGTGAGAGTCTCCCCAGTGAAGAGCAGCGGTTGCAGAAGCAAGTGGCTCTGCGCATGCCCTTCCTGGGAGAGCAGCCCCTTGAGGAATGGGTGGAGGAACTAAAGCTCCGTGCATGGCAGGAGCTATGGCTGGAGGATGCCTACCAGGCACTCTGGTGGTATATGGCACAGTATATACCCTGGAATGCCGAGCATGACAAGCCAGAGGGAGAGGAGTTTGATGGTCCTGGGTTATTATGGCAGTCATTTGCAGAGCCTGACTTCGGGAGCCCTGCGCAGACCAGACTTCAGGATATTTTCTATGAGAGGGAGGCTAGGCATGACTGGGATGACCCCCATGAGGTAGAGCAAGACCTTGTTCACCTAGCAACCCTGGAGTGGGAACTGGAGAGGGACTACCGAGATCTCTTCCACTCCATTGGGAAGGCTCAGCATTACAGCAAGGTAAGAGACCCAGATCCAGACCCCTTCAGCTGGGAAGATATTGTAGAGACTTATTGGGAGGAACCCCAGGCGGCAGGTGGAGATGGGACCGAGGTCTCTCCACCGGCCCTACAGGGATGCTGGGTGGCTAGCCCAGATCCCCAGCGCCAGTGTGAAGTGCAGGGAGTGGAGAGCATTGTCTCCCCTCCCCAGTGGAAGTGTACCTTGCAAGGAGAGGAGAGCAGCGTCCTCCCTCCCCAGCGTCAGGGTGAGCTGCAGGGAATTGAGAGCTCAGACTCCATTCTCCAGCAACAGGCTGAGCTACCAGGGGCAGAGACGGTCGGTCCTGTCCCCCAGCAACAGGGCTGTTTAGCCAAAGGGGAGACCGTCGGTCCCCCCCCCCCTACAACCAGGCCCCAAACAGGCTACTTCCGTGGTAGCGCTGGCACCAGGGCAGAGTACCGCTGGTCTCTGCCCACTCAGCAACCCACCAAGGCAGCTTACCAGTGCCCAGCACAGCCGTGGTGAGGCACCTGGACATGGACAAGTTTCTCCTCTACCCAGGTGTAGTAACCAGTTATTGTGGGTGGGCTGTACTGTTGATTGTGTTTTGTGGGTGGCCTTCCAGACTAACCCGGAATCTGACCGGAAGGTCAGATATCCTGTTAGTCTGTTTGGAAAGGGGGAGAGATGTGACGAGATCAGTCTCGTCAATGCGAATTGGAGAAGCTTGGTTGCACACACTCTGCCGTTTGACTATGGCCCATGTTGACTTTCCACCTACAAAGCCATGCTTCATTTTGTCAGAAAGGACTGTGATCTAACTTTTGAACCACTGGACCAATTTGTATCATTTTGACACATGTTTGTATTTGGAGTATGCTGATTCTGAAAATGTATGTTTTATGTGAATGTGATGCATACTTTTAAAGTTATGAAAAATGTGTAGAAATGTGTTACAGATTCTGACCATCCCCCATTAGGTAAACACAGGGTGTCGCCAGGACTTGAACAAAGGGGCAGTGTATGGGGTTTCCCCAGGGGCATAGTCCAGGCGGAAACAGGAAGTGTTCACGGGGACAGTCTTGGTGAGAATGAGCATGGTAGCCACGACTGGGGGTGGCCCATGGGAGGAGTCTCATGGTTCCTACCCTGTCTGATAGGCCATAGGTAATTAGGGGTTGACCAAAGGTAGTCACTGCCCCTACGGTGTATGTGGAAATGGTTTTTTATATATGTCTTGGTTTTTAATAAAGAAGAGAGTTCTCTGCTTGACCCTCAAACACAGAGCGTGTGTCTCGTGCTTGGGGGAATGGGTGTCCTGCAGTAGCTGTCCCTATAGCACTGGACGGGCGGATTGGCTAAAAAGGCCTGGGCGCCCCCTTCTATGTCCGGGGGGTACCGTTACAGAACATATTGTACTAATGTGGACTAATGTGGTAAGTGGGGTTACTCGGGGTTCAGTATTAGGTCCTCTCCTTTTTAACATATTTATTAATGACTTAGAAGTTGGACTGGAAAGTAGTGTTTTCATTTTTGCTGATGCCACTAAGTTGTGCAAGGTAATTAAATCAGATATTGATGTACTTTCCATCCAAAGAGATTTGCATAAATTAGAGGAATGGGCATCTAAATGGCAGATGAGATTTAATACAAATAGATGTAAAGTTATGCATCCATGAAGAAAATGCAATTTATAATCTTAATGGAGCAAATCTAGGGGTATCTGATATACCACCTAGGTAACAGTGCTCAATGCCAAGTTGCAGCTGCAAAGCTAAATAAAATATTTTGGGCACCACTTCATAAAAAGGAAATTTTAGAGCTGGAAAAGGTACAGTGATGGGCAACAAAACTAATAAGGGGAACGGAGGGGCTAACCAAATTAAACTTATTTTCTCTAGAAAAAAAGGCATCTAATAGGGGATATGATTACATTATATAAATACATCCAGGGTCAGTATAAAGCTTTGTCAAGTGAGCTTTTTTGCCAAGAGGTTTTCAACTGACAAACTAGCATCCTTTGATTTTAGAGAAAAAGATTCAACCTTAAAGAAAGAAAAGTGTTCTTCGCAGTAAGGGTAGTTTATCTGTGGAATTCTCTACCAAGGGAGGTGGTGACAGCGGAATTGATAGATAACTTTAAAAAGGGATTGGATCTATTTTTAAATAAAAAGGGCATTCAGGGTTATCCTGGTTAATTAGAGAGAGTGTATTAATCCAGGGAGGAGTCCAAGCGCTGTCGATTTTTTTTTCTGTTTGCCTTCCACTGGTTGAATTAACAACTAATCTGCATATTGCAGATAAGATCTTAAAAGGTTGAACTTGATGGAATAAAGGAATGTTTTCAACCTCAATTACTATGTACCGTATTTTTCGCCGTATAAGACGCACTTTTTCTTCCCCAAAACTGGGGGAGGAAAGTTGGTGCGTCTTATACGGCGAATATACCTTTTCAGACTGCCTCTGTCCTCTTGATCTCACCCCAGCGCTTCCTACCAGCATCGCGTCGGCCGGTGCGTCCTAGTGACGTCACACACGCAACGCTGCAGTACACGTGGAGTGCTGGTAGGAAGCGCTGGGGTGAGATCAAGATGGCAGAGATCAGAAGGAAGGTGAGGATCAGGGGGGTCAGGGAGGATCAGGGGCTCCCAAATGCTGCAGTATATGGATGTGTGTGTGTGTATGTATGTATGTATGTGTGTGTGTGTATGTGTGTGTATATATGTATGTATGTGTATGTATATTTATGTGTGTATGTATATGTATGTATGTGTATCTATAAAGGTGAGGATCAGGGGGGTCAGGGAGGATCAGGACGGTCAGGGAGGATCAGGACGGTCAGGGAGGGTCAATGGCTCCCAAATGCTGCAGTATATGGATATGTGTGTGTATGTATGTATGTGTGTGTGTATGTGTGTGTGTATGTATGTGTGTGTATGTGTGTGTATATATGTATGTATGTGTATGTATATTTATGTGTGTATGTATATGCATGTATGTGTATCTATATATATATATATATATATATATATATTTGTGTGTAATGTAGGTGTGTATCTGTGTGTAAAGTGTATCTGTGTGTAAAGTGTATTTGTGTTTGATTCAGATTTTTTTTTTTCTTGTTTTCCTCCTCTAAAAACTAGGTGCGTCTTATCTGCCGTTGCGTCTTATAGGGCGAAAAATACTGTAACTATGTAACTATATATATGTATGTATATATATATATATATATTACAGTAAATAACTAGTACATTTGTGTTCACCTTTGAACGTCTAAAACGAGTTCAAAAAACTTGTTTCCTGCCCAGAATTTCGAGTAATACAGTTATTACACTGCATTCTGGGAACCTTGGCAGGGACATTCAAATGTGCCCACAAAGGCTTCGCTTTTGCAGTCCATTAACATTTTAAACATGGCCTGCTTTAAGAAAATGCCCGCTGTATCACACAGCTTTGAGCAAAGCTAAGGTTGGATTATACACAAGCCAGAAATCCCACCCATGTACAACTGTTTCAAAGTTACTGTCTCTCATCAGCATGGGGCTGGTTCCTAGCTTGTGTAGTAGATTTTTTGAGGAGGCAGTTTACCACAACAATGATTTAATTTGTGGTGGGCAAAATGGTGATAGAAGCCCTCCACCGTATAGTAGTACAGTATATAAATAGTACATTTGTGTTCATATTTGAATGTCTAAAACAAGTTAAAAAAACGTGTTTCATGCCCAGAATTCTGAGAAATACAGTTATTACACATACACACACACATATATATATATATATATATATATATATATATATATATATATATATATATATATATATATATATATATAAGCTAAAGACATACTACACATCTAAATATAGGATTTTCTTAAAAAATATGCTTATGTTCCTGTCTTCCATACCAGCTAATGCTGTTATTTTGCTACATGCTTCACAAGCATTTGAAGTTATTACCAAACCTGTATATCTTGTAACTACTTTCTAGTCCTTTCTCTTTGTTTCACTTCTTATCTACCATTTTAATAGCTGACAATAAACCAGAGGGTCTAACTAATTTAGACATTACTTTTACTTTGCAATTGCTAAAGCTAAATAAAGAAAAATAGAAAGAGAGGCATTAAGAGAAAAGTTAGAGAGGAGAGAAATGTTCTTTCCATTTTCCATTTTCTCCATTGACTTTACATTGGGAGGTAGGTGTCTCTGGAATTGGCCTTGTGATGACCCATCTTGAGGCCCTAACTTTCCCCCTTGTAGTTCTTTAATCACTTACTAGTGAACGACTCTCCATAACCCAATGGACTTCAGTATGCCATCTGTCAGCTATCAAGCTCATGTTCATTGCTTTAATGACATCATCTATCCATCTCTGATTCTGCTATCCCCTTCTGTGTGTTCCTTTAATACAGCTCTCAGCCTTCTTTATGGTCCAGCTCTCTAACACTTGTATGTTACTACTGGGAATACCATAGTTCTAACTATGTGGACCTTTGTTGATAATGTAATATATTTACTTTTTACTAGCTTGTCAAAGATTGCAATAGCTATCCTCCCCAAAAGCAAATGTCTTTTAATTTCATGACTACATTCAGCATCTAAACATCTTGAATCCCAGAAAAATAAAATCTGTCACTGCCTCCACTTCCCGGTCTATTTGCCAGCAAGGAGAGAGTTCCAGTAGTCAAGGTGGGATATGATAAGAGAGGGTATTAGAATTTTGGTGTCTTGTGAACGTGACGTATTTTGAAAATGTTTTTTAGGTGAAAATGACCTGAATTAGTGATTGGTTTATGTGAGGAATGTAAGAGAAAGCAGGATCCAGTAAAATCCCAAGACAACGGGTCGGAGAGGTGGCATTGTCAACAATGAAAGATATGTGAGGAGTGGAAGCTGAGAAGTGGAAGAGGGTGGGAAGATTAGGAGCTCTGTCTTTGACATATTGAGTTTCAGTTGACAGGCAGACTTCAGCTAATCTTGTAGAATTTTGAATAGTTCAGCTGGGATTCTATCAACTCCTGCAGCCTTGTTATCAGCAAGACTTCCTAGGGCCCATCTCACTTCACTCTCCAAGATGAAATGTTGCAGTGAATTAATATTCCTACCACCACCTTTCCAGTCCTTGCTAAATCCATCACCAAAGACAGGATTTGAACAGTAGGAAAGTCTGGAATTTGACCTGGCGATATCAGCATCCTGGGCACTTTGCTATTGTTAATTAGTGGATAGACTTAAGGGGGTGAACATTTAAGTTGGGTATGTGGACATGTTGTTTGTTTCATGTTTAAAGTCGGACTGGCCTTTAGTTCAGGGTTTAACTGATTAAGAGCAGATCATTTAATCATCCCCTTCTGGATCGTTACCTTGAAGAGGCTTGTGAACTTCAATGAAGCTGTGAGCTATACCATGTAGGGTCCCCCAAGATGGGCAGGTCATAGCAGGGAGGTCAGACAAATTGGGATCCATTGGAGAAGAAACTGGCAACCCACTCCAGTATCTTTGCCAAGAAAATCTTATGGATAAGTACAACTAGAGACACAAGAATGTTCCTGGCATGCTGTGTTCCATAGGCTCATGGAGATACATATACGACTGAACAACAACAACAAAATGTAATCATGTTTGTGGGCTGAACCAAAGCAGTATTGTTCTGTTTTCCTATAAAAGTTCTGTTGAAAATAAAGTGAACAATACCCTCTTGGGACAGAATACAAGTGTCTGAACTGTATCTCTGGGGATCCAAAGAGAAAAATGGACTTTATTCTAAGGTCTTGCTGGAAAGACTATATGCCTTACAGCTGTAGCTCTTCCCTGGGAAGACAAGGGGATTTCCTCCTGATCAACTGAAATTGAGTGCTACATACCCTCAGAGATCTGGAAACTAACTGGTGAGAGTTCTGATGGGTTCTGTTGACAGGGGAGTAAGCCACCTGATCCAGAAGCCATCTATATCTTCTCCTGAAGCTAACTAGCTTCAGGAGAAGATATAGATATAGAAGTCAATGATATTTAGCAAGTTAATTAAATTAACCTGCTTCTCTTCTTCCGTGGATATGCCAACATTTCTGGACACGCCTCCTTGCTGGTCCTCTTCAGTCCTCGCCCCTAGGTCCTTTGCCCCTCTCATGCTTCTGCCCCTCCGCCGTCCCGCTGCCTCTCCTTCTCTCCCCTCGCCTCCTTCCCATTCCCTGTGCTCTCTTCCGTGTGCCCCTATGCTGTCCCACTGCCTTTCCTTCTCCCCCCTCACCTTCCTCCCGTTCCCTGTGCTCTCTCCTGCGTGGCCCTACACTGTCCTACTGCCTCTCCTTCTCTCTCCTCCTGCACCGCCTTTCACCCATCTACCGTAACTCTCCTTCTCTCTCCCACTCCCCAGCTGCCTCTCTCGCTGCACCCGCTCCTCCTTCTCTCTCTGTCTCTCCCGTTTCCCAGCTGCCTCTCTCGCTGCTCCCTCTCCTGCCCCGCAGCCTCTCTCCTTGTCACACCATATCCCATCACACATACTAAGTCATAATCATGGTGCGTAATTCTTATCACACCATATCAAGATCGCTGCTTACATATTCACATTATGCCATACCGTATCTCACGATTTTCATAATCATACCACACCACATCTTCCCTCATGCTTCCTAAGACATATCATGCTGTACATTACAAGTACCTAGCCGTATCAAACCTTATACGTCTTGCTCACAAAATCTCACTATATCGTATCTCGGTTTCACCTAGTCACGTCACTCCTACCTAGCCACATCCCACCATATCACATCACACACCTACCAAGCCATATCGCACCTTATCACGTCTCACTCTTGCCAGGTCATAACCTTCACATTTCTGGGTCGTCAAGTCACAACTAATCACACTCTCACTTTGTCATATCGCTCTATATCATGAGCTAAGCTTATTTAATCATATCTCACCGTACCAAGCATACTCGCCAAGCGTACTTAGTCATATTACGTGCCACGCTTAGCCAGTCATATCGCACCGTCACGTTCTACGCTTACCCAGTCATATCACACTATACCATGGTCTATGCTTACCCGGTCTTATCGCACTATGCCAATTCTCTACGCCTACTCTGTCATATTGCTCAATACCTTGTTCCACGCCTACCCTGTCATATCTCACCGCATCTCAAGCCACGCTTACCTAGTCATATTGCACCGTTCCTTATTCCATGACCTCTAAGTCATATCTCTTACACTACACTCGTCTAGTCATATCGATCGGAGTCTCGTGCCACGCTTACCTACTCATGTTCCATCACATAAACTTCTTGCCACCGTTCCACATCATACCTTAACAAACCCTTCTCATGCCCCGCCATACTGTACCACTTTATTCCCCTTGACATGCCAAGCCAATTCATACCGAATATCATCATATCAACGTAGAACTCCTTGCTTGCCAAGTCATTCTACGTCGCATCAGACCCTTAGCATTTTCTACTTACTGATATATACATACATCCAACTTACTGATTTACACAAACATTGTCTTACCTCATCAAGCCCCTATTATATTGTATCCCAAGGATTCAAAGTCATACCCCATGGGTACATATATGCAACTTTCTAAAGTTATATAATTAAGCATTGCATTCCCAACGTTCCACAGCACAGTACGACTTATTGTACTATCTGCCTTTTGAGACATAACGCAATGCATAGTACCATAGTGCACCAAAACCTAAATGTGCATCGCCTAATTCTTACAGCACCAAGCAATATCATACCATTCTTCTTCCCCTCGCACACCATGCTGTGTTATACCCCCAGCGTACGTAGTCACGACGTACTGTATCCATAGCCTTCTATATCCCATTCCTAACCTTTAAGTCTGATCCTGCTTAATTGTACCCATTGCTTACCGAATCACAACATACTGTACAGTCCCCCAGTCGCATCATTCCCCTCGTACACCAAGTCATATTGTACCCCTCGCATACCAAGTCCTATCCTACCATATCGATCCTTCTTCCATGCCTAGTCCTCTCATACCACACCACACCCCTTGCGTGCAAAGCCATATATCACCTAATAGTACTCAGTACTACTAAGAAACCAAGCCATATTGTATCATTTCGTAGTGCTAGCAAGTTTTTCGTAACTCCCCTGTCTCACTTACCTTCTAAACTGGATACCACTCGCAGGTTTCTCTAGGGTCTTTTTACCTTATTCATAACTCTTATCCTGATGCCTAAATTAGTTAGGTTAGATTCCAGGATGCATTTTACCTTAAATTTAATTATTATTCACCTATCATCTTTGTACTTTTTGGCCTTTAATCAGGCTAGGACGTCGTAGCAAAAATGCCATACCTCAAGCTACCTCCACTATAGAGAAAGCCCTGACTATGAATGAAAAGTAGATGGAAATACAGCATAGAAGGCAGTGCTGAATGTTCAGAGACATCTATTGTACATAGGAAATATTTGCAGGTTATATTTATAATGGATTATTATGTGACAATTTGCATTGATTTGTGAGTTTTCTATCTTGTTAGGTGCATTAGGAAAAGCACTAAATATGTTTGATTTTCAGCTCAAAGACGGTGCCCAATGTGTTAACATTTGTTTTTGCCTCATACTTAATCCCTGTATAGCACTGCAGAATTTGTTGTCGGGTTACAAATAAAGGATAATTATGGTTAATCCACTTTCACTAATGAAAATGGCAAATATAAAATAATGTACATGCAGAAAAAATCCTCCAGATCCCCTGATACCCTAGCCCCTGGCCTTGTTGGGACTCCACAGACTGCAAGTGTCTTTGAAAAATCTCCAAAGCATCCCCTGTTAGGGTGGCTTACTGCTACATAGCATGATGAGGGCTTGCAGAGACCAAATGGCACTCACTCCCCAAACCTAGATGATTTAAACCAGAAAGCATTAGTAAAAGGAGAGTGTTGGAGAGAGGATAAAAAGAGAGCAAACCTCAATGTTGATGTTATACGATAAAGTTGTGCCAAAAATAGCAAAGTTTGTCAAAGTGATTTCACAAAGGCTGTAAATCTTATCCCACCCCCCCACAAGATTGGAGAAAAAGTGAAGGAGATACAGAGAATTCATGAAAGTAATTGGGATTGTGAAATAAACTGTAATTTGCCAATTCTGCAGACATTTTGAAGGCTACAAAAATTGTACTTAGCAGCAAGTAGTTAAAGTGGGTTATCCATTTCTTGCATTTAGAAGTTCGGAATTTACAGATTACGGACATCTTTCTTTTGAATGAACAATGAGTGTTGCAAATTGAGGGTTACAAAATGTTATTTTCTTCTCTGTGTCAGTACCTGTAACTGATTTCTCCATAAAGTTGCATTATTCACCTGGTGTGGTGCTCTGAAACAGCCTAACCAGAGTTAGAAGGAGGTTCAGACTTTGTTGCAAAGCTACATTTCCATAGTGTTAAAAGTAGGTTTTGAAAATATTTGGGCCATGTGCTTCTCAAGAATAGAAAAACTTTATAATGTGAAACCTGAAATGCCGGATACAAATTATGCCAATATAAATGGAGTTACTGACATCAACAAAAACAATTTAAATCAATTTGGAGTCAGCAGTTCCGCTAGTTTCTGAGCTGCACAACCCACTAGGACATTTTCCAAAGCAGCCAACCAATCAGATGCAACTGTTGTGTTTCTGTTACATTATATATATTTATAGAAAAGTACTAATGAGACACGTGGGTAAAAAAGTAATAATGATAATAATACACCATTTAAAGGCATATCTAACAGCCTCATTAAATTGGGGCTACGTTTGAAAAAGTAGCCCGTAGTGAAAAAAGTAGGGCTGAAGGCTATTAAATTAGCCTCGTAAACCTCTACGTTGTCGACCTATGTTTTAGAACGCAGGATGGCAGAAAAATGCCTGCGTTTAGTGGAACGTGGAACATTGCCGCACACAACCCTTTGATATGTCAAGCCCGTACCTGCTACGTTCCCATCTTGCTATTAAATTGCTGTGAAGTCCCCCGCAAGCTAGCCCGTAACACGCAAATGGAGCCCAAATCCCAACGAGTGCTGGGGAGTACTCGCAAAGGCTTCTATAGCCCTTACGTTTGCTGCGTGAGCAACAGAAGAGACCCCCGCTTCGACCCTCAAACCTCCCACCAGCCCCTAAATCTCCCCCCTGCTACCCAGACTAATCCCCATGCTGCATGGGTCCCAATCGGGACCCACGCAGCCTCCCAATATTAACCCGTGCTGCGGGACCCCCGCAGCAGTTAAACGGTTAAGCCCTGATGCGGGTGGTACTCCAAGTAAATGACCCCCCTGATTGACAGTTACAACTGCCAATCAGAAGACGCAGATGCTTGGAGCCAATCAGTATTACATAAATCCCATACTGATGCATACTGGCTGAATGCAATAGCGCCTTCTGATTGGTATGGAATTGATTGTCAGTTACATCCGTCAATCAGAATAAGATATAGGGGTGTATCCCACTTTGATTGTCTTACACCTTTGCACCTTCTGATTGGCTGAAATATGGTTGACAGTGTTTTCAGCCAATTAGAATGCGCCATTTCAAAATTTTGGCGGAGCATGGGCAAGAACCCTGATTTGCAGCAGGGAGCTCCTCAAGGGAGGAGCTCTGTTAGATTTTTAATTTGTTTAGTTTTTAGTTTTTTTGGAGGGGCCCTGTCTGCGACAACTTCGAGGAGGACGGGGGAATTGCTGGATATGCATTTTGGACAGGTAAGTGTACTATTTAGAATGTATTATATTACATGTTGTAGTTATTTATGTATTAATTGTAATGTTTCTTTTTTTGTAGGTGTGCTGGACCTGGGGACATTTATGGAGAGCCCTTGTTTGGGATGAAGCACAGAAGACCATTGTCGCTGGAGGGGCATTTGGGCAAGGTAAGTGGTCTAATTTACCCTATTCTAGTTTTAGTGAGGGGGGTTGTTTTAGGAGTAATTATAGGGTTTTTAAGTATATGTGATTATAGGCTTTTTTTACTGTATGTTATGTAATTAGTTTTTTCTGTAATTTAAGTTTTTTATTTTCCTGTAATGTAGGCTTTTTTATTTTCTGCAAGTTATGTTTTTTATTTTCTGTAATTCTAGTTTTTTTTATTTTCTGTGAGTTATGTTTTTTATTTTCTGTAAAGTAGTTTTTTTGTTTTATGTAAGTTATGTTTTTAATTTTTGTAATTCTATTTTTTTGTGTGTAATTATTGGGGTAATAGAAATTTTATTAGGGTGTTAGGTAGGTAGTACAGGGGTTTATAGGGTAGAGGGGGTTAACAGGGTAGAGGTGGGTTAATAGAATAGAGGGGGGGTTAACAGTGTAGAGAGGGGTTAATAGGGTAATGGGTGATTATTAGGGAAGAGGGGGGTTAACAGGGTAGGGGGGTTAATAGTGTATAGGGGTTAATAGGATAGGGTAAAGGGGGTTAATAGAATGGAATATAGTAGGAAAGGGTTAATAGTGTAGTGTTTAGACTTTGTGTCATGAGGGTCCTGGATGACACTTATGGCACATATAGTGTTAATATACGGGTTAAGTATTGTCTCGTAATGGTCTGCATAGACCCTTATGGGACTGAGATGGTTAATTAGAGGCTCATGAGGTTCTATATAGACCCACATGAGTGATGGGATTAATTTTAGGTGCTGGGGGGTACTTGGACTACTCCCCACGGCAGGGCTTAACTGTTTAACTGCCGCGGTGGTCCCGATCAGCAAGGGCTGATGTCGGGAGCCTGCAGGGGGTTCCCGCAGGCTTTCATTAGCAGTGATGGCAATCTATTTTGCTATTGGCTACGTCTAACCCGTTACTACGGGTTTGACTAATTGATCCTGTTCATGATCGCATATCCAACGTGCGACAGACTGGGTTAAGATTTAGCTTCTGCCGCACGTTGCTTGCAGGCCCTTTTAATAGCAACATAACACAGTGGATTTTCAAGCCCGTAGTCGCTGCGGACCTCAAGTTGGAGTTACTGGACTCCAAATTAATGAGGATGTATGTTTCCTGGATTATGAATGCATCTGATAAAGGAGAATTAGTGGTGTATTAAAATATTTTTTTTGCATGAAAAAATCCCAAAATAAACATTAATTAGCTTACCTTAAAGTTAGCAAAATTTCTTATGTATTTTGGCAGTTGCATTTGATGATGTATGCCCCTTCAAAATCCCAGCTAAAATAGCATAAAATCCATATTTAGCTGTGCCCAATCAGAAGCAGGCTAATACATTGTATCAATTTTCACCTCAGTGGCTTCTGACATGATCAGTACAAGAACTGAGGCTGTAAGGGCAGATCTTTGCCAGCATTTCCTCTGCTTCATCTCCCTGCAAGCTACTGACAGGGTACCAGTCCAAGAGGGAATTCTCCATGACATAAGCAGAGTCAGCAAAATATAAGGTGTTTTCATGCCTGTGATGTTAGTATGTTACATATTTCACAAACATATGAGTTTTTCCTGAAATACAGTGGTCCATAAATCATAACTAACCCTCCCAGTGATGGGCAGTGCCATACTATGCTTTAATTAATTAAAATAGTTTGCATCAGCTCATTGTTATATCTTCATCACTGTTCCCTCACCTTGAAATTAAGCTGTTTTCATGATGCAGATCAGGGCTGTTACACAAATAGCTTTTGTAAAATTTCAGTCTGCGAGGGGGAACCAATTGTAGAACCACATTGCACATGCCCGAGTGTGATACCCGCACACCCAGAGTGAAAGATTTCATACGCCATATTTAGATGACTATTTGCCCATTTCCCCCAGTCAGTGTTATAAGCCAGGTGCTGACTTCTGCTAGCACAACATCAAAGATTTGTATAATCGCTAAAGAAATTGAATATGAATTTTTTTTTCGCTCAAAGATTGAGCTGTCAGGAAGAGTGTCAGGGTGATGAAATGAGGGGCCTTGTACTCTCTGTAGAACATTTCTTGTAAAAATAAAAGTTATGCATGTTATTTAATGAAATACTGACTCTCAGGCTAAGTCCAGAAAACCTCTCCACTGCCTAGAACATTATACAAATGTAATGTATAAGCATGAGATCCCACATGCTTCATCCATTCATAAAGAGGAGTAATAGAAGAGGTTTTATTTTGAAGTTGGAGTGTTAGTAAATGTGAGGGTTGTTTGCTTAGCGAACAAATGTAGTAATAGAAGTACAGATTTGAATGTTTAAAAATAGAATGTTTTAGAATGTGAAAAAGAAATAATAGCTAACTAATTACTTTTTTTATGCAATTATTCCCTTCTGGATCACTAACTTGTTGTGGTGAGGGGCCTGTGTACTTTAATGAAGCTGTGAGCCATACCATGTAGGGTCACCTAATATGGGCAGGTCATACTGTAGCAGAGAGGCCAGACAAATTGTGGTGCACTTGAGAAGGATCTGCCAACCCACTCCAGTATCTCTGCCAAGAAAATTGTATGTAAATAAGGTCATGGAGAGTTGGACACAACTAAACGACTGAACAGCAATATGCAATTGTGCTGCAGTGGAATTTACTCTTTTGGATTCTGCTAATAAACATCTTGAGGGAACATAAGGCTTTGAATGAGAAGAAGGACAGACCATACACCTTTTGTGTAGGAACAGTGGGGGACAAGGGGAAGAAATCCCCCCAGATTTTTCAATGTGTTTGTGTAGAGAAGCAGTTATGTGGAATTTTTATACTATATGTGGTACCCCCAGATTTTTCAATGTGAGTGTTTATGTGTAGAGAAGCAGTTATGTGGAATTTTTATACTATATGTGGTACCCCCAGATTTTCTTTGGCTCCTGTAAAAAGTAATCTATCCAGACTTGAAAATCAATCTCTGTAGTCATAAATATTTGCATTTAAAATACATAACCGCATACATAACATTATAAGAGAAACAAATATGTGTATCACATAAATTAAAAATATAAGTTAAGAGTATCCCCCCCCCAATAAAGTGAGAATCTTTGCTCTTGTCAACCTTTTAATACCTACTGCCCACTTTTGATGGTAATATTTCCTTACTGCCTATTTCTTCATACATAAATCATATGACCCGAGCTATGGATCACCCTGTACTTACTAGATAGTGATCCGGTCCTGACTGCTATCCCTGGGCTCTCTCACCTGCTCTCCAACCAGCCATGCATGGTGCTGTGGGTCTCCGACATGTGATGTCACTCTTCAGGTACGCCAACTAGCGATTAACATGCGGCCCACAATGAAAGCTTGAATCACCCACTAGTGGGCGGTAGGGACCAGGTTGACTACTACTGCTCTAAAGGAAGGCCATGTGATGGGATGATTGATAGAATGATTGATGATGGATAAGGAGGTGGAAAAGTTTGTGCAAAAAAGTATTTTTTTACAATTTTTGCCAAATTCATGAGTTATGGGTTTTAAAAGTTAGTGGAGGTTAAGAGGGACAATTGGAAGATATGCATATATGGTGAAGCTCTGTATTTCAGAATAGAGTGATAGCAAATTAGAAGAGAGGGACATAGTCCGCTGGAGTCTGAAAAAAGCTGAGTTTTTTGTGGGTTTGAGAGTGCGATGGGAACAACTGCATTTAGTGCTTTAAATGCAATAACTGGGCTTTTCCATTAAACTGTGGCGGACTTAGAAAGCCCAGACAAGCGAGGTGTGAAATACAGCAGAGGATGCGTTGTGGTGGGTGAAGTAAATGAGTCTGATGACAGGCAGTAATTGAGGCAGAGCTTGATGAATGACTGCTTCATGAGTGAGAACCAGACATCCAGGTTACATGATGAAGGGGGCATGAGTTTGCAAGGTAATGGATGTAGGAAATGAAGGGCCTGAATTAGAGATGAATGAGAGATTGAAATATTGCCTGAAATAGCCATGTTTAATAATCAGCATGTTAAATGAAATTAGCATTCACAGATGAAATTATGCATATTGAATTTTAAAAAAATATTATAACTGTACCTTTAGTTTCCTATGTTTCCTTCTGATGGATCACAGACCTACAATGGTCACTTTTGTAGTCGGTAAAACACTAAATCCTGGCTATTCACTCATAAGGCTGATGTAACAAAAATAAAAAATACAAACTTTTTAAACAGATGCCAATTTGATCAAGTTGAGGGACATGTTCCAACAGTTGGATTGTGGGTATACGATCTTAAGGATTTCCCTAAAACATATTGACGGTTCTCTTTTGGCTAGGAGTCTGATATCCACAGCCAGAACAGTGCCCCGCTTGTGCAGCTCTGTTCAGTTACAACCTAATGGTCATCTCATTTAATATTTTGTGTCACCAGTGATCTCACAAGAAAGTTACACCAAAAGCTTTCACTCTATGAGTTCATGAAGATATTTTGAAACTATGTGGACTCTTTTGAGAGCTCTGGGGATGGTATTCATTTTTACACTGTAACTTTGTAGAATTGGGATTGGGTTATGGGATTCCGTAAGAATTGTTTTGGTTTATAGAATTCCGTCAACACCTTTGATTACTAAAAAGACTCAATGACTGAATTAGATTAGGAACACTGATCAAGTAGATATTTCCCTTACCCTTGTATTGTATTTTATGTTCTGTTCTAGATAGTACATTTTTTTTTATTTTTTTTAAATAATTTTTTATTGCAGGAATACAAAGTGCAAACAGTTGTACAATATTGAGCGTAATAAAACAATACCCCAACATCAATTGTGAAATCTCATCCTTGTATCCTGCCTCCTCCTTTTTTCCGTATTTACCTCCGTGCTATTATCGGTGAACCAATGTATAGAATTATAATGGACCTTTCTTGATTATGTAAACATGTATCCCTAAACTTATCCGTTACCTATACTATTCTTTGGTTATTAAGTTGTTATCTCCTAATACCTTTTAAAAAAAAAAAGCCCTAATTTTATCCACTGGCTAACTCATTTACCTCTAGAGGGATATAGTATGATTATCTGCGTTTGTTAGTCTTTCAGTATCTTCCTTCCATTCAATTCCCCCCCGTTATCTTTTCTTATATATTCAGGAAGAGTTGCTTACAAACTTTTACAAATGTTAACCTAACTAATTAAACTAAAACATTCTATCTGACACATCTATGTCAAGCCTTCCTCTTTGGAAAACATTTCTCTATCTCGATCTTGTTATTGATCCAACCTAACATACCTGTCTGTCTTCTTCCATATCGGTGCAAATCCTCTCCCGGTATCTCCTCTCCGGCCCCCAGCCCCCTCTGTATCCTGTCAACAAGGTGAGGGTGCCCTTCCCTCCTCCTCCCCCTTCATTGGAGTAAAGGGATTCTAATATCAGTGTATCCTATCCAGGGACCCCATATTTCTAAATACTTAGGGATTGAATCCGCCACTGAGTGGGAAATCCTTTCATTAACCACTAAGTAGTGAATCTTAGCTCGAACTGCCCCTATCTCAAGTGTCTTTTTCCTCCAGTTCCTGGCAATATGTGATTTCGTTGCTAAAAAGATAAATTGTAGGAGTCTGTTGTGGGGGGCAGAAAGAGAGGCCACCGGAATCCCCAGTAGACTAGATTCTGGGGTAACTTCAATATGGTGTCCAAAGATACTATCCACTAAGTCACCCACTGCCGTCCACAACTTGCTTTATTCAATGAAGTAACATTCTCCTCCGTTAGTTTAGGTAGATCCAGGGAGGATAAAAGTGATTGTGTTTCCCCCTGAGCTGGGGAGTTCGAGGCTTTATATAGCTTGCTATAATACGCCTGAAAGATGTCCTGAATTTTTGTGGGGTTGGAGGTCACTAGCCCTTGGGGCGATTTAATTTGGCAGATCCTAGATTGGTTTTGCTTTGATTTTAATTTATTGGCTAGGAAAGTGTCAGGCTTGTTTGCTTTGCTATAAAACTTGTGATGTGTGATTCTAAGCGCTCTCTCCGTTCTCTCTGACAGAATCATATCCAGTTCCGCTCTGGTTTTCTCAATCTGGGACCTATCCCCCATAGAATTATTTTGCTGCATTGCCCTTTCCAATCTCATTAATTCTTTATTTAATGCGTCCTCTCGGGCCCTGTTTTGCTTTTTATGTTCAGCAGATATCTTCATGCAGACCCCTCTAATATATGCTTTGTGGGCCACCCACACCCATCCTATTCCTACATCTCCTTTAGTATTTTCCCCAAAATATATCTCAAGTTCTTGCTGGATCTTATCTTTGGATTGAGGAAATGCTAGTAGCGTATCATTGATGCGCCATGTCGGGGGGGGGGGGGGGGGGGGGGGATTATGCAGTGCCAAAGTCTAGGGCAATTTTGACTATTGAGTGATCTGACCAGGTACACGGAATAATCTCCGCTTCCTTTGTCTGATCCAAGAGTGAAGCATCAATGATGATATAGTCAATTCTTGAGTATGAATTATGAGGGGCTGAGTAGAAAGAGTACTCCCTGTCCCTAGGATGAAGGTCCCTCCAGGAATCTACCAGGTTCAGGTTCGCTAGCTGTGTTTTAAGTTGTTTTAGCTTACTGGGGAAGTGGGGCCCCACTCTCCCCTTAGACCTGTCTAATCCGGGATCCAACGCTAAATTTAGGTCCCCTCCCAGAATAATTCTACCAAAGTCCCCTTTCTCCAGTGCCATAAGTAGTTTCCGGACCGTGTTATAAGGGTTCGTAGGTGGGGCATATAGCGCAATTAAAGACACTGTCGAGTCGAGTATTTTCCCGGTCAGAATCAGGTAGTGACCCTCGGGATCTGATTTTTTACTCTGGAGTTTAAACAGAAAGTCCTTGTGTAAGAGAATTGCTACCCCCTCCCTCTTGGCTAACATACCCGTTGTATAGAAGTGTGGGTATTGTTTGTGGAGAAATTTAGGGGGTTTGTCATGAAGTGTGTCTCCTGTAGAAAGATTACTGAGGGGCGATGCTCCCTATATGTAAGAAAGGCTTTACGCCGTTTATGAGGGGAGTTAAATCCCTTCACATTATGGGACAGTATCTTAAATTCGTGCCTAGCCATTTATCCTTGTCTGTCTGTGAGTGCTGTGCCTGGTGTATGACTTACATTTTTCCTGCTCAGGATGGGAAAGTTGTTTGAGGGCCAGAGAGCCGGAGACGAGAGGCCCCCTGGGATGACCAGGAGACGAGGTGCACCTGCATCTTGGAGAGACCTTGGGAGTACTAGGCAGAATAATACATATAAGACATAATTCGGGGAAATGTACAGAAATACATGTGTCAACAGAAACAAAACAATTTCAACTTTTTTATCTAAACTAAAACTTTTTCCTTGCGCTCTAGCGCGCTTGGTGGGCATGAGAATCCTGTTCTCCTGCATATAGCCCTGGCGAGGAGGCAGACTAAATTTTAACTACTCAGCTTACACCCCGTTTAATAAAAGGGAAAAACTCTCCGCCTAACCCCATGGGCCTATCACCCCTTGCATTGTGTAGCACAAAACATTCAATTCAGTGAATTAAGAGAAACCCAGTAGGCTTCCATCCTATATCACACTCCCCTCGGCTTCTAGTGTCCATTAGGCTTCTGAGGGAGGCAACTTATCTCTTAGCAAGTCCCCTCATCTCTTCTCTGGAGGGGGGATTTTCCCGGCCAATATCAACTTGAGCATCCCGGCCCAAGCCTGGTGATGTAGGCCTGTCAGTTACACGGGTTGCCTTAGACCCCCTTCTCTCGCCGCTTGAGGTTGTGGGTTTCTTGCAGCTTTTTGTCTCTTTGAGGCAGGAACTACCGTCCATTGTCTAACTGGCCTATCTCGCTTCTCTTTTGGTTCCTGGCCCAGTGGGCGGGGGTTTTCACCCTCCTTCCATAAGTCCAGGGAGGAAAGGATTGTCTGGCATTCCTCCACATCTTGAGCGATAAACTTGTTTCCATTCACCGTAAATGTGGAGAGCTGTGGCCCCTTGATGTTCTAGATATTGGCAGGTTCAATACTATGTTGGTATACAATAAGCCTGTAGTGGTTGAAAGTTGCCACCGGGTGGGAGCAGAGTACAGACAATTGAGACTACTTATATAATGTTTTGGGTGAGATTGTAAATCCTCATGGTGCTGTTACAAAACGTTATATAACACAGTGTAGTAAGGTGCCTGGTTCAATCTCAAGCACCCCGGTGCTGTTGGTACCAATAAAATCACTTTAGGAGCACTGAAGCATATAGATGTGGAGCTAGATAATCTGCACTCTTTATCATTGCAGTCCTGTGCAGTTCAAAGTGTACTTTTAACATTCTGAGTCTTAGTAGATAGGGCTGGGTTGCTTGGACCCAGGGTATGGGGAGAGCTTCAATGGGGATATGTGGGTAAGGGGCCCCGGATTGCTTAATTTTTCTGGGGCTAATTTGCTTCTGATGCCCCCCTGGGTACCCCTTCCTTGGATCAGGACTATCCTCTCCCCCCACAGCTCTATAGCCTCTCCCCTGTACCTGCTTATATATGTCCTCAGCAGTGCAGCTCCACACTCTCTCCCTCCAGGCTTCCAGGGGGAAAAGTTCAGCTGGATAGGGATTCCATGCAGGGGACTCTTCCACTTTCCCCTTTTCTTGGAGCCCTCTGCTGCTCTGTGCCCCGTGTGGGATGTTTCAGGGAGGATGGAGCTGTGCACTCCCTTCTGTCGCCAGCTTAGGCTAGTCCCCCTGCTGTTTGTGCTCCAGCCCGGCTTCTCTCTGCTTGCCTGCCTCCTACTGCGTGCCTGCACAGTTTTCTCCCGCTGCGGCTGGCCTCCAGAGGGATCCGGACCCTCGGGAACAGGGTAGGCCAGGGGAGGGATCCAGGGAGCAGGAACTCTTAATGAGGCCGATTGGGCACGGCCCTCCGGAGTAGGCCCCGATTCAGAAGGCGCCTGGTAAATGGGGTATTATCCCCTTCTGGCGCTCATAAACACCCCTCTATACTCTTTGAGGTGGGGGAACCTCTGCTGGGTGTTTTAAGTGTCCAGGTGGCTAAATAATTTGGTAAATGGCCCTTTTAAAGTGTATTAAACGTGGAGCTCCAGCTCAACACGTCTGGCCTTGTCAGTTGCTAGCCACGCCCCCCCTAGATAGTACATTTTAATGCTTTGGGTATATAATATAAGATTGCATTGAATTATTTTTTTCCTTAGTATTATTGTAAGATCTGCATTCCAAGTCTCATGTTATATCCCACATCTGTTTCGAAAGCAAGTTTACAAAAGAAAGCAAATATGTCTTCTCAGGATGTTAACTGGATATACCCAAACAAAGCTTCTCTGAGTTCAACTCATCTTTGTTAGAAGAATCTTGAGAAAATAATGGAATGTGGTAAAAACATAAACAGAAGAACTTAAAGGTAAAGATTTTATCAAAGCTTTCCATCTGGCAAACAAGAGCCATCAAAGAATTGTGTCCAACTGCTTTAGAAAGAAAATCCCTTCTCTTTTGTATCTGTTTCACTGAAGAGAGAGTTTCATGAAATAAATCTGGAAATGATGAGCTCTGATACACCAGGCCATGAGAATAAACAAACATTTTATAAATGATATGAATAGTTGTGAGGAGGGGAAGGAAGTGATACATGGCACAGATCTCCATGGCAGAGGTGCATGTTGTATTTGAACACTATTTCAATTTTTAGGCATATTTATAAAAATGGAAAGTTAGGAGGTACTGTATGAGTTGATTCCTTCAAATCATGACCTACAAATCTGTTTATCAAGTTGCAATGTGAAAAGTGTAACAACCCTTTTGTATCTCAAATTAACAACTGACCATTTGATCAGTGATCTAATATATTTTTAATACATATTTTTTATTTTTTATTCTATTCACCAGCTCATTAGCGAATGAAAGAAGACTAATTGTGTGTATTATTTTACAGCTTATGCATTTTTTTACTTAATACACAATTAAAAATCATGTATACTTCATGTTTGTATAACCTAAACTGGATTTGTAATTTCCATGCAAAGTTGAAGAAAAACAAAAAACTTTAAATAATTTATAAAGCAGTTATTTAGTGCTATACCTGGTAATCCTTAAAGAATAGTTGATTGTAGAAAAACATATACATTTATTTTCTGCCGCATATTATTTTTTACATGTATACCAGAGATAACCTCAGTTTTGCCTGAGATTTTCTGTAGCATATATTGCGCTGCAGTGAAAAGGACTACATTTCCCACAATGTTTGCTTTTTTACAAAAAATAGCAAAATTACACTTTAGAAGCTGGGATACAATTACCAGGCACTCTGAAAGGCCAGGTAAAATATACATTTAATTATACGTTGCTTGGTTGATATTGTTATGCATGTCATGAAAAAATATAGAAACATTAATAACTACTGTAATATTGATGAAATAGGAAGCACACAGTTCTTGCAAGATGTAGACATTAAAGTTTGAATATCAAACACATGCTTATTTATCCTTTATGAAGTTAAGCTTTAATGAGTAGGGGCTCATCTTTTAATCTGTGTTTAAATATTTATTTTTACAATTCTTATGTGTTTGCATATCCCTAAATAGCACTGCAGAAATGATCATCATTTTATAACTACAGCATGAGAAGAATTTCCACAAGGGCCAAATGAACTGGTCTGTTTAGAAGAGTTTTTCATGCTGTTTTCACTTGCTCTTTATTAGCAAGGTAAGCAAATACTTTGGAGAGTGTTTATGTTTTTAGTAGTAAAATGTGTACGATTTTTGCATCTAGTGGAAAATTGTTAACGTAAGCTTTTATTTTTATGATTTAATGTACAGTAATTATAATATAAACATTAGAAAAAACTATAATGATGGTAGGCAATAACCACTGAATGCTAGAATTGCATGGGGCTGATTACATTTGCAAATGTTTGCCACTGACTGAACTGCTTCTACATTGTAAAGTTATTGTTTTTTTTTTCCTTAATAGGGACACAAAATACCCTCACTGCAGAGACTTGACTGTGAGGTTACAGGTTTGCAATAACACGTACAGAATTTCACACTACGCGGTAGATCTTAGGCTGAAATTAAGAGTAAGAAAAAATATTAGAAAATCTTTTCATTCAAGGTTAAACGGTCATGAAAGTTATAATGCACATCGCATAGCCCCAAGCCATATAATACCCGGAGTTACACAGGGGAATGGCCTAGTGCCATTCTAGACCTGTCAACTCTAACTAATTTTTAATAGTTCTTACAGACTTGGAACATTTCAGTGACTTTTTATATTAGTTTCTGATAGACTGGTCAGCACAATTTCTGTTAAAATGATATTTGTTTCAAAATGTTCAAATTATTTAATCCCTTTCTGTCTCAGAATTGTGCAGTCTAAGCAAATGATGTTCTAGATAAAATGATGTACCTTGTCCTGATTGTGAAAGTGCGCTCTGTATGAAACATGCTTTCAAAGGAGGAGTGCAATTCTCCTCAATTCCTGGCCATATTAGTCAGCCTTAAAGGTATATATAAGTTTCCTAGGTTTCAAATGTTTGGTAAGATACAGGCAGTGATTATCAGAAAAATATGCGTTATATAGAAAATGTCAATGTACTTACAAAGTTATAGGCAAAGTAAAATCCAGCTTTGCATACCCACAGGGTGCTTACATAACTAAGTAAACTAAAGAGAGCAGCCAGGTATAGAGTTTGACCTATCAAAGGAAGTACTTGCTGCAGGATGGACTCACATGGTTGGGTGGGGTCTGAGCTCACAGCTGAATCAGAGCATAAAGATATAGAGAGAGACTACATATCACAGGCTGCTTTGCAACACATGAACCCCAGAGTTTAATACAAATGTATCAGCTAACCTCTGCTTTCTCTAGATCGGAAAAATGAAATATGCATTTTATGGCAATCTTAGCAGTAATTCTCAGGGGTTCAGTTTGCAAACTGAAGGGATTTAGCAAAAATCAGGGTGAGTTTGTAAATGTTTATTTTGGTATTTAAAAAAAAATCCATCAGATGCATTCATAATCCAGAAAATGTAGAAAATGATACTGTATGCTTTTAAGGAACAGATATAAGGTTAGAAGAGGCTAATGAGTAAAGAAGAGGTGATTGTGGATATTACTGTGATTTAACCATGTATACTGATAATTCAGTTAAAACCCAGAGATTTTTTATTTAGCAAAGATGATTTTCACAAGTGTTTCACTGTCAGAAATACAATTTTTCTCTAAGTATTATGATTTAGTAGAATATATAATTAATTAGAATTCTATTCAGTGGCCATCAGCAGGCTATGTTACAAAGAAATACCTTTAATAGGCCTCAAAAATAATGTACATTTTATGACTCAACTATTAGAGAATTTAAATGATCTAGCTGGAAATAAATTCTGCTGATGGATAATATACACGAAGAAAAAGTGACAGAATAATTGTGAAATATATTCTGCTAATCCTTGCGATGCTGACCTCCTGTTACCTTGTGCAGAAGTCATCACATAAAAAAACAATTACATCACAGCATATTAACACAAGCATTCCACACATGTCTTCTAATAGGTTTATCTTTCCTTCTCATATTATCTATCATTTATACCTGTGTCCTAGATGAACACTGCATCCATCTCTAAAAATGCATACTAATAGGAAGATATATAAACCATGACCCTGGCAAGATCCAATGGGCTTTAGAATAAATAAACACACTGACCCAGCGTTTCTTGGGAAAATTACGGGCCACAGCTTTATTAAAGCAACAATAAACCAATAACCAATTAACATAATTAACATTGTTAAATCACAGCTCAAATAACATCCCGGAGGAGGAGCCCGGCCCGGTCAGTAACCTCACGCCCTGGGCACGCACCCAGAGCCTCCCAGTGCTTTCCTAAGCATGCCCATGAGGCAGGGCAACGCCCACTTAAGCCCTTGGGCCAGGTGCCTCACCTCCCGCCAACCAAAGACATTCCTATTTGCATCCTAACTTAGAATTCACAGAATCCTAACCCTTCAACTCTTTTCCACATTTTTTTTTTTTTTTTTTAAACATAGCCTAAGCTTTCTGAACTTTGCTCAACCAGCCTTGCCCTCTAGACATACCCTACTTCCTTATCTGCTACTTTCCTATCTGACCACCATTTAAGGGGAGGGAGGGAATCAGCTCAATGACCGGCGCAGAGTGAGGAGGAAGCCTGCGAAATGGGCTTAAGTCCCTCCTCCTCCTCCTCCCAGCCAATCCCCATCGCTCAGGCTCCGCCGGGTCACGCAGCGCTGCGTCAGACCCGGCGTTCCTGGGCTGCCTCCGTGCCGGGCCAGTATATGGCACAGCAGTATGGCCCCTGTGCCGCGTGTTTTTTCTCTGCAAGGAGCTTCAAGTCAAAACTTTTCAGTAAATATATATAGTAAATGGATTTGATTGGTCAGAAGAATTCGAAAACATGAATAAATGTGCATATGGATTGTACAGACAGGATGAATTATTATTGATCATCTCTAATGATTTTCAACTTGTTTCAAAAACAATGTCTCACTAAATAAAGTTGCAAAACACCCATTAATATGGCCATTTTGAGAACTCAAGAAGCCCTTTAATCACTTCCATATAAGAGCAAGCTGTTATATATAACGTGAATAACCGTATTAATGGAAGAGTTAACCAATTGCTCCTGTTAGGAAAACGAGCAGGTAGCAGCCAGGGATATTATAGGTGAATTAAATACAATTTGTGACAAGCTTTCCACAGGGTTCACATCTGGAAAACATGTTATTTCTGAAAGAAGCGTGCCCTACAACCTCACCCCCCCCCCCCCCAAATATAATTAGGGGCATTTTCAATATAGCTTATTCTATAAAATTGTACTAAAACGGTGTAGGATATGACCTGTGATTTGGAGCATAATGGAGCATACATTTTGGATCTTCCTCAATAATGTGGTGACAACCTGTTCCATTACTATGTGTCAGCCTTTCACAACACAACCAAGAAAATATTTATTCAGTCTACACATAAATGGTAAATGATTTGGTATTTAGACACAGAGACAGCTTTGTGAATCCCTCCCATGGATTAACATTGAGGGGGTTCCAGTGAATATGTGCTGTGTGGATGCTCTCCCTGTCAGACACATGATTGACAAGTGCTCTAGTATTATGAACGCTTACGTGTGTGTTGCTATCGTATCAACTCTAAATTTAAGACTTTTCCAGATGTCAGAATATCGGTAACTTCCCAAAATTGTGTGTATTATATATTTGATTTTTCAATAATACATTTGCATTTGCAAGAGCTTTCCACTGCCTGGTGTATGCATAGCTGAGGGGAATTGTCATATGATGGGGTAAATTATAGGACCAGTGTGGTCATTTTTCTTCTATATGGTGTTTTGAATAACTAGACTAGAATCTTCATATTTTTTAATTATGATATGCAACTATTCATTACTGTTTGATCCCATTCTATTTTTGGACCTGATTCTGTCAGCTCCTTTCTCAGGAGCATTTTGTTGAACGCGCTGGGCAGTTTTAGTGGACACTTTCCCATTGTGCAGATAGAAGCATTCAAGGCCTTCTCCAACTTCATGGTGAGCAGAAGTCAAAACTGTAGATTACACAGCAGCATTATTGTTTATTCTACAGAAGAATTTATTTTAAATATAGGTCTACTGCGGCCATTTAATAAATTAATAAATTAACTGCCACATTTATTTAATTTTTTACTTCCTAAACATTGATGTGTTTGTGTGTGTGTTTGCTTCGCTCAGTCGTGTCTGACTATGCGTGACCTCATGGACCGCAACACACCATGCTGATCCACTTGGTATTAATGGCATGGAGTGGGTTGCCAGTTCCTTCTTCAGTGGGCCACACTATACAGCTAATGGTATTCCTAGGTGGTCTCTTGTCCAATACTGACCAGGCCCAATCCTGCTTGGCTTTAGGGTGGTGTGCCCTCTTGGTTCCCGGACTGGAATCGAACCCAGGTCACAGCAGTGAAAGCATATTGTTACCTGCTATCAAATAAAGTTCTACAAAAAGTTATGCTATAATTTTGGGTCTACAGTGTTTTTTGCCATTACTGTCTTTTTTACATGATCAGTATCTTATGTAGGATATCCTGATGGCTGTATTAAATTTAGTGTAACAGAATCAATAAAATAAAATAAAGCTTTCCACTTATCTATAAGTAGATATGTAAGGGCTTTTTCTTTTTTTTTTTCATTAGGGTGGTTTGAGAGCAATAGCTGCGGAGTAAATGACACCAGTTCTGCTATTTTTGTTTTCCACATAATAAATCATGGTATGTCCATATAACAGCGTTTCCCATCTGTGCATATGAAGATAGGTCACTGTACTCTTTTATTGTATATTTCTGGGTCTGTGATTTTAAATATCCCACATGGCCTTGAAAGAGCATAAACACATTATGAAAACGCAGGAGGGGACTCTGCCAAAATGTAAACAGAGAGCAGGAGGGACATTTCCCAAGACGGCTCAGAGGCATTTGGTAAATAAAAGGAGGTTTCTATCTAGAGCTGGATGTTTAACCTGTGCAGCTATGGACATCTGTAACGAGTGTTTCCTTTTTCTGTAGGCAAAAGACCTGCAATACGGCCAGCATTGTATTAAAGAACTGGCTTGCTATTATTATTTAAGCACATATGCAATGTATATTTAGAAGTCTATTAAAATAACTTTTTACAAAAAGTATGAAAATGTAATCTGACTGCTAATTAGCCAAAAAAGGATTGCAGACTATGGGCTCTATTCCAATCTGATATATAACACAGAGAAATGGCTCCCTTCTAACTGTAGTTATTTTCAGTTTCTAGGGAGACATTTCATCACTGCGCCCCTAAAACCTCTACTCAATGCAGGTGATTCACACCAAGGACCCGTGTTTCATTGCTCTCTCGCCCTAACATGTGCATGCAGCCTGCTAGCAGGAGACTCTGAGTATGAAGCTTACTAGGCTATATAGCAATGCCTCTGAATGGTATCTACTACATTAACACACTACACTATCCCTAACATCCTCACTTTCCCCTATCTATCTATACAAACGCCTTTCCGTGGCGACTATGAGCTCTGTCCATGATTCTGGTAAGAAAGAACCCCTATGGTAGAAGTTAGGGTGTCTTGTGGTTTATAGGGAACCCTGTGGTAGGAGGTTAGGATTAGGGGCCATAGGGGTCCATAGAGACCCTCATGGCACCTAATAGTATTGTATACCATGGGGCTCTGCTATAGTCCTGAAGGAAGGGGTGAGAGGAAGTTAGAAGAGAGGAGGAAAAAAGCTCTCTGTGTGTGTCTGTCTCTCTGAGCTGTACCTCTCTCTCTCTCTCTGTACCTCTCTCCCTCCCTCTCTCACTCACTCACTTTGCTGTCTGTCTCTCTGTGCTGTGTGTGTCTCTCTCTGTGTACCTCTCTACCTCCCCCCTCTCTCTCACTCACTTTGCTGTCTGTCTCTCTGTGCTGTGTCTCTCTCTATGTACCTCTCTCCCTCCCTCTCTCTCACTCACTTTGCTGTCTGTCTCTCTGTGCTGTGTCTCTCTCTATGTACATCTCTCCTCCCTCTCTCTATCTTACTCAGTTTGCTGTCTGTCTCTCTGTTCAGTGTCTCTCACTCACTGACTCCCTTTGCTGTATTTCTTTTTTGCTGTGTCTCTCCCTCTCTCTCTCATTCACTTTGTTGTCTGTCTCTCGGTGATGTGTCTCTCTCTTTCTGTATTTCTCTTCCTGCCTCTCTCTCTACCTCACTTTGCTGTCTGTCTCTCTGTGCAGTGTCTCTCTGTCTCTGTACCTCTCTCTCATGGACTCACTTTGCTGTATTTCTCTTTTTGCTGTCTCTCTCTCTCTCACTTTGCTGTCTGTCTCTCGGTGATGTGTCTCTCTCTTTCTGTACCTCTCTTCCTGCCTCTCTCTCTACCTCACTTTGCACTTACACAAGACACAGGTACAATTATAAATCACTCTCTCTCATATCTCAACATGACTATTGCAACTCTCTCCTTGCTGGCCTCCTCATCACCTGTCCACACTCCAGTCAATATTGAATGCATCCGATTGGCTCATCTACCATACTCAACGCTCTGTGAGTCCCCCTTCCTCTCCTTCTCACTCACTCAGGTCTGTGTCTATCTGTGATGTGTTTTCTCTGTGCTGTCTTTGAATACATCATGGTAGCTTGCTGCTATCAATTCCTGATTTAGGGCCCGCCCAGATGACATCATGGCCACACCCCTTGATGACATCATCGTTACACACTATGAAAAATATTATAGTGATGTGCGTCATATGAGTTTTTGTGCATAAACCTTGTTATCTGATAAATATGTAATTTATTGTAGGAAGCTTCTCATATGAAGAGATCCTGTTTAGTTTTCCCCCTCATCCTCCCTCCTTCTCCTCCTCCTCCTCCCTTTCCCTTCCCCCTTCTCCTTCTTCTCCTCCTCTCTTTCCCCCTTTCCCCTCTCACCTTACTATCAGGCGGGCAGCTCCTGCTGCTCTCTCCTCCCTGCAGCACTGGCTTCTGGCTGTGTCCCAACTGGCATATGCTAATGACGTGACGCGCATGTGACATCATTAGTAAATGCTGGTTGGGACACAGCCAGGAGCCGCGCTGCAGGGAGGAGAGAGCAGCAGGAGCTGCTCGCCTGATAGTAAGGTGAGAGGGGAAAGATTGAAAGGGAGGAGGAGAAGAAGGAGAAGGGGGAAGGAGTTAGGATGAGGGAAAGGGAGGAGCAGGATGAGGGGGGAGGAGGGAGAAGGAGGGTGGAGGATGGGAGGAGGATGTTGGGGAGAGACTCGCAATGAGCGCCGAAGGTGCTCACATTGGGTGGCAAAAAGAATTGCCAGCCCTAACATTTTATTCCCATCATTTTTGACGGACAAGTAGCTAGTTGCATATAATAATTAATAAATCAAAGATGGATCCATCTATTTTTTTTTTACTTTAGAAAAACATTATGTCCATTTATAAAGACTAGATCTTCAAAATAGCAAAATATACAGTAGTTACAGTAGTTCTATATTTATTAACACTGAACATATTTCAAAACGTCTGAGCGACTTCTATGAAGAACTATTCAGCTTGTTCTCTAAAAGCTATTCCCACACATATATATTATTTAGAATTAGTTTTCTAGTACAGTGTTTCCCAAACTAATATCGCAGTGGAACAGTTTTATGCTCTAACATTATTGGTGAAATCCCAGTACCCTAAAATGGCTCTGTAGGATCCAAAACGACATCCACAATACCCTCTTAAAGGTCCACTGTACAATGCAATATATATGTATATATATATATATATATATATATATATATATATATATATATATATATAGTAAATCAAAAGTACATGTGTTCACATTTGAATGCCTAACACAAGTTAAAAAACATGCTTCCAGCTCAGAATTCCAAGAAAAACAGTTATTACACTGCATTCTGGGAAGCTGGGCAGGGACATGCAAATGTGCCCACAAATGCCTCGTTCTTCAATCCATAGCCCATTTTAAACATGGCTTCCTTTAAGCTTATGCCTGCTGTATTACACAGCTTTTATGCAAAGCCAATGATGGATTATACACAAACTGGAAATCCTATCCACATACAGCTGTTTCAAACTTTGATTCTTACTAAGGTCATAATTAAGCATGGAATAGGTCATGGAGCTTGTTTTTAATTAAAAGATACATTTTGATGCCTCTGCTTGTACTTGGAGGCATCAATGATCCTTTGGTGGAAATTGTATGTGCAGGAGGGGCATTTACATTTCTGGAGTACAATATTTGCATCTGTTGAGCAAGGCAGTCTTGCATGTGAGGGGGAAAGTGTTGTGTTAATTGCAATCACATCCAATTATTTAACAAAGCCTTCTGACCTCTCCCTGTTCTCTCCTGCTCCATCCCTACACTGATCGATAATAAACGTCCTGATGATCCTACTCTCAGGAAACAATTATGAAAGAAAAAATGGATTCCTCTGTTCACAGTCTACAACATTTTTCTCTAAAACAAATTATATATATATATATATATATATATATATATATATATATATATATATATATATATATATATATACACACTGTATTTCTCTTACACATCTGGCTGTTCTTAGTATGTTATCTAAATTACAAACTATTGCCTTCTTATTTGATCTACAGTGGCCATTTAAAAAAAAAAAAAAAAAACTTGCCCAATGGCTGGAGTCTGTTATTTCATGGAGCCAGTTAGGATAAAATTGTGATCGAGAGTTCCATGGAATATATTGGGAGACTTTATCATTTCAGAACCATTTTTCATTTATTACTTCAGAGATTACATTAGTCCATTAATGAGCTAAACACATAAGCTTCTTTTAAACATTGTTGGAGTTAATTGAATATTTATTGCTAACAGTGTGCTTTTTAATGCTTATCTTCACTTCCTATAAACGGTGTGGTTTCTGTACTGTATGTAAAGCTGGCTAAACTTATCCAGGCCTTCCAAGCCCAGTCTAAACACAAACTCGTTTTAATAGAAATAACATAGTGAGAAGTGAGTATTTTATGTTCCAACGTGGGATGCATCTTGCCAGATAATTACATTACATGTTTATACACCTTAAATCCTTTATAGAGACCTAAGAAAATACCAGACCTCAGACAATAAAGCAGCACTCATTTTGCCAGGGAATATCTAATAACTCTGATAACACAAGATTTGTTAAGTGGAACATTTGCAGACCTCTAATAAATTGTGTGCTAAACTAAACCAACATGTTTATGAAGTACACTGGGAATAGCCAAGTAGCTGAAGCTCGAAAAAATTGTTTTACATAAACACTCATCTTTGTGGTGCAAAACACCTCATAATCATGTTAGAACAATGTTATACCGTATATATAGATACCATATATATAGATACCGTATATATATATATATATATATATATATATATATATATATATATTGCAGTTTAGACAATGTAAATGAAAAGACCCAAACTATCAGTCTGAGTTCTCAAAATTAATTCAAAATATATTCAATCTTTTCTGTTGAATGCATATCCAAAATGGTAAAACTCACCATGGAAAGACACTAATTGGGAAGTGTTATTCTTGATGTGGATGGAGCAAAATGAGTAAGGGCTTTGGAAAATTGATATTATATAGCACTCCAGAAATCAGTATTAAGAAGCTCTGTGAAGGAAACATGGTTACCATTATTAGTTAGACTCATTTCGGTTGTACCAAGCTGTCTGCTGACCCATTTGTATCACATTTACCGTATATTGTACTGTACCTGTATTTGTAATTTGCTAATTGTACGCACTGTACTTTATTCTGCTTTGTAAATAATTCTGCCGAAAATGTTGGAGTTTATAAAATAAATAGTAATATTAATAATATTAATCTAAATTTAGACTTGGAAAAAGTCAAGAAAAAATGGTAGCCAAATAGTATAGAATGGTAAAAATGGACTACTCAAGTCTATTGTACATTCAACAAATTACCTACAAAGTAAAATGGGTTTACTTTTCAAGAAGTTGCATAAAGAGTGTTTGTGACATACATTAACGCATTCAACACAGGCAGTCTGCATCGTAGCTTTGACCACATTCCCATTTCATTTTGGAATGGAAGTCAGAAGACTTTGTAGGAGTCGGAACGACAACGCTAGTATTTGTACAGGAGGAGATGGATCCTATGGCCTGAACTACAGAGTATATAGACTTGTAATATGCAGACTTATGTGAAGTGGTACATACATTTTTGGCCAACACGTTAAAAGATCGATCATCCTACTAGTAACATGGTGCAGTATATATGAATGCCTTGCACTTTCATCCCTATAGTGTAATCAGTTAGTGAGGGTGCTATTTTCTGAAGATAAAACATGGTGTGCTGTCTTTTAATAACACATCTACATACCACCACTAGGACATCTACCAGTAGACATACATCTACCTATTTATGCACACCTGATACAGACAAACCCATGAACCGTGTTCGATTTCCGATTGTTAGAAGAGTAGCAGTGAATGCATTTGACTTGAGACAGAAAATTGGTTAGGTAGCTTGGATAACAAAGAATTGTTCCAGCTGAAGAAAAACAGCCCCAAAGCATGATGCTGCCACCACCATGCTTCACTGTGGGTATGGTGTTCTTTTGGTGATGTGCAGTGTTTTTTTTTGCGCCAAACATATCTTTTGGAACTATGGCCAAAAACTTCAACCTTGGTTTCATCAGACCATAACATCCTTTCCCACATGCTTTTGGGAGACTTCAGATGTGTTTTTGCAAAATGTAGCCTGGCTTGGATGTTTTTCTTCGTAAGAAAAGGCTTTCGTCTTGCCATTCTACCCCATAGCCCAGACATATGAAGAATACGGGAGATTGTTGTCACATGTAGCACACAGCCAGTACTTGCAAGATATTCCTGTAGCTCCTTGAATGTTGCTGTAGGCCTCTTGGTAGCCTCCCAGACCAGTTTTCTTCTCGCCTTTTCATAAATTTTGGAGGAAGATCCAGTTCTTGGTAATGTCACTGTTGTGCCATATTTTCTCCACTCGATGATGACTGTCTTCACTGTGTTCCATGGTATATACAGTCAGGTCCATAAATATTGGGACATCGACACAATTCTAATCTTTTTGGCTCTATACACCACCACAACAGATTTAAAATTAAACGAACACGATGTGCTTTAACTGCAGACTTTCAGCTTTAATTTGAGGGTATTTACATCCAAATCAGGTGAACGGTGTAGGAATTACAACAGTTTGTATATGTGCTGCCCACTTTTTAAGGGACCAAAAGTAATGGGACAGATTAACAGTTATAAATCAAACTTTCACTTTTTAATACTTGGTTGCAAATCCTTTGCAGTCAATTACAGCCTGAAGTCTGGAACGCATAGACATCACTAGACGCTGGGTTTCATCCCTGGTGATGCTCTGCCAGGCCTCTACTGCAACTGTCTTCAGTTCCGGCTTGTTCTTGGGCCTTCAGTTTCGTCTTCAGCAAGTGAAATGCATACTCAATCAGATTCAGGTCAGGTGATTGACTTGGCCATTGCATAACATTCTACTTCTTTCCCTTAAAAAACTCTTTGGTTGCTTTTGCAGTATTCTTCGGGTCATTGTCAATCTGCACTGTGAAGCACCGTCCAATGAGTTCTGAAGCATTTGGCTGAATATGAGCAGATAATATTGCCCGAAACACTTCAGAATTCATCCTGCTGCTTTTGTCAGCAGTCACATCATCAATAAATAATAGAGAACCAGTTCCACTGGCAGCCATACATGCCCACGCCATGACACTACCACCACCTTGCTTCACTGATGAGGTGGTATGCTTTGGATCATGAGCAGTTCCTTTCCTTCTCCATACTCTTCTCTTCCCATCACTCTGGTATACGTTGATCTTGGTCTCATCTGTCCATAGGATGTTGTTCCAGAACTGTGAAGGCTTTTTTAGATGTTGTTTGGCCGACTCTAATCTGGCCTTCCTGTTTTTGAGGCTCACCAATGGTTTACATCTTGTGGTGAACCCTCTGTATTCACTCTGGTGAAGTCTTCTCTTGATTGTTGACTTTGACACACATGCACCTTCCTCCTGGGGAGTGTTCTTGATCAAGCCAACTGTTGTGAAGGGTGTTTTCTTCACTAGGGAAAGAATTATTCGGTCATCCACCACAGTTGTTTTCCGTGGTCTTCCTGGCCTTTTGGTGTTGCTGAGCTCCTTGGTGCATTCTTTCTTTTTAAGGATGTTCCAAACAGTTGATTTGGTCACACCTAATGTTTTTGCTATCTCTCTGATGGGTTTGTTTTGTTTTTTCAGCCTAATGATGGCTTGCTTCACTGATAGTGACCGCTCTTTGGATCTCATATTGAGGGTTGACAGCAACAGATTCTAAATGCAAATAGCACACTTAAAATTAACTCTGGAGCTTGTATCAGCTCTTTGTAAATGGGACAATGAGGGAATAACACACACGTGGCCATGGAACAGCTGAGCAGACAATTGTCCCATTACTTTTGGTCCCTTAAAAAGTGGGAGGCACATATACAAACTGTTGTAATTCCTACACCCTTCACCTGATTTGGATGTAAATACCCTCAAATTAAAGCTGAAAGTCTGCAGTTAAAGCACATCTTGTTCGTTTCAAATCCATTGTGGTGGTGTATAGAGCCAAAAAGGTTAGAATTGTGTCCATGTCCCAATATTTATGGACCTGACTGTATAATGCCTTGGAAATTATTTTGTACCCTTCTCCTGACTGATACCTTTTAACAATGAGATCCCTCTGATGCTTTGGAAGCTCTCTGTGGACCATGGCTTTTGCTGTGGGATGCGACTAAGAAAATTTCAGGAAAGATCAACTAGAGCAGCTGAACTTTATTTGGGGTTAATCAGAGGCACTTTAAATGATGGCAGGGGTATGCTGACTCCTATTTAACATGATTTGGAATGTGATTGCTTAATTCTGAACACAGGTACATCCCCAGTTATAAGAGGGTGTGCAGACTTATGCAACCACATTATTTTTTTTTTCCTCCACCTAAAAGATTTCCGTTTTTTTTTCAATTGAGTTGTACAGTTTATAGGTCACATTAAAGGTGGAAACAGTTCTGAAATGATTTATTTTTGTCTCGTATTTTTACAGCACAGAAACCTGACATTTTAACAGGGGTGTGTAGACTTTTTATATCCACTATATATGTTTTACTCACTTTGAGTTATTTAACTGTAGTTTATTATTTTATGTTATGTTATTATTAGAATAAAAAATGAGTCAACAATTTGATTTACAGAAATACATGTTTTTCTTTTCATAACTCTACAAGCTACTTTCTATTTATTTCTATTGATTTTTTTTGGCATACAAAATCATTAATAAATAGTTTGTACCTATTTCGACTATTTTTCTCAATAAAACCTTTTCAGTCATAATAAAAACATTCTTTCAGGAAAATAAGGGGCAATCGTTAGCATTTAATATGATTGCATTTCAAGGTCTGTTTATAGTCTCACCTGGTGTCTCATACAGTGACTAACTTAATGAATACATGCTTCTTTATAGCCATCACTGTGTGTTCACACATTTCTAGACTTGTCTATAAATTTCCATGGGAGGATTTCAAGCAATGTCCAAGGAAATTCAATTACGGAGCAGTTCTGTGGTAAACCAGGAAATTAGTTGGAGATTGCTCAGGCAGAATAATTTAAAGAAGGTCCTGCAAGAGTATTAAACTATTTCTGCTGGGAATTGAAGAGTTTTTTTTTCTAATGGTATTAATTTGCAGTCGCATATGCTATAGCCCTCCAGAGAACCAAATACAGCATTCTCTTCATTACTGGAGAATCCATAGACAGGGATGCCAGAACTCAGCAGCTTCACCACAGCATGATTAGCACACGTAGCTTGTATTCAATAAGCTTTGAAAGAAGCTTCTACTTGTTCAGCAAAATTCCAGCTCAGTTTATTTAAATAGGAAACAAATAAATATGAAACAAACTTTATATTCAAATAAATGTGGTAGAGTGTACACTTAAGGTGTAAAGAGCAAAATATGCAGTTCTTTCTACTCAATACCATATTCCATCTTTAGAACAAGATACTTCTGTTGGAGTATCTTCTTTGTTTAAATATCTTATTTGGTTCTTTATCTAATGGACATATACATATTTCTCCTCTCTCTGCACTTTCAAAATATATCTACTACTAGCGACTTGCCCGTCAAAAATTACGGTAATAAAATTGTAAGTCAGGCAATGCTGTTTGCCACACAATGTGATGCTTTTGCTTCTCTGAGCACCTTCTCTGAGCACCTTTTTTTTACGTTTTTCGTCCTCCATTTTTTTATTGCTTAGTCGATTTTCGAGTGACGAAACATGGCAAATAAGGCTCAAAATCTCTTTCAACTTCACTCCCAGACTTCCTGGCTCACCCCCTGTGCTGTGTGTGAATGTGTTGTAATTTATTTTTTATTTTTATTCTTGTTTTTTGTATTTTTTTGATTTCCGCAATTCGGCCGTTAACTTCTTATTTTTCCGAGGTCGGATTTTTTTGCCCCTGAGATTCCGAGGCCGGATTTTTTTCCCCAAGATCTTCGTTCCTCAACTGCTTGCAGCCTAAGTAAGTCCCACATTCCTCAACTGCTTGCAGCCTAAGTAAGTCCCACGTTCCTCAACTGCTTGCAGTGTCTTTGCCGTTGTATATTTTCAAAGTCCCGCGTCCCTGGCGTTGTTTGTGTAAATGATACATTCTTTGCCGTTGTGTTTTTTCTAAGTCCTGCATGCCTGGCTTTGCTCAGCCTCATTTTCACGCAATTTCGTAATTTTTTTAAGTGTTTTTGTCCGCCATTTTTTTCTCGTTTAGCCAATGTTCAAGTGAGGAAACACGGCAAATAAGGTTTAAAATCGCTTGCAACTTCACTCCCAGGCTTCCTGGCTCTCCCCCTGTGCTGTGTGTGAGTGTGTTGTAATTAATTTTTTATTATTTTTCTTGTTTTTCTTATTTTTCGATTTCCACGGCGCGGCCGTTAACTTCGTATTTTTCCGAGGTTGAATTTTTTCCCCCCGAGATTCTGAGGTCGGATTTTTTTTATCTAAGTCCCGTGTTCCTTAACTGCTTGCAGCCTAAGTAAGTCCCGTGTTCCTCTGCTGCTTGCAGCCTAAGACCTGCGTGCCTCAACTGCGAGCCTCGCAAACGCCTTCGTCGCTTATTTCAGCCTTCGTCGCTTATTTCAGCCTTTGCGAGGCTCGCAGGGCAATGAGCGCTAAGTCCTGCGAGCACGGAATACTTCAATGCCTCGAACGGCTCACCTCGCCTCTGGACCACAAACGGCTCGCCTCACAAGGCTCGCCAGTGTGATGATAAATCGCAGTATGACAATTATAATATGTGATTCCTTCACTCACATTCACTTCCTTTGATATCCACTCCGAATCCGTACAATGTTTCTTTCATTTTTCAATTTTTTTCTTTAATTCAAATGAAGCAGATTCAATAAATGATAAAATGGTGATAATACTGATTATGGCAAGTTTCATGGTGGGGTAAAGGTTAGGCAAAAATCGCCTGAAATGTGGCCCTGGACTACCAATGTTCTGTGAGTTTCATTAGAGGGCTCCTTAAAGCATCTCTCATTGCAAATATTCTGAAACATATTAATATAAATGCTTAAAGACAATACTTTGGCAATGCCAATATACTAAGTTTCATTGATTATAAGTGTACATGATTTACACATTACATATATTAAATAATAACTGAGTGTTGCTTCAAGATATTAAATAATAATCTAGTGAAAGTAGTCCTCTAAGACAATCAATTAAGATACACAGCAGACTTAAGGTGGTTCTACGAAAATAATTTTAGAAACCACTACAAAAGCTTTTTTCCTAAGGATATCACTACCCTCTCATCAACCTCTCTCTTTGCTCTTAACTCACAGTAATTGTTTTATTTTTATTATTATTTTATTTGTAACGCACCAATATATTCTGCAGCGCTGTACAGGGGTTAAGCACAAAGCAAAAACAAAATTAACCTATTGCAGACTAGTGGAAAGCCCTGTCTTTGAGCTTAGAATCCAGTGTGTATAGTGATTTCTATAAAGCGCCTTGCAAGATTACAATTTACAAACTTACAATCTAAAGGGCAGGCGTCGGCACCCGGTATATGCTAATAGCGTGACGTCACATCCGCGCCATGTCATTGGCATTGGCCGGGTCAAGACACCGGAAGGAGCGAAGGCCGGAGCAGAAGCTGCAGATGGAGGTGAGGGGAAAGGGAGAGGTGGAGGTATTTGGAGGGGGGTTTAGAATGAGGAGGGGGGGGGAGGATGAGGAGGGAGGTTGAGGAGGGGGGTTGAGGAGGGAGGTTGAGGTTGGGGAGGTTGAGGAGGGGGTTGAGGATGGGGGGGTTGAGGATGGGGGGTTGAGGTTGAGGAGGGAGGTTGAGGTTGAGGAGGGAGGTTGAGGATGAGGAGGGGGGTTGAGGTTGAGGAGGGGGTTGAGGATGAGGAGGGGGGTTGAGGAGGGGTTGAGGATGGGGGGGTTGAGGTTGAGGAGGGAGGTTGAGGAGGGGGTTGAGGATGAGGAGGGAGTTGAGGATGAAGAGGGGGATTGAGGATGAGGAGGGGGGTTGAGGAGGGAGGTTGAGGATGAGGAGGGAGGATGAGGAGGGGGTTGAGGAGGGAGGGTGAGAATGAGGAGGGGGGTTGAGGAGGGTGATAAGGGGGGGGAAGAGACACAGAGAAGGGAGAGGGGGAAGAGACACAGGGAAGGGAGAGGGGTGAAGAGACACAGGGGAGGGAGAGGGGAGAAGAGACACAAGGGAGAGAGAGGGGGGACACAAGGAAAGAGCACACACGAAGGGGACACAGAGGGCACAAGAGGGACACAGGGGGAAGCACATTTCCCACCCTCGGCTTATACTCTAGTCACTCATTTTTCCCAGTATTTTGTGGTAAAATAGGTGCCTCGGCTTATACTCGAGTATATACGGTACTTATATATGAATATTATATTATAAGGAGAAATGTAATAGTTAACATATTGAGTCTATGCAGCTCAAAAATCCAGTAAATACCTGTTCTTGTTAGTGATAAGTAAAGAGGCTTACATTCATCTGATGATGTTCTATTGATATATATATATATATATATATATATATATATATATATATATATATATATATATGTATATATATACATATATATATATATATATATGTTATTGATTTTTTTTGTATCGTTCAGTCATTTCCCACTCTCCGTTACCTCATAGACCACAACACACAAGGCACATTTATGGCCATAGTCATGCTGATCCACTTGGTTTTCATGGCAGACATACTGGAGTGGGTTGCCAGTTCCTTCTCCAGTGGGCCAGAGAATACAGCTCCTGGTATTCCTAGCTGGTCTCCAATCCAGTACTAACCAGGCCCAACCCTGCAAAGCTTCAGGGTGGTGTGACCTCTTGGTTCCCTGACTAGAATTGAATTTAACCCAGGTCGCAGTGGTGAAAGCACCGAATCCTAACCACTGGACCACCAGGGAACCCTACTATTTATATGAAGGAGTGCTATAAAAAAAAAACACTAACTTGTTATGTTTACATGTCTTTAGTATTTAATACCCAATACCTATGTCTTAAAAATAACATGTTGGCACATCTCAGGTACTAATATTGATAAATAACAGGCTGGAATAAATCATACCCTTGCTGGGTACATTGAGCAGGAGCTAGAAATATGGTTTGAAGCCACGGTAGCACATTGAATCTTTTGAGAGACCTCAGGGTAAGATTTCAAGTTTGTGCTTTTTTTTCTATATTGTTCATGGATATACTGTATCACTGTGACTAATTAAGTTATGGTTTACCCATTTGGCTTCCATCCTAAGTTCTGTCGTGGTATTTATAGTAAAATGATATTTGAAATAGTCAATTTAACTTATTGTCCGATTATAACGTCAATTTATAGGAAAGTATAGCTTTTAAACAAAACAGCGTTTATTATAATCAATATCACAATCGAATTCTAGAGTAAATAAAAAGTTCTAAACAGTACTATATGATTTTCAGATGTCAATAACCCAATTATGTCTATTGCAATATAAATACGATAAAATGTTAATAAAACAAGAAAAACCTAACTTCTTTATCAACAAAATCTTCTAGGGTAATAGAAAATAACAATAAATTACTATAATCAATATTCCTTATTTTAGCTATTTATGATAAACACGAGAATCAATCTTATTAATATAGTAAGTCACAATAATAATGTTGGCAGAATATATAATATACCCCAATAGACCTAAATAACTAATAATCGGGTGATGCTATAATAATAATCATATATTGAATAACAAAAATACTATAGGAACAAAGGAAAAAATATCACAATGTGACTAATACCTACAGTAGATATATTGGGGGCTTCTGTGATATAATTGATTTAGAGGAATAAATAAGATCAATTTATCTTTTATATCACAGAAGTTTGAAATTAAATCTATACATTACCAGATACCAGAATCAACCCAATATCACGTAAAGTCAGCCTGGATAATCCCAAATCGATTATTATATGAAAAATTAAATATATTAGGAATCAAAAATAGGTCCTCTCTCTCTCAATGTCTTGCATCTGTGTGTCTCAGCCTCACTCCTCTTTGTGTCTCCTTTTTTTTCATTTTTCTAGCCTATTTTAAATAGCCATTCTTATCTAAATATCACTTTAATCACATCCTGGAATTATTTCTCACTATTGTGTTAAGTGGCAATACATGAATATCAAATGCACAGTCAAACAAGTATTGTCATTATCAGAACCAAATGGTGGATCTCTCGTCTCCAATTTGAGGTGTGACTATTTCATGACATTTGAGGATCAAAAGAATCTAGTATGAATACTAATGACTAGCCTTTTGTTGTTTTCACTGTTTACATTCTCATTACAATGTAGACACTTAGTGAAGCTCAGAAAAAATGGAATATGTGTATAAAATTAAAACTCAAAATAAAATGATGATGTGCAATATAGGTATAACATAACACATTTATATAAAAAGTTTAAGATATTTCCTATCCGATGATATCAAACACCGTTATGTTTGAGGAATTTCTATATGTGTATTAATTAAAATATCAAGAGGATATATTTAATCAGAAATATATAATGAAATGGTATATATATATATAGGAGTATACTCATTTATATATTTAATAGGTAAAACCCCTGACAAATCCCCCTTTCTGGAATACTGTCTCCCCATTAGGTAGGTGACATTATTACAGTAGCAATATGTGTAATTAAATAGATAAGTATTCGGTTGTCTAAACATATTTCTTTACCTATGCATCATTTCTATTGGGGTATATTTTCTGACCTCATTGCTTACATGTACCAATAATATGGATGATCCAGAGGAAGGCAAACATAAAACCCAATTGTCTTAATTGGGAAAAATTAATTCCTTCCTGACCCCAAATATTGGCGATCGGATTCCTCCCTGGATCAACACTCCCTCCATGATTAAGCAGGATAACCCTGAATGTCCTTTTATTTAAAAGAGATGCAGTCCTGATTCATCATCTATTATTATCTTCCTGATAATCACTTCAATGGTTATGATTGGGCAAATGTTCTGACCGTTGATAACGGGAGTTATGTGAGTTTATGAAGTTCTCCTTAGTTGTTTCTACGTCTTCTTCACAGTGGCCTATGAACAGGCAATGTGGTCACGATACCACGTTTGAGTCTTTTCCACCCTGATGTGGAATATTTTGAATTGTCTTTTAATCATCCTCTGTGGATCGACACGGATGAAGATTTTCGGCGACGTTATTCTCCTCCCTGGTTAGGATGAATCTTGGAGCCTCTTCGATACAGACGCCTGCGGAAGGACCATCCCACGATAGCTTCCGTCTGAACTTGTTGGCGTTAGGATCATCATTACCCTGACACGAGCGGCCTTTTCTTTTATCAATTTGGATACTCTCTCTTTTGGCTTCTATGTTTAACCGAAATACAAGTGGTTTTAATAATACATTCCTAACATGATGGATTAGGTAGATAGATGAAGAGACAGAAGATTTTTTTTTTTTTTTTTCGCGAAAAACATTTCACAAATCACGGTTCATCTGGGCAAGTATTCTCAATGATTCTTAACTGAGATCTAGGATGACAGGTTCTCATTTGGTTAATATTGACCCATTTCTCTACCATTTCACCATCTTTTGGGATCTGAATCTTATACACGACGGGTGAAATTTTATCTATAATGGTATAAGGTCCTTTCCATGAGGGTAAAAACGTTTTCTCTTTTGCCTGATTACGTAGGAAGTTATATAAATAAACTTGATCTGTGATCTCATATTCTTTCTTAGATGTTTTCAGATCGTAATATGTTTTAGTGCTTTCTGCAGATTTCTCTAGATTTTTCTGGGCAAATGCAAAAGCCTGTTGTAAATGCTTCCTCAAGTTCTCAATATACTGATGGGTCGTGGCGGCATTTACCAAGTTATGGTCTTGGGTTCTATAGATAAGGTGTTGTGGGAGTACCATACGTCTCCCCGTCATTAATTCAAAAGGGGACATCTTAGTAGCAGTACTAGGGGTAGATCTTATCGCCATTAAAACTAAGGGTAATTTTATGTCCCAGTCCTTACCTGATTCCTTGACATATTTCTTTAGGATACTTACAATAGATTGGTTGTACCGTTCTACCCCACCACTAGAAGCGGCGCGGTAAGCAATATGTAATTTACGTTTAACACCTAGGATTCTCCACATACGGCTCATCACCTCACTGGTGAAGTGACTTCCTCTATCTGACTCAATTCGTTGCGGTAGGCCAAAACGAGAAAACCCATGGTTAATCAACAAAATTGCGGCAGTCTCCGCTTTACAGTTTGTCGCCGGAAGGCACTCTACCCATTTGGTGAATAGACATGTTACGGTTAACATATACTTATTACCCCTGGAAGAGGTAGTTACCGGGCCAATAAAGTCAATCTGTATGTCTGACCATGGCATGGACATCCCCCTTTTCTGAAGAGGAGCCCTATGGGTAGGTGAATGGGGTTGAAACTGGGGACATACTAAACATCCTTGACAGTAAGTTTTTACATCCATCAACATGTGTGGCCAATATGCAAAATCACGAAGTATCTCATATGTAATCTTTTCACCTCTGTGGCCTGATGTTGGTGCATCATGAGCATGTTGTAGCATTAGACCTCGATAAGCAGTAGGAACTACCCATTGATGTATACCATTCTTAGATGTGCGGATAAGTAAACCATCTAAGATGTTAAACTGGGATCTTGACTTAATTAGAATCCTGAAATCTTCCTTATCTGACACATCTATTTTGTCCAGAGGATATTGTATTGGATCCTGTATATGGTTATAAAATGGACCTATGATAGGATCTTCTTTTTGACTATTGATCAAGTCCAAGTTAGGAGTATCATGGGACCACTGTACTGTGGGGAGTTCTGTATCTTTCTGGGATTGCTGTCTAGTGATAGCCTGAATTTGCAATGGACCCATAAGGTGGTCCATTTCAATTGATTCCCCCTCTAGGGCACCTTGCTTTGCTAGTTTATCAGCAAGATCATTTCCGTCTTTATCCTGACCCTTTACTTTGGAATGCCCTTTCGTTTTCTTCCAGTATATAGTCAGTTCATGAGAATTTACCATTTCATCAATGGAATGTATTAACTTACCATGTTTTATCGGTTTCTTTCGGACATTAGTCATATTATTTCGTTTCCATACTGGTAAATATTCAACAAAACTATTTCGGGCATATTCTGAATCGGTAATGATTACAAAGTCCTTAATGTTATGCTCTATTGCGGTGTAAACAGCATAATATATAGCCATCAATTCTGCTATCTGACTACTCTTGGGTCCTATTTTACACCCTTTTGGAGGAGCAGGAAAATTATCTATCCATACATTACCAATTCCCGCAACTAGCTTATTATCTGTATCTACTTTTACGTGATAGGCACATCCATCTACATAAACTGTGGGTAAGGATTTACAAAATACCTCTTCATATATTTTATGAGGTGACAATTTATATTCCTCCAGAAGGTCTACATGAGGATCATCATCCTTAAAGGGGTCTGGGGCAGTACAATCATGTAAATCCGCTAATCCTTGGGCGACTAGATTCTTTTTATTTTGGGCATATCTTATCTCTAAAGGCCATCCTTGTAAGGATAAGGTCCAAGCAGTTATGCGGCTATTTGATAGATTACCAGACCTAATTTTATTGCTCTGAATATATTGTAATGGTTGGTGTGCCGTTTCTACTATTATTTTCTCACCTTGTATGAAATTTCGAAAATGTTGTAGTGCCCATACTGTAGCAAATAGAGCCTTCTCACAATCATTAAATTTTACCTCTACAGGTGATAGTGTTTTACTCGCACAAGAGATAATCTTGTTATGTTGGTCATATTTCTGATATAACACAGCACTTAAACAATTATCAGTATAACCGGTTTCTAAGAAGAAGGGCTTACCTCGTTCTGGATACGCTAGGCAAGGGGCTCGACTTAGTTTCTGTTTTAACTCATTTACAGCTTTGTTCTGAATCTCACCCCATTTCCATGGCTCACCTTTCTTTAACAATTGTATGAGGGGTCTTGTTATTTCGGCATAATTCTCAATAAATTTGCGAGAATAATTGGTGATACCCAGGAATGATCTCAATTCTTTTGTAGTTGTAGGCATTTTAGTTTTAAGTAGGGCCTCTACCTTCTTTTTCTGTGGATTTACACCATCAGGAGTTATCTCATGACCTAAAAAGTTAACTTTAGTGCGGCACCACTGAGCCTTTTGGAGAGATATTTTAACTCCTGCGTGCTTTAATTGGTCCAAAACATGTTCAATTTCTGCGATATGTTTATCAAATTCGCAACTTTTAATCAAGATGTCATCTACATAAGTTAATGTTCCTCGCTCTTGAGCATCAGGCATTGCCTTGTGCAAGAAAATAGCAAACTCATTCCCTGAATTTATAAATCCAAATGGAGTTCTAGTCCATGTAAATTGTTGATTACCAAATGTAAACGCTAATTTATGTTGGTCCTCTTCATTGACTTTAATAGTCCAATAACCTTGGGCACAATCAAGTGTCGTAAATAATTTAGACCCTTGGACTTGTGCTAAACACTGGTCTATATATGGGACAGGCCAAGCCGACATATGGACTCTCTTATTTAATTGCCTCAAATCAGCGCATAAGCGCCATGTCCCATTTGGCTTCAAAATACCTAGAACAGGATTATTATAAGAACTATGTACAGGACGTATAATTCCCCTTGATTCTAGATTCTTTATAATATCGGCTAATGATTCATAAGAGGCGAGGGGTAGTCTATATTGCTTAACAAATATAGGTGGCATACTGGGATCAGTTTTAATCTTAGTGACATGTAGATCCGTTAGGCCACAATCATATGAGTCTTTAGAAAATACACCTTGGTAATTCATAAGCACTTGTCTTAATTTTTGGCGTTCAGTATCATTAGAGCACCCATCGGCTAAAATTATCTGTTCTTCAACTCTTTCTTTAAACCCAGGGAATACCTCAGGTTGACTAATTTCATAGGCTTCCTCTAGTTGTGTAGATAGGTCAGTGGTAATGGAGTTTATCTGTATCTTATCGACCAAATTCTCTTCATACTCTTGTTCATCTATATTTTGATTAAAAATTAGCTCGTCATCTGTTATTTCACACTGTCCTTCCATGGAACTGAAGGGATAAATAGATTGAACAGTAAATAATCCTTCTGGTTGCGTATCGAAACATTGGTCAATCATTTTATCATCACTCATATATTCCTCTGGTATCAAACCAATAACTGAATTGGTAAATTCAGAGGTGAAATATTCTGCATCAATGGCCATTCCTACTATGGATCCCTTCTCCATATGTATTCGATGGGAAGCTATGTTATTTACTAGGATGACAAAAGGTAATTGTGTCACAGCAATTAAAGGAGTGTGGGTGGTGTTAAGGCCTTTTTTTTTTGTTTGATAGCTAAGATTAACATAAGCATCTTTGCCTTGGATCATCTGCCCTCTTTTTACTTGCAAGGGTAGAGGGAATTGGGCTACTCCTTCTGGTATAATGACAGTTCGTTCCATCTGTATGGTTATTGCATAAGGCATCTGTTGGGCATATTTTAAGGCTTCTGAGTCATTACTGAAGTCTAATGGCGACTCATTCAACCGAGACCATAGAACGTTATGGATTAAATCAATTTGAAAAGCAAACCGATGTAACAAATCATTACCAATGTATATTGGATATTGGGAATCCTCTATCACCTGGAACAAGTGCACAACCTTTTTATCTCCTATCGAAAGGGGTATTAAACATCTTGCTATAATAGGATGGGTTGAGGTTTCATGATCTATTTTATATATGTATTGGTCATATGGTTGGGAATTACGAATTAATCTTGGATTCTTTATTCGTTTTAATAGATTTTCATTAATGTAACTATGTTCATGGGTTAAGGCTATTTTGGCTTGTTTAGGATATCTCATACCTATAATATTTATGGGGATAACTAAACCCTTATCTCTTATTTCTATGTTAGCCATAATTTTGGAATGTCTAGTTATTTCAAAAGGTTTAGAGGTTTTCCTATTTAGTGAAATAGTTAGGACATTTCCATCTACATGAGTGTTATCTATGTGGGCCTGATTAATTTGGATCACATTTTCATCATATATTTGTTCTTCAGAAATGTCATGGCATTGTATTATCGTCATTTCAGGTGTTTGATTATTTTGAAAATGAATTTCCACTGAATTTTCTTTTGTTTCTATTACATGACAATTTCTCGGCATATTGGATTGTTTAACCTTATCATAGTTTATTGGAAAGCTAACCTGTGACCAAATTACTCCATCTATACAGTCTATTATTGGACTTAATCGCCTCAGCAGATCTGTCCCAATTAAAAATTGAGACTCAGGAACATCTACCACTATCACTGGATGTTTTACCTGTTTATTTCCTATTTTAATACTCAACCATACACTACCTTTGGTCTTTATGGTAATTCCATCGAAATTCTTTACAATTCCGATGAATGATTTTAGAATAGTTTTCTTATTAGATCTACGTTCTATTTCTTGATACATATCTTGGGAAAGAACAGTTACTTGGGAGCCTGTGTCTATTAACCCTTTAATGTCCATGGAGTCTACATCTTGTAAGCTGACAGGGATATAGTATCTCCCCTGACATTCCTCCATCTCACATAGGAAATGGGAATGTTTTAACATATCTGACTTCTTCCATTGTTCGTTCTTATTTAGAGAGTCAGGCTGGGGGTTATTATTTAACCAATTTATGGTAATTTCGGGGGGGTTATTGGTCAGGTCAGGTATATCTTCAATTTTACCTGTATTATATTGCTTATTATCTTGACTAATTATTAACCCTGTTTCAATGATTTGTGGCTTGGTCAGTGATGCATCCTGTAAACAAAAAGGTTTAACCTGTGTATTGTTCATACCGCTCCCTCTGACTTCATTGATACTTCCTTCTTGCTCTGTGGGAGTTCCTGTGTACAAAGAAAACTTAGGGACAGTAGGAAGAAACATCTTATTATCATTTGTTTCAGGATTATCCATCACATTTTTGCAAAAGCCATTCAGTCACTGGTTTTGGTTTTCAGAATTTTGTCCCCTTTGGACTGGCTGAGCTCTCAGTGTTTGATTTCCCGGCATATTCATTCCTGCCATGAGGGCAGTCATTTGCTGGGTCAGTAATTTAACTTGCTCCTCTAGGTTAGAGTTTTGTTCTACATTTTGGTTTCGGTTATACCTATTCGTTACTCTTTGGCTTTCTGGATTTTTTGAGGTACTGGGCCTTGGAGAGCTCAATCTTCTTTCTACATTGGGGCTTTTAGGTTGCCACCAATAATCTCTAATAGGATTATTTCCTTTGTAATTTGGGCTTACATAAAAAGAGTTATTGTTTCTATGTTGGGGCCTTTCAGGGGTAACTTTTATGGGTCTAGGTTTGGGTGGTATGTATTTTGGCTTATTTGGACTTTTAACCACATCAGCATAGGATTTAGTATTTGTTTCGAAAGGTAGTTCTGGTTGGATAGAGATTTCAGCTATTTTATGGATTTGGCCCTTTTCTTTACGTTTAAAACTATTTTCCTCATCCTGTTGAATCTCATATATCTTGGAACATTCGTTTACCAACCAGCTGAGTGGTTTAGAGTCATCATAATCTCTGATTATATTTCTTTTCATAAATGATGGTAAGGCATGAAAATATATCCTCTTGAACTCTGCGGATTCTATATCTGCTCTTTTATCTGTCTGCCGATATGCATGTTTTAATGTGACTAAAAATTCTTTTGGACTTTCGTCAGGCTGGCATTTGAGATTGTGTAAGGCCCTTAAAGCTGCTTGGGGGTTACGAAATTCAGAAAAGTACCTCCTCACCTCTGCTCTGTATTGATCCCAATCAGTTATATCGCTATCTTGAAGGGAAGTAAAGAATGATGTATATGAATTATCAAATGACCAAGGGAGATATGATATCTTTGCATGAGATCCCCGTACATTTAATTCAAGCATGATTCTCTCCACAGTATCTAGGTGATCCTCAATGGATAATTTAGATCCTTTAGTGTAGGGCTTTACCAATTTTCTGATAGCCTGCGCTGTCTCATGGAAAGATAATTTCTTATTATGAGCATCCCTTGAAGGGGATGAATCAAAATCCTCATCAAAATCTCTAGGATGCCTGGCAATCGTTATGTCTGGTACATGATTTTGGGCCTTATCTAGATCTGCTTTTAACCTGCCAATATCCTGCTGGTAATTTTTAATCTCCTTTTGGGCATTATCAAGTAAATTTTGAATCTTTCTAGTTTCCTGGTAACTTTCAGCTTCTCTTATTGTTCTCTTAGTTATTTCATTAGTAAGGGTGGTAAGTTTATCTTCTAAACTTGATTTTTCTCTTTTTAACTCCTCACAGTCTTGTAAGTATTTTTGAGACAGTCCCTCAGCCTGATATACTTTTTGAGCTAAATGATCACATTGCCCAGACAACTCTTCAATTTGGTCAGTTTTTCTATCTCTGTCTTCAGATAACTCATCCCATTTTATTTGAAAATCCCCTAATTTCCTCATTAATTTATCACACATTGCTGTTAATCCTTCATATCCTCGTAATCTTTCCTTAGCATCTTCTAATTCCTTTTCTAACTCATCCAGTTTAACTACTTGATGTTCTGACATTTTTATCCTATCTTCGTGTAAGTCTCTCAAATGGTTGCATGCCTCAGATATCTCATTAATTGTCTTTTTTAAACCAGTTATGACCACCTCCTTTTCAATAGTCTGGCCTTTCCAGTGTCTGGCGACTTCCATCCAGCTAATCGCTACACGGGCAAGATTCTTTTTACGTTCAAAGTTATCCTGAACTGCATTTATGACACCATTAATATTTGGTAATAATTCTGTCTCCTGACTCCAATCGTCTATGGCATTTCCATCAATTATCGGTATAATGTTACTAAAGTATTCTGACAATCTTGATGGGTATTCACACAGAGGATACACATTGCTTATTAAACTTTTGATCAATGTTTCACATCCCATTGCATCTAGTCTCAATATCTCATCTGATGACAACACCCCTGTCCTTTCTGAACTGGATCGGCCTTCTGCCATTTTGTTTTTATTTTAATAAACGCTGTTGTATTAAAAAGTTTTAAATTGATAAATATCAATTCACTTATCTATAAAGACGTTATCTCAAGCAGTGCCTCCAAATTATGTCGTGGTATTTATAGTAAAATGATATTTGAAATAGTCAATTTAACTTATTGTCCGATTATAACGTCAATTTATAGGAAAGTATAGCTTTTAAACAAAACAGCGTTTATTTATCAGATATCACAATCGAATTCTAGAGTAAATAAAAAGTTCTAAACAGTACTATATGATTTTCAGATGTCAATAACCCAATTATGTCTATTGCAATATAAATACGATAAAATGTTAATAAAACAAGAAAAACCTAACTTCTTTATCAACAAAATCTTCTAGGGTAATAGAAAATAACAATAAATTACTATAATCAATATTCCTTATTTTAGCTATTTATGATAAACACGAGAATCAATCTTATTAATATAGTAAGTCACAATAATAATGTTGGCAGAATATATAATATACCCCAATAGACCTAAATAACTAATAATCGGGTGATGCTATAATAATAATCATATATTGAATAACAAAAATACTATAGGAACAAAGGAAAAAATATCACAATGTGACTAATACCTACAGTAGATATATTGGGGGCTTCTGTGATATAATTGATTTAGAGGAATAAATAAGATCAATTTATCTTTTATATCACAGAAGTTTGAAATTAAATCTATACATTACCAGATACCAGAATCAACCCAATATCACGTAAAGTCAGCCTGGATAATCCCAAATCGATTATTATATGAAAAATTAAATATATTAGGAATCAAAAATAGGTCCTCTCTCTCTCAATGTCTTGCATCTGTGTGTCTCAGCCTCACTCCTCTTTGTGTCTCCTTTTTTTTCATTTTTCTAGCCTATTTTAAATAGCCATTCTTATCTAAATATCACTTTAATCACATCCTGGAATTATTTCTCACTATTGTGTTAAGTGGCAATACATGAATATCAAATGCACAGTCAAACAAGTATTGTCATTATCAGAACCAAATGGTGGATCTCTCGTCTCCAATTTGAGGTGTGACTATTTCATGACATTTGAGGATCAAAAGAATCTAGTATGAATACTAATGACTAGCCTTTTGTTGTTTTCACTGTTTACATTCTCATTACAATGTAGACACTTAGTGAAGCTCAGAAAAAATGGAATATGTGTATAAAATTAAAACTCAAAATAAAATGATGATGTGCAATATAGGTATAACATAACACATTTATATAAAAAGTTTAAGATATTTCCTATCCGATGATATCAAACACCGTTATGTTTGAGGAATTTCTATATGTGTATTAATTAAAATATCAAGAGGATATATTTAATCAGAAATATATAATGAAATGGTATATATATATATAGGAGTATACTCATTTATATATTTAATAGGTAAAACCCCTGACAGTTCTTTTGCTGGCACATACTCTATTACAGACTTTATCAAAGTGTGGTAATTATTTCCATTTTGAGAATGCAGTCTGAGAATCTAAAATAAAAAGAGAGAAAATAAGATTCACCTCTGATAATTAAATATTTTCTTTCTACAGGCTGGAATTTAATTCAAGCTTTAAGTATCAAAAGAGCGAAATTATTTAGAGCAGGGCTCCTGGGAGTCTTTTTGGAGCTACAGATACTTTTTCTCTAAAACTGCAGTGCCAGGAATATAAAGGATTCCTTCTGAGGTATCTTTTGGAGCTCAAAAAAACATTCAGTGGTAAATGTACATTTCTCTTCAATTGGTCCATTTCTCAGATAATGTTTATTATTATTTAATTATATTTGTTATATGCAGTGTGATTCCTATTTTAATAGAATCTGGGAGGTCCTCCTGGCTTCTATTAATATAGAAATCACACTGTGTATATCAATTATTCTAAAATAATAACATTTATAACTATATGATGTGGAGAATACCAGATTATAAAATTAGTTATATTTATGGGAATAAAGGACATCATGCCACATAAACACTTCTGCAAGTCCCATTCCAATCTCCTTTCTCTCTCTCTCTCTCTCCTTCTACTGTCTTCTGAAGATATATCTTCTAGCCCAGCCCCCTAGCCTGACATTACAATTTTTAGGTTATATTATCTCACCTCCAGGGGCAGATAACATATTACATACTACAGCCACTCACCTCAAATGCCTTTCTATCAGATCTCTTCCCTCTCCCACTAAATAAAAAACCTTTCTAACTTTGCATACCTTTCTACGTAAGTAAACTTTCACTTTCTTCCTGACCCTTGCTACTCCTTATTTGTTTATTCTTGCCCAGGTTTCTGTCTCTTCCATTCCCTTTAGATAGTAAGCAGCAAGTTTCCAATCTTGTAGGGTGCTTTGGAAAAAAGCACTTTCTACAAAGATTCTAAGCTTAAAACAGGGCCCATCCTTTTCTTCAGTTTGTTAGCATTGTATTCTTCCTTGTTCTTATCCCCTGTACAGAGCTATGGAATATGCTGGCGCGATACAAATAAAAAGTTGATAATTATAATAATAAAAAAAAAAGGGTTTTACATACAAAACACCCTTCATGCACCCATAAAATGAGCCAGTTTTGATGGCTAGAAATTTGATGAGAGGGTGTTAGAAAATGTGGTTCAGTTAATACTGCAAAGGTTTGCAATGCATGTTTATGATGAATTACTGCCCACAGCTAGCCACAGTTACTGTTATCTCTAGATCTGGTAGCCTCTAATATAGATGTATGGCCAATCCCTCAGAATCATTAAACGTTGTAGTATTTTTTCTGAGGATACCTTATAGAAAATAACCATCAAAGCCTTCAGAGATACACTTCTTAGCAACTGGGAGCATAAAGGTGTCTAAAGGAATGACTGTATCTAGAACTGTACCAACAGATTTCAAGAATAGAGTGAACTGCCCAAATTGTAGTGCAACATTTGTGTAAGGGATACTATTATTCATGAATGTTCTAGATCATTATGAAATCATACAGACTGTTTCAAAATTAGTGTAGATCATATAATTCAAGTGATTGAAATTTTGGTAAAATCCACTGGTGCCCGTATGATAAATGTATCAATTGACTATAATAAAGTGATAACATTTTGTGTATAAATAGTAGTTTAAGAAATATGTATGTTTAAAAGGGGTTCCCTGGTAGACCAGTGCTTAGGATTCAGTGCTTTCACCACTGCAACCTGGGTTTGATTTCCGTCAGAGAACCAAGAGGTCACATTACCCTGAAGACAAGCAGAGTCGGGCCTGGTCAGTTCTTGGATGGGAGACCACCTAGGAATGCCAGGAGCTGTATGCTGTGGCCCAATAGAGAATGAACTAGCAACCCACTCCAGTATCTCTGCCATGAATACCAAGTGGATTAGCATGACCATGGATATAAAGATGTGCCTGGTGTGTTACGGTCCATGAGGTTACAGAGAGTTGGATACAACTGAACGACCAATCAACAAATACTTAAAGGAGTTAAACAAGTGACTCAATACATTATTTGCAAATTATTTGTTCAATATTATAAACACCACATGCAATAAACAACGTGTTTGTTACAGCTCTAATTATTATTTAGATCCTTCATTGAGTAGCATGTTACTCGCAATGACACATAGGTCATCACACATAGGTTTCAATACATGGGTTATACCTTTAAACATACAAAAAATGTATAATATTAAAACATATTTAATACATATAGGGCCTCCATATGATATCTACTAAATGTCTTTGTACAGTACTTATTTTACACTGGAGTTTAAATTTATACATAACCTTCTTTATTTGTTTGAAGACCCTGTTTCACACGTCACATGCCGTATTTGGTTCTTGACAGCTGCAATTATAAACCCAGACTTCTCGGAAAGTTTCCTCATCTTGTGTCTTCAGCTTCCATCAAAATACTGCTCATGTGACACTTCGGCTTCGACAGATCCAGCCTCAGGAGCCAAAGAACATGAACCATATGTTTTCTTGGCAAATGTAAACAAGAAACAACAATTTTTAAACCTCTCTTTTGCATGGACTCATCCCCAAGTGGCCTTGTGGAAGCAATTTTAGTTTCCTTATAACCCAGTAATTACGTTCATTGGCAATAGCCCCCCTTCTCTCACATTGACACCTTTGCTGCTGCTGGGACCTACAATTTAATCAACAGCAATTGGTTTCTGGTACCTTCACAACAATGATTAATTGAACACGATTTTTAGACCAAACACTTTCACTGTATTAGTGAGACCAGTTGCAGACATTCATAGACCTGTTATGCCAATGCACTGCTACTGTCATCAGAATGTAATACTGCACAGAGCACTTATGTGTATGTAGTGAAAAAATGTTTTAGAACAAAAAATATTCCGTTCATATATATCTTTCTCTCAGTAACCCATACGTAGTCTTATATAGACTCAAATCACATTTAGTGGGCATTACTTTTTGCTAAACCTGCAGATAAGTTTATACACACCTATGTGATCTCTGTGTTGGATATTAGTTGAAAATGTTCTGGATATTTCTGCCTAGTGAATGAAACGTTTCTGTTGCCTATATTATTCTTGTAAAGATGGGGGAATCTTAGCAAGTAGCTTTGAACAGGAGGATTTGGCAGGATTGCAGTTGAAACCGGCGCACCTGAAAACATAAAAAACACAATAAATACACACAACAAACACATAAAAATCTTACCCACAGCAAGGGGGGGCACTCAGCACCTCTATTTAAGTAGTAATTTAAGAGTTTAGACCCACGAAAATCCCGTAAGCGACAGAAAAAATGGCCGCCGAAAAAAACGAAAACAAGGCTACAGGACCCTAAACACGTTAAAACACAATGAAACACATAAATATTTTTTGAAAAAGACGTATAAGGCCCAAGAACAAGGACGTAAAATCAGCCACAGCCGCGTCCTACACACATTAGGCGCCATTTTGCAACACTAACTTACACAATGCGGAAGTACACAGCTACCCTAACGGATTTTCATCACGCACGCACACTATTTACACTACACACTGCACACATTGCTGATACTTACACAGCAGCTCCACAACACTCAAAACACACATTGTATGCTGCAGGAACATCATAACAGATTGTCAGCTCTTCAACACAATACTTCCTGCATATATTACTTCAAAATAGGTAAAGTATATTAATTTATTAATTTCTTAATTATTTACAACGCTGCTCATAGCACACAAACAAACAACAGACTTGCAATGAGCTCCAAAGGCGCTCATTGCAAGACATGCGATGAGCACCGAAGGCGCTCAGCGCGAGGCTTGCAATGAGCGCCGAAGGATCTCGGAACACATACAAAATTAATGTCCTAACCAAACACCATTACCTGCCTTACAATCTTATTGCCTTCATTTTTTTATATAATAAGAAACCATAGCAAGGGTAAGAATAAGTGTAAGCATTTATACACCCACTCTAACGATTCAAGGCAAGGAAATCAGAGCTTTGCCAATTCTACTCCACAAACAGAATCCAATGCTGGCTTTTCAACCATTTACAGGTCATATTCCTTGATATTTTCTTTCCATGACCATTTATAATTGGCTAACAGTGTGAAGAAGAACTGGTAGAAACTGTAGAAAATATTTGGACATATTTACTTGTTTGGAAACATCGTGATATTAAAGAGGTTTTGGCTTGTTTTAATATAATGTTCAACTATATTTTATAATGCTTTGGTTATTCCTTGGAGGAAATGTGACTCATATTTCATCTACTGTATGTATGACATCGCACAGGTGTATCACCCAATAAAATGCAATGAATGCTCCACAAAAGTGCTTGTTTATAATTTATAATTTATGACAAAGATGAAGTATACCATATCTTCAAAGTCCTTGCCAGCCGTTGCTTGGCCAATCAACTCTTATGGACAATATTACAGGACAATAACACTTTCCAGGTTCAGATGAACTGAATAAACAAGTTTGTTCTGCTGGAAATGCTATTCAAGCAATTGCAAATGGCATCTAAATATTTGTAAGGTTTTTAAGGTGTGATGCAACATGTAAATTTGAGTCACTGAGACCTACACTATGTCTTAAACCCACTAATGTCTAATTAAAAATACTACAGTTAGAACATTATGGTTAACATTTAAGTTAGATTAATGAGATATGACAACATTATAGTAATATGCCAGTACCCTGCAATAAATGTCACTTTGAGAAATAATGAGAAAAAAAGAATATGTTCTTGCAGTGAAAAGAGACAGAACAAAGGTGGGGAACATTATTATGATAAGTTACAGGATGCCAAAAGTTACTATCTTATCATGGTGGATGGACGCCGTCAGGCTTCATCCACCCGAGATGAATTTGCAGTATGATGTATAAGACAATGAATTAATACACTATGGGCCTCATTGTATTAGCGGCCGTAAATCGGCCGTAAGGCTGCGATTCCTTGCGGGGGTTCAGTTAACTCGCGATTCTATTATACGGCCCCGCAAGGATCTCCCCTTACGGCCGGCCGCATATCTTGGAACCGGTCGTAAGCTGTGAAATATAAAAACGCAAAAATAAATTCAAGCCTGCACTGTACAGCTCTGTAAATGCCAGGGATCATATTGGGGGACATGAGGATTAAAAGGAACCCACTCTCAAGCTTGCACATCAGCCCAAACCCGAGTTCAAATTAACTGTTTATTTTCCGGCTGCGGCGTGGGCGGGTCTGAGGTGCTCCAAGCACTCTGGACTTTTTACATGGATATTTTACGGATATTAAAAATAAAATATTTTACGGATTTGAGTATAGGGTAATTATGTGCTATTTTTGCTAACACCGAATATCACTTCATAGACTCTGCAAAGTGCAGGATGGCTTTATTTGGGCTATTTTATGTGCTTAATTGGTGCTAGCGGGACCTCTTTCCTGCAAGTAAGCTGCGGCTCGCTTTTAGCCTTGCAGAGAGGGTTCCCGGAGCAATTGAATTGCAAATAGGAATTTCTTACGGCCGATTTCCTTGCGGCCGTTTTAGATCAAAGGATTTCCTCCGGCGCAAGCGGCCGCAAGAGTTAGCAAGGCACCGGCCGCAAGCCTGCCGGAATCCCCGGCCGGAGGGGAATAGAATAGCCGGAAAGCTTGCGGCCGGTCCTTGCGGCCCCGCAGCGGCTGCGGCCGATAATAGAATGAGGCCCTATGTATGTTGTATGTATTAAAAGTCTAGATCATTGGTTCCCAAATCCTTCCTCAAGACCAACCAGACAGGTCATGATTTAGGTCAAACACTGTGGGAATACACAGGTGAAGCAATTTGAGGCTTCACAGCCTGTTGAATACTAGTTGCCTCACCTTTGTTCTCACAGTGTTTGACCTAAATCATGGCCTGTCTGGTGGGTCTTGGGGAGGGGTTTGAGAAGCACTGATCTAGATGCTAGGCTTCCCTAAAATGTTGTAGTATCTTCAAGAGTTTAAAGTTTGATAGAAAGGCAAAGTATTTGATAGACAGACGAAGTAGTTTTGTAGCATATCATGTGAAAAATGAAGGTGGATATTGGGGAAACATTTCAAAGTTAAACTTTTAGATAGGCATGCTTTGCATGGCTATGCTTGGAAAATATTTTTTTTAAAGTACATTATCTAAACATAAAATTTTACAAATATTACAACAAGCATGATTAATGATGACTGTTGATTATAGTAATGTCACTGAGAATGGCACTGAATGTGATTTAGGCTTGAATGCAGTATTACACATGGGACCCTCTTAAAAATCCCTATTTAATGACCACCTCCATCAACCCTAAAGCCACACTGGTATTAACATAGCTTTAGTATATCTTTCCCACAGAAAGAATAATCAACATAATTAAGATTTACTTGCACTAATCCTTGTTTGAAGTATCATAAAACCTAGTGTCATAACACAAGACTTACTCACCACATCCTAAATTATCCAGGTTAGAGGGCAAAGCAGCAGATCCTACTAAAAGAAGACTCAGGCTTTGCATAAATAAATCTCCTATCATTCATTAAAACACAGTCTGAAGATTTAGGCTTAGTTTTGAATAGAAAATGAGCCGGTCAATAAGATTCAAGCTGTGACTTGGGCCTTGTTTAACCAAAGGATTTTCAAAAGCCAAGTACATTGTTCAGGGCCTACTTCATAATCCTGTCCTTATGGCAGAAACATTGGATGATATTATATTGCTTTTCTTTCATTGAAACACCTATTTTAATTAAACTGCATGCCATGAAAATATACTCCTACATTAATTTCAGATGCAGCAATAAGGCACATGCACCAAGTCCTAAATACGTACATTTCTCATCATGTTTTATTAAACCAAGACTCCTTGTGGACAATGCGTATCCACTGAATTCCACTGAATGTGTACTTATTTTTACTTATATGGCTCCAAAAGTGGTGGAACAAGGATAAAAATGCAATCTATATTTTAAAGAAAAACAGTTTTTACGGAGTTCCTGACTTCCTATGCGTTTGGTAGTAGTGAATATATACATAAAGACTAGACAATAATGTACAGAGAGTTATAGAGACAATGTAAATTAACTGGGTGGTATTATGTGAACCTTATATTGTGTAAAGGAACCAAATCATTTTTTTGTTATGGTGTTTTTTTTAGAAAGACACTTATTTTGAAAGATTATATTATTATTATCCTTAAAAGTGCCACTATAATGGTCCACTTTTCAAAATTTTTAGTAGTATAGATCTTTTAAAAACAGCTTAGCATAGATGGCAATGTGTACCACAACGTCCCGACAGCTTCCTCATCACACAATACAACACGGGCAAAGTAAATTACACTAGTCACCATTGCTATGCTGTTTGCGAAAGATGTGAGGAGCTCCATTGTAAAGATTAGGACAAAAACAGCTATTTTCAGTGTAGTTATTTTTTAAATATCAAAATGTTCAATTTACTAAGAAGTTATTTTTTATTGATCTTTTATTGATTGCTAATATTCGAAAGTTATAAAAACTGGACCAATACAGTGGCCCAGTAATTACAAAGGCCAATGGGAATAATGCATATTTGAGACAAAGGACTACAAGAGACAATTTATTATCTAGACATTGTATTTTGATGGTTGTCGATAAAACAAAAGGTGAGATGAAAGGTTGGTGTATCGCTAGTAGTGAGGCAGGGGAAAGGAGGGGCTTGTATGTTTAAGTCATGGGATCATCATAAGAATCGTGAAGACACCATACTAAAGAATGTTTCAGTTGTGTTACCATTAAATAACTAAATATGTACCTCTGTGCTCTGTACCCAGTATAATGTCCTTAGATCAGAACGATGATGAACATATCTGCTCAGTATAACATTTAACTTCTCCATATGGCCATGTAGTGTGTTCCTTCAATATCAATCCCACCAGACCTCACTACTCTGCATTAACTTATCTACCCTTGTAGAACAGCACTGTTAGAACAGCTGTTTTATGTACCAGCCTCTTTAAAAGTAAGCTGCCTAGCATATTAAGTTATATTGCCTCTAAATACATCATATATACTATTTCAATTTCAGCTCTGGTAATCTGTTTACTATTTAGTAATATACTGGCTGCAAGAAAGTGAAATAGGACAAAATCTGCAGGCCTTGTGAGAGATGCTAGCTGGGTATTTTAATAATAATAATAAAAATAATAATAATAATAGTAATACATCTTGTATACTTCAGCTTTACCAAAATAAATACAACAAAATAAGAAGGCAAAATGAGAATTAGAATGGCAAAATATTTTTGGTATGTGATTTAAAAGCATGGGTAAACTGAAATATCTTTAGTTTCTTTTAATAAAATGACTTTCTACATGAAAGCTAGACACGGTAGGTATAGTGATCCTAGATATTAGCATGGTATATTTAGTTCATGCTGTTTAAATACTAGTTGCAACAGCAGTTGTATGCCAAAGGGATGCATGTAAATATATAGAAAATAGAAATTTACTGGAATAAGACCTGGATGCCCCTGCCCAGAATCCTTTGTATACTGAGTATTATATGAGAAGCAAGTTTCTGACCCGTGTAGATAGATTCAGAAAGGGTTTTGTAATCTATGTGCAGCTGAAGTCTTTTTCTCCTTTAATTGTGTCTGCCAGCAGGAGGTGTCTTGAGTTCCATCAATATAGATATCGAGAAGGGACACCTTGCAACTTGAAAAATACTTGTGCTTCCTGCTGCAGCGATGTACACATGCAGTATTTATTATTCTACCACTTATGCACTGTGGGCGATTAGTTGCCAGTGTTGTGTTAAAGCCAAGATTAAAATGGAACTCGAGCAAAAGAAAAAAGAAAAAAACGCCTGTGATTGCTCTAGCAGAAAATAAAGTCAGCTATGAGCAGTTAGTAAATGTATTCATGGTTGAGTTTCTCTCTCAATAAATCTTTTCAACGCGTGGCAAGACTGGCTGGTGGCTGCGAGGAATTAGACAACACTCTGGGGTTCCTAGATTTACTGCTGGACGCTTGTCAGTTCCAGACGTGGCTTTACGAAGACAAGTTCCCTGTGCATGCCGTGGAAACCAGCGAGCATGCCCAGTGCGGTGGGGAATATGGCGCGTGTTGCATTCTAGGGATGCAGCCCACATAACCAACAGCTGCTTGTTTTGTAGCTGGTAAAAATGTAAACCCAGGGAATTTCTTTGTGTTATTTTCCAGATACAGAGCCATTTGTTCATCAAAACCACCCTTGAGCAGGCTTTGTGTTTTATAACTGCAAAGCTAATGTTTTAACATAGTTTGTATTAAAAAACGGTCAAATTGAAACCAGAAATTAAATATAATGCATTGTATGATACCTAATTTAAATACAAGTAATAGAATAAGCCTGTAGATGTTGCCAGCAATAAATATTACTTTTATTACACGTACACGCCAGATGCTGGGGGAATGCACACATGTTCTGTTGTACTGCTTTAAGCTTATAAATAAATGAATGCTTTCAGCATTGTAGATTTTCATGGGCTTAAATGCACTAGACGTGAGGTGTTGAGAGAAACACACTATGTGTCACTGGTAGAGCTACAAGGTAGGGGCTCTCTGCTACCCGAGTACCGGAGGCTACTTAATTTAGTAGGGAAGAGGGGTAGATAATTATATTGTTTAGTGATCTGATTATGCTAGGGGTGATCCGACCAACTACATCTCCCTCTCCATTGCAGGCACCTAAATACTGAATGGGCTGGAGACCTACCCAGGCCCCTGGGTTCGGTCGGAGGGCCACGTGACCTTTGCAGGCCCGGGAGGATGGAAGAGAGGGAGTGGCTAGCTGGGGGGCAGAGCCACCTATGGGATTGGCGCCAATTTGGCCATTATGCCCCCAGCTAGCCAAGAAATTAGGTCCCACCCACCCTTCCCTAACATTGGGAGCATAGGTGTTAATTTATTGTAAATGTAAAAATCATGTGTTAGGTATATAAAAAAAAAAATTGGAAAATATGTAAAAAAAAAAAATATATAGGAAAATAAAGTAATATAATAAGTCAAGTATTTTAGTTTAATCTGTCTACGTCATTAACAGTTGTGATATGCCTTCAATTTTCAGTTTGATTTATGATTTGTCTGTATTTGTTGTCACAGCGTGGCAGTGGTGAGGGGAGTCGCCGGGACAGTGGTAAAGTGGGGGTGATCCTACCCTACGGGGGTACGGATGCTCCATCACGGTAGGCCCTGGACGAGGGTCAGGGCGCAGAGTGTACTGTCTCGGTCATCAGGCTCCTCCCCTCTCTTTAGGTATATTTAAATAAATGGTATTGTTATTATTATGTGAATTTGGGTTTACCAAAAAACGCTGTGGCCAGTATTCTCCCAACAAGTGGTTGTGTCTAATTATTTAATTAGAGGGCTTAGGAAGTGTTTGTGCCTAACAAATTATTCAGGGAGTAAGTTATGCCCAAAGGGTTATACGGACATACCCACTGGGCCTTTCACAGGTCAAGCAAAATTATAGCTCTTAGTATCTATTCTGAGTTTTCACCTACTCTCCCAAATTGTTCAGATTGAAGGGCCTGACTCACTTTACGGGAACACCTCCCTTCCCAGGTAGATCACAAAATCTTTATTTCTTCACATTCTCCTTTGTGTGTCTTCCTTTTCTTGTGATATATACTGAAACCTCTATATTTGTCACTAATCCACTCTGGAGGGAGGGACGGATACTGTATGATAAATATAGAATCAACTTTTTCCATAGGAATGAACTAAAATTTGAATAATCCATTCCCAGCCCTGAATCTAATACATAAATAAATTAAAATGTAACCAGAACTTTACCTTTACTGAAGAGTGATAATTTTACTGAAGAGGAGCAAAGGGATTATTGTTTAGAAGGGGGTCACCTTCCATTAAAAAAAAGGTAACTACAATTCTGGTGACCAATGTCTTCTTTGTCCCTTTCCTTACGATTCACTAAAAAATATTGGATTTTTGGATAAATATAGGAGTATTTGACAAATATTGGGGCTGATGAATATAGAGGTTCGACTGTATATGTGTATTGAGAGACGAGGATCAAGCATTGTCTATTCTGTATATATGAATGTATATAATGTCTGTTGTGCATTATATATATATATTGTGTCTATTCTGCAGTGTATGGATGCAAAGAGAAATCAGTTATGGGTGTGTTTGCCAGAGTATCCATGAATAGAAAGAATCTATGTGTATGTCTAGGTGTGTAGGAAGTATAAAGAGGCAAGAAGTATGTATGGTTGAGAACCAATGAGTGTGTCTGTTGTGCAGTATATATTTGTATAGGAGTCCATGAGTGTGTCTGTTGTGCAGTATATATTTGTATAGGAGTCCATGAGTGTGTCTGTACTGTAGTGTATGCATAGACATTTCAGGAGCCTGTCTGAGTGTATCTGTTCTTTAGCTTGTGTGTGTATATAGAGAGAGATAAGCAATGTGCCTGTTCTGCAGATATATAGTATGTGTATAGAGATCCAAACACATACATTTTGTGTATCTTTAAAGCTAGTGTACTTTACTCATTTTGTTTGCCACTGAAGTAAATACTTATATCACTAGAAAATATAATCACATTTTGTGTCTTGCCCTCTTATCACCACATATAATAGTTAATAACAAAAAACATAAAAAAAAAACATCACACACAGCATGGGGGGACAGCCAGGACATATGGGGGTGAAGTTGCATGCAAATTAAAGTCGAATTTAAGGAGTTTCGCCACTTGAAAATCGGCTAAGTGAGAAAAAAATGGCGGCCGAAAAAGTGAAAACGAGGCTACACGACCGCGATCGCAGAAAACACTGACAAGGACGTACGACTTTTAATAACGACCCGTGGAAAAAAATACAAATTCGCAAAAAATATGAAGTTAATAGACAAAATGCGTACATTCAAAAACAATAAAAACAAAGTGAGAAAAAAAATGGCGGCCAAAAAATATAAAAAAGAGACTACACGACCCTGAAGTACGCAAAACACCGCCAGGCACGTACGACTTTTGCCATGGACGTACAAGGTACAAAAATACACAGTTAGGAAGCACGGAAAATGCTCGCAAGCCGCGTAGAACATAGACAAACGATGCCATTTTACACTAACACTTTACGAATCTAAAATGGCACTTTACACAACGAAACCAACGGTTTGCCCTCGCGCAGTTGGGACATTGATGACACTTTCTCCTCAGGGCAGCAACAGTCCAACTATACATTGTATGCTGCAGGAAAATAATAATAGATACTTAGCTCTTCAGGTTATTCATTGCTGGATATATCAATTACAAATAGGTAAAGTATATTAATTTATTAAGTAAGTGATTAATTAATAATTATAGAAAAAAATAGACGTATATAGCTGTCTTTGTGATGAGAGCCAAAGGCGCTCAGAGGAGCAAAAGCAAATGAGAGGAGAGGCTCGCTTTGAGCGCAGAAGGAGCTCATTGCGAGCCACGTGATGAGCACCAAAGGCGCTCAGCACGAGGCTCACAATGAACGACAAAGGTCCTCAGAGTAGAAAAAGCTTTACATTGTGTGTCAAACAGCATTGCCATGGCTTAAAATGTTATTGCCCCGTCATTTTTGACGGGCAAGTGGCTAGTCTAAATATATCTGGCTCATTAAGAATTTCATGACGTAAGATGATATTTAGCTTTGATATGTTCTAGTGCCACCTTTGAAATAGTTGATGTATATAAATAATGGATTTACTCACCAAAATGTATTACTTTGACTAAATAATAAGTATGCTTAATTTGAAAAAACGTGTTACTGAACAGCTGTAAGGGAGCTGTGATTTTGTGGTTATTTTTTTTTTTTTGGAGGATTAAGCTTCTAAGAGAAGACTAACATTAAAAACAGTGTTATATTAAAAGTAATCATAAAAACACAGCTTGCGTTGGAAGAGAGGTGTTAATAGGCAGTTTATACATTTCCACTCTATGCTTCCATAACCACAAAAATGCAGCATTTGGGAACCCAACAGATCTGAGAGTGGGAGGTGCTCCCTGGGATGTCAAAGCAGGAACCTACTGTCTTATAATTCTGGCTTCCAAAGAGAATAAAGAGATTCCTGTTTACCCAAGCTTTTCATCACAACGCCATAACTCTTAGAACCCTTCTGTCCATTATCATTATAATTTGCATTTTATCTTTGGATAATGTTTTACACTTATGCTGGTTAGTTCTTTATTGTAACCTGCTATGTTGTAATTGTACATTAGTTTGAATTCCCTTTGGGAGAATGGCAAAATGAAAAGAAATATTGTTTATTCTTGTTGCTATTATTATCATGATATGAAAGATTCAGTTGTGAAGTCTGGCCCTTAGTAGGCCAGGCTCAAGATCCCCAGGGTCTGTAATGGAGTGTCTGATGCCTCAATGGCTGTTTTCTGTTACTTTTCCATGGGAAGCAGCCAACAAAGCAGCCTCTGTAATTATAAGGGAATCTGGGCCAATCTGTCCAACTACAGTACTGATGTAATGAGATATGGATTAAAGGTCATGATTTAAATTATTAATAAATATACAATTTATGCTGCAATTTAAGGACATCTTCCAACCTCCCTCAATGTATTTGTCTAGCCATCGAGCACCTGTATAGAGTATTTCATAATGCTGAGTTAAGCCACTTTCTTTGACGTAGCCAATACTTTGTGAGGTCACTTCTGGAAAATAGGTGAATTACACAAATCACTACTAGTTTAAACGACCATATATAGATATAAATGGCAAACCTCTTATTTACTGAGAAATGACAGAAGCAAGATTTTGTTATGGAAAAAAAGACATTTCATAGTAACTATTTAAAAATTCATGTACTTCCTTAGAGACAAGTATATTTTTATGTAATTTTCCACAAAAGAAAGAAAGAGAAATCTTGTGCAGCACCACTTCATAAAGCTAGCCTGGGAAATCTTTAAATGAAATGACAGCTCTATGTTTGGAAGAAATGAATCCGGTAGCCTTATAAAATCTGCAATTAAAGTGCTAGTAGGTGAAACTGATCCCATGCCACCTGCTTGAGAGAAAGAGACTGACGTTCAAAGACATAGCTACCTCTTCCCCTTCTAATGGTCCTTTTTAAACCATGAACAATATTTTACTGATTACTTATTTGCTATTTTTTTTCAACATTTTAAATGATCTTGCAGATTCTGAGTGACAAACCATGATCTGATGTCTCACAGTGGTGAGAACCCAGTTCTGTTATTGTACAATGGGGCCTATTCATGGTAAGTTGCAAATGACGCCCCATCAAACAACGCAGGAAAGGACTCATCAAAGATTCTGTAAAAAATCCACTTTCAATTTCTTCAGTTTCTTTCCTGTAAACATATAACAAATTTTTACTGATAAATAGGTATTATCTACTATTCTATGAGTGTGCAATGACTTAATAACTTGTACAAAAATAGCTATTCTGTATTCCGATGCAGTACAACAGTCAGGATTCCAAATGTATTGAATCACATATATAGTTTTGAGCATGCGGGAAGTTGCTAACGCTGCAGGCTCGTTTAGCGAGCCTGCGGCCCTCGGAAAGCCGAAGGCGCTCCTTACCAGCAACTGCGGACCTTGCAAAATTTACGGACTTACGAAAAACAAATACGAGACGCGTTACGACCCATAACGACCTCGCAATAATACGACCTTACCGCTCGAAACCCTCGCACATGAAAACATTAAAAACACAACAAATACATAAAAAGCTTACCTACAGCAAGGGGAGGCAGCCAGGACCTCGAAAACTGAAGTTACATCTCAATTTCACTCAAAATAGTTTAGACACCCGAAAATCCCCTAAGCAAGAGAAAAAATGGCAGCCGAAAAAAACGAAAACGAGGCTACAGGACTCTAAAGATGCAAAACACCACCAAACACCTACGGATTTTCTGAAAATGACGTACGAGATCCGAAAACAAGGACGTAACCCGCGCGACCCGAAAAACATTAGAAACACAATAAATACACACAACAAACACATACAAAGCTTACCCACAGCAAGTGGGGGCACCCAGGACCTCTGCAAGTGAAGTTACACCTCAATTTAAGTCCAAATTACAGAGTTTAGACACCCGAAAATCACCTAAGCAAGAGAAAAAATGGCCGCCGAACAAAACGAAAACAAGGCTAAAGGACCCTAAACATGCAAAACACCACCAAACACCTATGGATTTTCCGAAAAAGTTGGACGACATCTGAAAACAAAGACGCAAAATCAGCCACAGCCGCATACCATACATTAGGCTCCATTTTAGAACACCAACTTATACAATCTGGAAGTATACAGCTAGCCTAACGGATTTGCCTCGCGCACGCACACTATTTACACTTTGCACATGACGCTTACACAGCAGCTCCACAGCACTGATGCTGCAGCAACATCAAAACAGATTGCCAGCTCTTCAACACAATGCTTCCTGCATATATTACTTCACAATAGGTAAAGTATATTCATTTCTTATTTTATTAATTATTCATTGCTATACCAAAAAAAAGAAACAACGCTGCTCATAGCACACAAACAACCAAGAGCCACGTGATGAGAGCCAAAGGCGCTCAGCGCGAGGCTCGCAATTAGCGCCGAAGGATTTTGGAACACGAACAAAATTAATTTCGCACACAAACAACATTACCTGCCTTACAATCTTATTGCCGTCATTTTTTGACGGGCAAGTCGCTAGTTAGATATAATTACAAGACCTCACCGGGTCAGGTATAAGCACAAAGCATCCGTTAACATGGTACAAACATTTTGAGAGCCCAGATAGGACTCTTACTACAAACAAAGTGGATTGCAGTGATAAAAACAAGCCCTCTATATGTGATCAGAATTTAAATGTTAAACAATGAAAGATGTATGCACTGTTGAATATATAATCCAAGGTAGAATATTTTCTTAATAGTATTTTGACAAACATAACTGAAGAAATGGACTTGTGAGTTATTTTATTGTAAAAGTGCCTGAGTGTGTTTAACCCTACACACCGCAACATTTGTAAATTCACTTTGGGAGAGAGAGAAACAGGTGAAATAGAGATGTGGACGGGAGGAGTTTTGTAGTGCAAGGGAGGCTGATATGCTACTTGTGAATGGAGAAACGGTCTATGAAATGTTTAAGGTAGGTTTTATTACTCTGGAGAACAAGCAAGAAGGGGACACATGGAAACAATGTGAGTATGGCATCAGCCACTATGAGCATGTTGCCCACTACTCTCATAGATTTCAAGTCAAATCTCATCTAGAATAAAGTGTCAGTCTCTAGAGACTGTATGGTGGATTCACTAAGTTATGGCAGGGGCTTAGATAGGATGTAAAGAACTCCAAATGTAACTTATATGCTATTTAAACATGTTTTATACATACAAATCATAAATGTAAATATATAATAACACAAACATAAAAGATATTAGTACACCATAGTTTAATGTTACATTACATGACATTTTATTAACTTATAAAGTCACTCATCACTTTCTCAATTATCTTTAACCTTATATAAAAAGGTAAAATTATTACTAAAATAGTGTTAAATCTTAATTATTATACTCTGTGCATGGTTTCCAAATATTAGTTACATAGTTACATAGTTACATAGTAATTAAGGTTGAAAAAAGACTTTCAGTCCATCAAGTTCAACCTGTTAAGATCTCCTCTGATCTGCAATATGCGGATTAGTTATTAATTGAATTATTGATTAAATAATTATTAATAGTATAGTATTGGAGAATGAATAAAGAGTTAGTCCATCAAGTTCAACCTTTTTAGATCTCTATTGATCTTTTTAATTTGGACTATTTATTATTATTGTTAATTGTTAATTATTGTTAATTGATCCAGAGGAAGGCAAACATAAAAAAAACCCCATTGAAACTTTGCCAATTGTCTCATAAGGGGAAAAAAAAGCAAAATTCCTTCCTGACCCCAGAAACTGGCGATCAAATTTCTCCCTGGATCAATATTCCTTGCTTGTTATCTAGGATAGCCTTGAATGCCCTCTTTATTCAGAAATATATCTAACCCCTTTTTGAAGTTGTCTATCGAATTCGCTGTCACCACCTCCTTTGGTAGAGAATTCCACAGTTTAACCACCCTAACTGTGAAGAACCCTTTTCTTTGTTTAAGGTGAAATCTTTTTTCCTCTAACCTCAACGGATGTCCTCTTGTCAGTTGAAAATCTCTTGCTACAAAAAGTTCACTTGACAAAGCCTTATATTGACCCTGGATGTATTTAAATAACGTAATCATATCTCCTCTTAGACGCCTTTTTTCTAGCGAAAATAAGTTTAATTTTGCTAGTCTTTCTTCATAACTTAGCCCCTCCATTCCCCTTATCAGTTTTGTTGCCCTTCTCTGTACTTTTTCCAGCTCTAAAATGTCTTTTTTGTGAGGTGGTGCCCAAAATTGTACTCCATATTCCAAATGAGGGCGTACTAGAGATTTGTATAGTGGCAGAATTATATCTTCTTCCCTGGCTTCTATACCCTTCCTAATACATGCTAATATTTTATTTGCCTTTGCAGCCGCTGCTTGGCTTTGAGCGCTGTTACCTAGGTGGTTGTCCACTAGTACTCCCAAATCCCTTTCAATATCTGATACCCCTAGATTTGCTCCATTAAGATTATAGATTGCTTGGCTATTGTTCCTTCCCAAATGCATAACCTTACATTTATTTGTATTAAATCTCATCTGCCATTTAGCCGCCCATTTCTCTAATTTATGCAAATCCTTTTGTAGGGAAAGTACATCATTATCTGATTGTATTACCTTGCACAACTTAGTGTCATCAGCAAAAATGGAGACACTACATTCGAGTCCTACTTCAATGTCATTAATAAATATGTTAAAAAGGAGAGGACCCAATACTGAGCCCTGAGGAACCCCACTTATCACATTAGACCAATCGGAGTATGTTCCATTTACAACAACCCTTTGCTTCCTTTCTTTTAGCCAGCTCTCGATCCATGAGCAGATATTTACTGCAATTCCTGTATCCCTTAGTTTGCTCACTAGTCTTCCATGTGGCACTGTATCAAATGCCTTTGAAAAATCTAAAAAGACTACATCCACTGAGTTGCCCTGATCCAAGTTCCTACTAACCTCCTCATAAAAACTAATTAGATTGGTCTGACACGACCTTTCCTTCATAAATCCATGTTGACTGCTACCTATGATCCTGTTCAAATAGACATATTCTTGTATTCTGTCCCTTATTAACCCTTCTAAAAGCTTCCCAACTACAGAAGTGAGGCTCACTGGTCTATAATTCCCCGGATTTGCTCTAGATCCCTTCTTAAATATAGGTATCACATCTGCTTTTCTCCAGTCATCTGGTAGAGACCCTGTAGTGAGCGAGTCTTTAAAGATTAGATATAATGGTTTGGCTATTACAGAACCCAGCTCCCTCAGTACCCTTGGATGTATTCCATCAGGACCTGGGGCTTTATTAACATTTATTTTCTCCAACCTCTTTTGTATTTCTTCCTGCGTTAACCAATTATTTAGTGAAGGTAGTGTAGCCCCATTATGTTGCAGTGTCCCAACCACTGGTACCTCCCTTGTGTAAACCGACGAAAAGAACCTATTTAGCTCATCTGCCTTTTCCTGGTCACTAATTATCAGATGGCCTGTGTCACATTGTAATGGTCCTATCGATTCCTTCCTGGCCTTCTTCCCATTAATATATTTATAAAATATTTTAGGGTTAGTCTTACTTTCCATTGCAACTGACTTCTCATTTTCTATTTTAGCCAGTCTAATAGCCCTTTTGCAAGCCTTGTTGATTTCCTTATAGTCACATAAAGATGCCTCTGTTCCCTCCTTCTTGTATAATTTAAATGCATATTTATTTTTCCTCATCATGATCTTTAAGTCATTGTTAAGCCACATGGGATGTGATTTACTCCTATTTATTTTATTTCCACATGGTACATGCTGATGAGTATGTTTATTTAGTAAGGATTTGAATGTTGTCCATTTATTTTCAGTATTCTTCCCTGTAAGTTCTTTGTCCCAGTCTATATGTTGTATTGCTGCCCATAGCCCATTAAAGTTAGCCCTTTTAAAATTTAGAGTTTTTGTTGGCCCCTTACAACTCTGTTTTTTGTATTCAATCTCAAATGAGACTGTGTTGTGATCACTGTTCCCCAAGGGTTCCCATATTTTTACATTTGATATTATATCAATATTACTTGTGATGACTAAATCCAAGATGGCCCCATTTCTAGTAGGTTCTTGTATTACCTGGGCTAGATAATGATCCCTGAGTGTACTCAAGAACCTGCTCCCCTTAGCTGAGCTGCTGGTCTCGTTTATCCAGTTTATATCAGGGTAATTAAAGTCTCCCATTATTAGAACTTGCCCATGCTTAGCTGCATTTCCAATCTGTAACAATAATTGTATTTCCTCACTTTCAGCTATATTTGGGGGTTTATAGCATACTCCCACCAATATGCATTTAGAATTAGCTCCTCCACTATTTAGCTCAACCCACAAGGATTCAATGATGCCGTTAGTGCCAGCATAAATATCTTCTCTAACTATAGGCTTAAATTCAGGCTTAACATAAAGACAGATCCCTCCTCCTCTTTTACCATTGCCCCTATCTTTCCTAAATAGGTTATAACCATCCAGATTAACAGTCCAGTCATGAGATTCATCCCACCATGTTTCCGTAATGCCTATTAAGCCCCATTTTTCTTGTACTGCTAATATTTCTAGCTCATCCATTTTCCCAGGCAAACTTCTTGCGTTTGCAATCATACACTTTATGTTGCTATGGCTCTGCTGATGTGAAGTGCCTGCCACTGTATTTGAGGCCCCTATTAATATCTCCCTACTTTCTATTGTAACCCTCCGCCCTTCTCCTCCCCCATGGGTAAATAATTCATCCCTTTCCCTCTCTACCCTATTTACCCCAATACTTCTATATAGTCCCTCCCCCCCACCTACAAGTTTAAAAACTCCCCCAGCCGTTCTACCATCCTATTCCCTAGCACAAAAGCGCCCTCATCATTAAGGTGCAATCCATCCCTGCTATAGAGATTGTACCCAAGTGAGAAGTCAGCCCAGTGCTCTAAAAACCCAAAACCCTCTGCACTGCACCACTTTTTTAGCCACGCATTAACCTCCCTAAGCTCCTTCTGCCTCCCTGGGCTAGCACGTGGCACTGGTAGTATCTCAGAAAATACTACCTTGGAGGTCCTTGCTTTAAGCTTATTCCCTAATTCTCTAAAATCATTCTTTAGGACGCTCCATCTTCCACTAACTTTGTCATTGGTACCAATGTGTACCAAGACCGCCGGTTCATTACCAGCCCCTCCCAATAATTTATCCACCCGATCCACAACATGCCGAACCCGAGCACCCGGGAGACAGCAAACTGTTCGATTGCTGGGATCTGGGTGACAAATTACCCTGTCTACCTTCCTAATAATAGAGTCCCCTACCACCAAAACATGTCTGTTGCTCTGCCTATTCTGCCCTCCCTCTTCTCCAGTAGAGCTGTTCGCCCGGCTGTTAGAGGGAACAGCTCTATCTGGCATTGCCATTCCTGAATGGACATCGCCAACAGTTTCACTCAATCTGGCAAATCTGTTGGTGTTTGACAACTCAGAACTGGCCTGCCTCCTCCTGTTCCCCCTGCTTCCCCTTGTAACTGTAACCCATTTACCTCCCTGGCCATCCTCACTAGCCCCAGCTCCTCCCTCCATACTAGGCCCAGCTAAACTGTGCTCCGTGAGCACCAATTCCCTTTCCAGTGGAGCAATATCACTAAGTGCTGCAATTCTCCTCTCCAGATCTTCAATTTGAGCTTCCAAAGAGGCAACATGCTCACACCTGTCACAGAGGTATGGACCCTGGATCATATGTTCCAGTAGTGCATACATTTGACAGGATGTACACTGAATAAGGTTGCCACTGGACTGACTCATAATTATTATTATTGTCTACGAAATTTCAGTGGGAAAAATAAAGAATATAATATAATATATTTATATAAAGTTTTCCTCCTTTGCACTATAAATCTGCCCTCCCTTTTCTTTGAAGGCCCTCCTTTTATTTAAACTCCTAGGCTTTTACTAGAATTGCACTTGATACTGAAAATGTTCGCAAGCTCACAAGTTCCCCTTCTCCGGTTTCTATTAACTTCTGCCTTCTCGCCTGGGCACAATTAGTGCACTCTGCAATTTATCAGCCTTTACTTGTAAGGTAAATCCACTTGTAAACAGGCCCCAAACCAGCTCACAAATCCTTTATCCTAGTTTAACAGTCAAGCCACACCCCTCTCACCTGGGTACACTTAGTGCACTCTGCAATTTATCAGCCTTTACTTGTAAGGTAAATCCACTTGTAAACAGGCCCCAAACCAGCTCACAAACCTTTTATACAAGTTTAACAGTCAAGCCACACCCCTCTCACCTGGGCACAATTAGTGCACTCTGCAGTTTATCAGCCTTTACTTTTTAAGGTAAATCCACTTGTAAACAGACCCCAAACCAGCTCACAAACCTTTTATACAAGTTTAACAGTCAAGCCACACCCCTCTCACCTGGGCACAATTAGTGCACTCTGCAGTTTATCAGCCTTTACTTTTTAAGGTAAATCCACTTGTAAACAGACCCCAAACCAGCTCACAAACCTTTTATACAAGTTTAACAGTCAAGCCACACCCCTCTCACCTGGGCACAATTAGTGCACTCTGCAGTTTATTAGCCTTTACTTTTTAAGGTAAATCCACTTGTAAACAGACCCCAAACCAGCTCACAAACCTTTTATACAAGTTTAACAGTCAAGCCACACCCCTCTCACCTGGGCACAATTAGTGCACTCTGCAGTTATCAGCCTTTACTTTTTAAGGTAAATCTACTTGTAAAAAAATATTGTAAAATTGGTCATTTTTTTGAAGATAGATGGTAGAAGATTTAGTCGTAAAGTGTGTAAATAATACTTAATATCCAGTAGGTAAGTGGAACAGTCTTCATATGGAAGATGAAGGCTCAAACATAGTAAAAGTTTTGTTTTAGGTAGGAATATGGATAGATTAGATAAGCGCATTGTTTCTTATCTGCTGTCAAATCCGTGTCTCTCTCAGTCTGCAAAAAATAACTTTTATAAAATTAAGTTTTGTGCAAAAGAATGACATGAGACACGGTAGTGGAGAACCGGGAGGAACACAAATATGTTCTTTACAAATTGTTTGTGTTCCTACTAATGGAAATGAAAGATGAATTGTTTCATTATAAGATTTGCTACTCTGCTGATAGCATACTCTTTATGAAGGAATATACATGTGTACACATCAGTGTTTTGTTGTTTGAAAATGGTGCAAGAAGTCACTTTTTCACAAATAAGATCCTGCAACACAATCCAAATCAATCTCCTAACAGAAGGTGACGAGAAGGAGCTCTGCTAATGGCCGCAACACTAAAGTTCGAATGTAAAATTTGAAAAGTCATGTTGAAATTATTTTGTTCAATTAGTGAATGTATTACTGATCAGTTACTAAATAAGCAATTGATGCCCTACTGTATGTTCACTACAGTGGTTCATTAACTACATGTTGATGGTGCATAAGCATAAATCTCAATTTATTGCCAGTATATGTAGAAGCCTTAACCAGTTACTGTTCCCTTGTGTATGCTCAGTATGCTGGCTCCTCCGGTTCCCTGTGCCTACTGAGATACGCTTGTCTATTTTTATCCCAGGTCCCTTTGGGCACCTTGTCTTAACTCTTCCTCAATATACAGCTTTCTCTGTTATTTTATGTGGTATCATGTTCTGTAATATAGGCCTCTGGGGATCCATGATATACAAGGTCATCTAACTACTGCATGTTGAAGAGTTACCTTTATATAATATCACCCTACAGGAATTGGATTCACAATATTTAATACAGTAACTAAACCTCCACCAGATAACTGATTGTGACAATATTTTCTGTACTGCTTGTGATAAAAAAAGTAGTTTCTGAGTCTAATATAATGTAGCATCTTGATGTTCTTAGACTAATTTATACTGACGTCTTACACCATAACCCCAGTATCAAGGTCTGCTTGACTTTAAAGAAGGGTATAGAGCAGAAGGAGTTAATGTATTGTCTTTGTGACTTCAGTTTGGTGCCAGAAGAATTAATATCACTATATGAACAGTGCGCTGTTTTCATGAATATTCTCGGGTTTCTAACCCTCTTTTTATTTTTCAGTAACCACATACAGTAATGGATTTGAAATTTGCAACCGTACCATAATCTACCAGTTTAATAAACCAAAGTCGTGAAGGGAGACATTGAATACACGCCAGGCCCCCCTACCAAAAACAGAGAAATATAGAAACATTTTTATGACAGTGTTATAAATTATATCCATAAATGCCAGCTCCCTAATGGAACGTTGGATTTTCATCTTAAATAAAGCAAAAGTTATTTGAACTCTCATCTGTCTTCAGATGGTAAAACAAAACCCCTAAAATAAAGCCAATAAAATATACGTATTCTCTCAATCTCTGAGGCAGCACTGGTACTTTTTGCACTATAGATGTATAGACATCTGTTAAGTTGCCAGGTTGGTCTGTCAGTAGCATGTTTCCCAGGCAGTTAAACAGAAGTAGTTTAACTTCACATAATATACATTTAGTCCGGTATGAAAATAGCTAAAATTAATAAAATAAATTATTTACTTTGGTTAATGTTGTGTGTGTTAAGTGTCAAAACCTGAAATATGCAATTAAATGACAAACTGCTTCAATTCCCAAGAATTCCATGAGCATTATAAGTATACTGGACCCTTTCTGATCTATTGTAAAGATACATAAACAGATATACATTTATGTTTAAACATTTATATATGAATGGAAATCCTGGGATGAACATACTATAAGAAGTATGGAAGTCTAATTTGGAGGGGAGAATATTTGTTTTGCATTAGGGCCTGGGCCGGATTAAGACTTCTTAAAAGATTTGGTGCCTCAGTATATATCTAATTAAAAATATAAACAATAATACATTGCTACACTGTATATCATTAACCTTTATTATTTTTATTTTATTATTAATTTTCTTATTGTATATATATATATATATTTATGTATTTTTACATTTATTGTGGGAGCCTCTTTTTGTTCAGCTGCACCCTCTGCAGTTTTGCACCATATGATCGATGGTAAATCCATTAACAAAAAAAGATTTTAATACACCACCTAACAAGGTAGAACTCCCTCTATTTGTATTATCTCAATTAAGGGGAGTTGAGGAAATAATTAGAGAGTGTAATAACATGTATAAAGAAATAGAGAGAAAAAAGACACTCCATTCTAATTATTAGACCTTGGTAACAATAACCTCAAGAAAAATGCAATAAAATAATTAAAATAAATATTTTATTGTATACAATTAAAATATTTGGAACAACGACGATTAAGACATAACAATCAATTGTTTCCGGTCAACCCCAATAAATGTCACCAAAAATGATAATTATCAAATTCTTTATCTGATGTAACTAATAATATATATATTTAATTACTATAAAGAGTATTTACTTCAGATAATTACACCCCTAGATTCTGAATAATTATTAAACTAATACAATATTGAAAGTGCAAATTAGTTAATTCATAAATATAAAGTGCTAATAGCGATTTATAGTGAAACTTCCGGCGCGACCCCTGTTACGTCACACTCCGCTGTGTGGCAAGATTGCTACATGATAGAGCACTTGATTACAGATCCTAATAACCCACAAAAGATAAGTTGGACTGGGCAAATAATACCTAAAAATTGATAATTTGTGGGATTATACAAATAATCATAGTTGATATATATTAGGATCTCCTATTTTATCTATGCTGTATCTAAGAAATTACCCTATTATCTGTATGTATAAATAGTCATTGTTGATATATATTAGGATTTCTTATCTATTTATTCTGCATCTAAGAAATTACCCTACTATTTGTATATTAATAGGGTAATAGGTATACTGAATATATGTTCAGTGATCTTGCACCATTTGTATTCTGATTCATAAATCAATTTTTAGCATAATTAATAATTAACACTATATATTTTACACAAACTAAATAATATTGACTGCTGTTGTTCTGATGGTAGTGCCAATCAGGATACCAGATATATATCCCTGAGACCAAAAATAGGAGATTAGAATATATATTTATAGGCTTTATTCATATTTCAGAAATTATTATTTACTAATGACTTATAGTCTTTTTCATTAATCAAATTATTGATACTCTTTTTGATATTATAGCTAAAGAGAGATTTCTATGATTGGCACTCTACTCTCAGGACTCTTCTATCTCTTACTAATTTAACACTGTATATAGATATATAATATAAATCCCTATTAGCACTTTATATTTATTAATTAACTATTTTGCACTTTCAATATTGTATTAGTTTAATAATTATTCAGAATCTAAGGGTGTAATTATCTGGAGGATATACTTTTTATAGTAATTAAATATATATTAGTAGTTACATCAGATAAATATTTTGATAATTTACATTTTTGGTGACGTTCATTGGAGTTGACCGGAAACAATTAATTTTTCCGTCTTAATCGTCGGTGTTCCCAATATTTTAATTGTATATAATACAATATTTATTTTAATATTTTTATTGCATTTTCCTTGAGGTTATTGTTACTAAGGTCTAATAATTAGAATGGAGTGTCTTGTTTCTCTCTATTTCTTTATCCATGGTAAATCCAGCAATGAAAATTTTCTGTGGTGCCACCATTCCCTTGATGCCCTAAGCACATGCTTATTTTGCTTAATGGTTAATCCAGCCCAGACAAGAGCCCTCCATTCATAGCTCTACCATTGAAAAGAAGACCAACACCTTACTATGACTTTTCTGCATTTTGAAGTCAAAGAAAGTTGGGTTTAAATGTTTCTCAGATTGGCAAAAAGTGCCAGGATAAAATTGTACTGAAACTTCTTAGTAGGGCTGATGGATATTACTAGTTTGTAACATGTTTAGGACCAGAGTAAGCCATAATGCCTTTAGCCACTTGGATTGAAATTTATTTCACACAAAAAAATGCCTGAAAAGTGTTGAAATTCAATAACACTGTGAGCTCAGGTGGTAAAATCCTGTTATATTTCCTGAGTGCTTGAATGGAACCATGGAATGCATCTGCTCTCAATGATTACATATCCACCATTGTCACTTGTCTCTATCCTTTATATTCACAAGAGTTTGAGTGCACACATATGACAAAGCAACTGAGCACTTGCCTGGCAGATGATAAATAGCTATAATTGGATTTTTTCCACAAGGTGATAGGGCGTGAGTAATACAGCAGATACTTTTGAGCAATATGCAGAAAAGGGCTCAAGTGGTAGGCAGTGGAAGGTGGGAATTTGTAATGTAGAAAATCTGGCTTCATTCTTAATTGTTTTTTTTACCATTATCTAGGGTATTCTATCCATTACAGTACTGACCACAAGCTTAAAAAATAAATAAATAATAATATATTAAAAAATATTAAGAGCATTAATAGGAAGGAAAAAGTCCTAAAGCTGTTTTGTTAGAAAAATGCATTTTGACATCTCTACTGGGACCGCAAGACCTACATTATACTTTGGTGATGTTTACATAAGTGCAGGTCAGGGATTGCAGACATTGTTGCAAACTGACTGCTTCTGAGCATTTTAGCAAGGGGAAGGGAGAAGGTTTCCAATACCAAATGCTAAACTTGTATAACAAATCCCACACTCCTCTTTATTCTAACCCACTGTTCAGTAGATAAGGACTTACCCTCAGTTTGCGGCTGTCTGGATGTGAAAAAGATGGAAAATGTATATGGTAAAATGTTGCATGGTTTCTAAAATGGTGTATGATCTCTAAAATAGTGTATGGTCTAAAAGTCAAAACTTATAAGGAAAGACTACATGAGCTGAATATGTATAGATTAGAGGAAAGAAGGGAGAGGGGATATATGATAGAAACCTTAAAATATATAAAAGGATTTCAATAAAGTTTTAGAGGCAAGTGTATATGAGAAAAAGAGCAATGGAAGAACAAGAGGTCAATATTTGAAATTGGAAGGTAGAAAGTATTTTACAGAATGAGCAGTAGATAAGCGAAGAATTTAAGCATGCCTAGGATAAGCCTATGTCAATTCTGAGCTTTAATTTAATTTAAGCTTTTAACTTTTAGTTGGATAGAATGCATTAATGTTTCTTTTCTGCCATCAAATCTATGTTTCTATGCAATGGAATAAAGAAAGTTGCTTCCCTATTGGTGCATAACACTTAGTGATACTATTAGAGTACCAAAACACGACTTTAATATATATTTATTGCTTTAATATATATTGCTACTATAAGAGGGGAATGAGCTTCAAATATGCTTATCCAAGATTATAAAAAGAATATTTGCAAAAAGAGTTTTCCAAAATGCTAAAATTCTTCAATTTCAAAAGTATATTAATAGGGCTAGCAAGAAAGAGCAGGCCTGTGACCTCGGTGGGTCCTCCTTACTGGAAGACTTTCTAAGAGATACCCCAAATCTGACTGGCCCCTACAATTGATCATTGGAAAATACATAGGAAAATAAACACAAGAAGCCACTCAAAAAAATAAAAACAAGTTATATTTTGCCTTTATGTTGCAGGCTATAAGTACATTTTGGGATGGTACAGCACATATTTTTCTGAGGTTTGGTTTGGTGTAAATAGCCCAGTATTGTTTTGATTTTTTTGAGTGGATTCTTGTTTTAAAGTACCAGTTGTTATCTTCTCTGTTTCCAGCTATCTATTGTAGGGTCCAGTCAGATTTGGGGTAACTCTTAAAGAGCCTTCCAGGAAGGAGGACCCACCGAGGTCACAGGCCTGCTCTTTCTTGCTATCACTATTGAGAAAATTTTGATATTGAAGAATTATAGAATTTTGGAAAACTCTTTTTACAAATATTCTTTTTGTAGTCTTGGATAAGCATATTTGAAGCTCACTCCCCTTTTTATAGTGGCAAGGTTTTAATAAATATTTATACAATATATAATAAAGTCATGTTTTAGTACTCTAATAGTTTTTGTTATACGTTGTTGAATATGCAATGCAATATTCTAAGGGTGGCTACATTATTAATGTAGCCACCCATATTAAGATATATTTTTTAAAAAAAAATTGTTATGCTCATGCAGCCAATATTGTTAGTTTCTTATATACTTTGCAGACATTTAAAGCTTTTCCTAAAAGTCTTTAATTACTCTTTAAATTGTTCTTGCAATTAGAATTAACAGAGTGATCCTATAAAAGATACCCAGTCACAATATTAATCTTGTACAAAACTCCTACACAGAAAGGATTGATCATGATCTCAAGTTGAAATTTCAAGGTTCAGGGGTAGTTTACAGAACAACTACTTATAGAAAGACTTAAAGGCAAATGATTGAAGGCATACATGCCAGGGATTAACAGAGTAAAATAATTTCAAATTCCTTGGCCATGCATAAGGCTGTTCCGAGGATTTTAAAATAAACTTTTTAGAAAAATAGAATGTGCGTGCAGGTTGCTAGGTTGAAAGTAGCTTCTTTTTAGGAGGATCTTTAATGAAGACTGTGGTGCTGATTTATCTAAAACATTCTCATCACTATTTGCATTTTCAGAAACAACTTTAATAATGGTAAAGTCTGGTCCCTATATATATATGAATTTATTGGTACAGTACCTCTCATCAAAATCTATATTATCAAGTCCTTAAATGGACATGCAAATAAAATAAATGACACTACGACTGAACTGAATCTTGTGGCAGCTCTATCATATTGCAAGACTAACCCAATGCAATGCTTAATAATGTAGCCACCCATATAAACTATAGCAGAAAGATAATCTGAGCCAAATAGGATTCCAACCAAAACTGTGATATAACTTTTATATAATTCCACAACAGTGTTGATACAAGTCCATACTGGAATTAACCATTAACACACTTCTTGAGAAGCCATAGCTAACTAGATGTAGTGAAACCTGTACTAGGCCATTACTTAATATAATGCTTCACTTCATTGTAGATTTAGATGCTATTCGTTCAGATGGGACAAGTATAGGTCACTGCTTTCTTGTGCGTTAGGTAATTACATCATAGTAAAGGCAGAATAAGCCAGAGCTTTGAGAAAAACAAGTACATCACCTTGGGCAGTAAATTGTAACTCACTGTCTTAGGGAAAAAAAAGCACAAATACATTTTTAGGTATAACAAAGGTCTTAGCACTCATAGATCCTTAGGCACTGGTAATTGCCTTTACATATACTGCCTTGAGAAATAGTGTATGGTATTGTCATTTAACCTTTGAAGTGCCAAGGGGCTCGGGGACATTTTATTATCGCAGAAGCCCGACATATTGTTAACATTTTGCTATCACCTATATAGTTGTCTTTCTGCGAGTTGTCGTCATGCCTTGCGAAGCGAGCAGCTGAGGCACACAGGACTTAGGCTGCAATGAGCGCAGAAGGAGCTCAGTGCATGGTGAGCCATGAGAAGCGAGGTAAGCAGTTGAGGCACGCAGGACTTAGGCTGCAATGAGTGCCAAAGGCACTCCTTGCACTGCTAGTCTCGCAAAGCGAGGCGAACAGTTTAAGTGCGTAGGCCTTAAGCTGAAATGAGCGCCGGTGGACACGCAGGACTTAGTTGGCGCTCATCACGAGACACGCTGGACTTAGCTGCAATGAGGCCTCATCGCGAGGCCCCTGGACATTGCGACGGATGCAAAATTACGGCCCATATGACTTAGGACCCAAGGAACGTAGATAGACTGCAGGGCTGGCAAAAATACGACTTTAACGGCCGAACGACCGAACTGGAAAAGCCTGCAAAAACACACAAATATGCCTCACATTAACTTACACACTCACACACAGCAAAGGGGGAGAGCAAGGGAGCCTGTGAGTGAGGTTGCAAGTTAATTTGAGACATATTTTGTGGTTTTTAACGATCGAAAATCGCAAAGCGTGATGAAAACGAGGCTCAGCAAGGCCAGACATGCATAACTTAAGAAATATACAGTGCCGAAGATACTAACACTTAGACAAACAATGCCAGGCACGCGGGACTTAGAAAATACACAACAGCAAAGACACTAACACTCACACGAACAACTCTAGGCACGCAGGAAAATAGGTACTCAGAGGAGCAAAAGCCTCACACAGCATTGGCAGCGTTACAATTTTATTCCCGTCATTTTTGACTGGCAATTTCGTAGTATGTATATATATATATATATATATATATATATATATACATATTGGGACCGTTTGCCCCTAGAGGATGGTGCGAGGTACAGAGTGTGAAGAGTTCTTGACAGGAGTGACGGAGTTAAACTCCTGGAGAATTCCTAATTGGTCCTGCTGGAGCTTCACGTTAAAGCCTGGAAAGCAGACATGGGAAGTACTGCTGATTAGGCTCTGGCCTAAGTGGTGTGAGCAGAGTGAGGAAGCTGCAGCCAGAGGCTCTGAGGCCTAGCCAAGGAGACAAGCTGTAAGGAGCCTAAAAAGTACAGTTAGCCGAGAGCTGCCAGGTGCCTGGATTGCTGCAAAGAGAGTACTGGGTGATAGTTTGCTCACACAGATATCAAAGGTGAACTGTTTTAGAGAAGCTGTGTTTGGAGTGCTATACCACTGTTTCCTGGAGCTGTAAGTGACAAGTCCTGTTGGATATTGTGGACTATTTGATCTGTGGAGTAAGAGGACAGACACAGGAAGTGTGGCTACTGGCATCAGAGAGAGAGACAAACAAAGGAATCTGCTATTGGAAACAAGTCCAATCTGCTGAGGACCTGCGCTGCAGACTAAAGCCACCTGCAAGGCCGACTACTTTACTGCAAGGTCAAAAACCCTTTTCGTTTTCTTTATTACCCCCAGGGAAGAGATGGTTGTGCTTAACAAGACTTTATCTTTTAGAGTACACTTGGTACTCGTTATAAGGGTCCCTGGGGGTGGGTACTCTGAGAGAAGGGTGGTCTGGTACCCTTACCACAAGGTGGCACTATACAAAATACCACAGACAGTTTTGTATCCTATCCACAAGATGGCACTATATTGGCTAATAAATACCCAAAACAGTTAGTAAACTATCCACAAGGTGGCGATACTAACACTACCAAATTCGAGAGACTGTTGTGTCTGCTCTCCAAAGAGACACAAGACTTGGGGTAAAGACAAACCCTGCTAACCTTCGCTGAAAGTAGTATGACAGGATTCATTTTTGTGAATTAGATTTCTCCAGAGCGGAGAGGCTCCCCGGGTGTAGTCAGGGTGATCCTGAATGTCTAGTAAGAACGTTTACGTAGATTTTTCTTTTCTTTTTCTTAAAGTTAATTACTACATCTGGATCCTTGTTTATGAGCCCTATAATAAACAAGTCTCCTGCATCAAAAATCTGCTTGTTGTCCAACTATTTGTTAAAAACAGTGATAGACGGCCATCCTTGTCACAATATAAATATTTTTTATTAGTATTATTATTATTGTTTATTTATAACGCACCAACATATTCCATAGCGATAAGTTTCAGGCAAAGGTAAATACAAATCAAAACATAACAAAGCAAGGAGGGCCCTGTCTTTGAGCCTCAAATCCAATGTCCATTGTGCTTTCCCCAAAGCATCCTGCAGGATTGTAACTCGCAGACTTACAACCTAAAGGTATTGTTTGTGGTAAAGGAGGGAGAGAGAGGTGATGAGCGTGCTAGGGTGGAAAGTGATACACTTCTTTAAAGAGATGTGTTTTTAGTGAGGCTTTGAATGTTTTGAGGCAGGAGGACAATTTGGTGGAGCGTGGCAAGGAGTCCCAGAGAATAGGGGCAGCATGAGAAAAGTCCTGAAGGTGAGAATGAGAGGAGGTGACAAGAGTTGTAGAAAGAAAAAGGTCATTAGCAGAACGAAGAGGACGGTTGGGGGAATATCTGGAGATGAGAGCAGAGATGTAAAGGGGTGCGCAATTGTTGAGGGCTTTGTAAGTTAGGGTCATGATTTTACATTTTATTCTGGAGGTTAAGGGAAGCCAGTGGAGTGATTGACAGAGAGATGATGCCTTTGGCGCTCATCACGTGGCTCGCAATGAGCGCATTTGGAGCTCATTGCGAGCCTCTCGGTTGGTGTATTTTTTGTTATCAAAGGCTCTTTTGCGCTCATTGTAAGGTCCGCGCTGATCTCCTTTTTACGCTTATTGCAAGGATTTTGTCGTTTATTGCGATACTGTGGTGTTTTTTTTTTGTTCTGTATATGTATTTTTTCATGATAATTAATAAATTGATTAATTAAATCATAAATTAATATACTTTACCTATTTGTAATTAATATATGCAGCAAGCAATGTGCTGAAGAGATAACAATCTGTTTTAAAGTTCATACAATGTAGATTTGCACTGTTGTTCAGCTTAGGTGTAAGTGTCAGCAATGTGTGCAGTGTAAATAGGCTGCGTGAGCTAGGGGAAGCCGTTTGTGTAGCTGTGTATTTCCTCATTCTGTAAGTAAGTGTTGTAAAATAGTGGCGATTGTGTATGTGAATGATTTTGCGTCCTTGCTAATAGTGTATTTTGTACCTCATACAGGTTTTTGTATAAGTCGTATGTGCTTGGCGGTGTTTTGTGGGTTTCAAAGCCCTGCTTCTGTGGCTGTTTGTAACCGCTTGTGACGCGCGGTAGAGCCTCCACCTCCGCAAATGCTCATTGTAGCCGACGTGGGAGCCTCCACCTCCGCAAATGCGGCCCCTCGCAAAGTGAGGGGACGCATTTGTGGCCCGAACTGCGTCCCTCACTTTACGAGGGACGCAGTTCTTGCGAGCTTGCTTTGCGAGCTCGCAAAGCGTGACAACTTTTCGTAGTTTGACAACTATTATATGGGATTTGAAACCTCCACAACATCCCTTTAGATGTAAAAAGAACCCCAACTACTATAAAAATGTCTGTTTTTGTTGAAATGCAGGAGACTTTTAAGCAATATCACGAAAGCTGAAATATTTGAAATTGCCTATTTTTAGGTGCTGGTATGAAACTACTGATAGTGGATCTGCGCCCCAGCACACTGACCTTGAATAAGGACCTTTGGTTCCATGTGGCTCAAGCATCAAACTGCATGGGGCAGAATCTTGTAGTGCAAGAGAATTTCAGTTTCCACCTCACTGTGTTGCTTCGCTAGGGAAGCAGTTCTTGCAAGCTCGCTTTGCTAGCTCGCAAAGCGTGCCGATGTTTCGTAATTTGACAACTATTATATGTGATATATATATATATGTATATATATATATATATATATATATATATATATATTGTACCCAATCAAACATCAATCAGTAGCTAATTTTAATTCAATCCGCTCATACGGTTGACCACAAGGATATTAATTAAACAGCCTTGTTAAAGGTCATGGACACACCAAATCATAGCTGATCATATAAATCATGTGCAGGAATTTGGCTCGCAATAAAACGTAACCTTTAATCAAAAATATTTAAAACATATACTACAAACAAAAAATAATAATAAAAAAGATAAGAGTAAATAAAAACCATTAGCGAGGACTTAGAGACCTGATCTCATAAAGATTGACTTAATGAAGGAGTGAACTAAGTCATAGAGTCATATAAACTAATTAATTTTATCTCCAATAGAGAATATGATTAATTACTAAGACCCTCATTCAATTGCAATTTGGCCAATTGAATAGAGCTCTAAATAAGCACATAACATATTTATTTTTAAGAAGTTTTAAGTAAGTAAACATCTATCTGAAAGCAAGGTTTTCACTAACTAAAAACTTCTTTAAAAAAAATATGCTATGTGCTTATTTAGAGCTTTATTCAATTGGCCAAATCGCAATTGAATGAGGCCCTAAGTCTCTTCTAAAGCAGATAAAGGACATCCACCACAAGTGTTCTCAACTGGGCATGTAATTCACCCAACTATCGACTATCATAGCATACACAACTGAAAGATGCTTAAATGTAGGTCCCAGTATCTATCAAATTGTGCAATATTGTATAAATCAAAATTGCCCAATCGCAACAAACACATATATTAGTGTGTTTGATTTATAGTAAACAATATTGCAGCATTAAAAATTGTGTATATATGTACAACTGCAATTGCTTCAAACTAGAGACATGTAAGTTTATACCTATAAAAACGAGCAAGTTATATATATATATGTGTGTGTGTGTATATATATATGTATATATATGTATATATATGTGTGTGTATATGTGTATATACAGTATATATATATATGTGGATCAGAACACAATAGTCTAATTGTGTGAAGTGAAATGAGAAAAATATATACATAAAACATTTTTTTAGAAATAGAAAACAGAAAATTGGCATGTGCGTATGTATTCACCCCCTTTGTTATGAAGCCCATAAAAAGCTCTGGTGCAATCAATTACCTTCAGAAGTCATATAATTAGTGAAATGATGTCCACCTGTGTGCAATCTAAGTGTCACATGATCAGTCATTACATATACACACCTTTTTTGAAAGGCCCCAGAGGCTGCAACACCTCAGTAAGAGGCACCACTAACCAAACAATGCCATGAAGACCAAGAAACTCTCCAAACAAGTAATGGACAATGTTGTTGAGAAGTACAAGTCAGGGTTAGGTTATAAAAAAAATATTCAAATCTTTGATGATCCCAAAGAGCACCATCAAATCTATCATAACCAAATGGAAAGAACATGGCACAACAGCAAACCTGCCAAGAGACGGCTGCCCACCAAAACTCACAGACCGGGCAAGGAGGGCATTAATCAGAGAGGCAGCACAGAGACCTAAGGTAACCCTGGAGGAGCTGCAGTGTTCCACAGCAGAGACTGGAGTATCTGTATATAGGACGACAATAAGCTGTACGCTCCATAGAGTTGGGCTTTATGGCAGAATGGCCAGAAGAAAGCCCTTACTTTCAGCAAAAAAAAAAAATGGCCGTTTTGAGTTTGTGAAAAGGCTTATGGGAGACTCCCAAAATGTATGGGGGAAGGTGCTTTGATCTGATAAGACTAAAATTGAACTTTTCGTCAATCAAAGAAAACGCTATGTTTGGCGCAAACCCAACATATCACATCACCCAAAGAACACCATCCCCACAGTGAAACATGGTGGTGGCCGCATCATGCTGTGGGGATGTTTTTCAGCACCCGGGACTGGGAAACTGGTCAGAGTTGAGGGAAAGATGGATGGTGCTAAATTCTTGAGCAAAACCTGTACCACTCTGTGCGTGATTTGAGGCTAGGACGGAGGTTCACCTTGCAGCAGGACAATGTCCCCAAACACACTGCTAAAGCAGCACTTGAGTGGTTTAAGGGGAAACATGTAAATGTGTAGGAATGGCCTAGTCAAAGCCCTGACCTCAATCCAATAGAAAATCTGTGGTCAGACTTAAAGATTGCTGTTGACAAGCGCAAACCATCCAAATTGAAGGAGCTGGAGCAGTTTTGCAAAGAGGAATGGGCAAAAATCCCAGTGATAAGATGTGGCAAGCTCATAGAGACTTATCCAAAGCGACTTGGAGCTGTGATTGCCGAAAAAGATGACTCTACAAAGTATTCACTTTAGAGGGTTGAATAGTTATGCACATTGACTTTTTCTGTTATTTTGTCCAATTTGTTGTTTGCTTCACAGTGGGCATGTTCTCTAAATTAAATGATGCAAATCCTCAAACAATCCATGTTAAATCCAGGTTGTGAGGCAACAAAACACGAAAAATGCCAAGGGGTGGTGAATACTTTTTCAAAGCACTGTATATATGTATGTGTGTGTGTGTGTGTGTATATATATATATATATATATATATATATTACCAGGTTAACACACCTGGGTTTGTGGGAGGATCCCCTCTCCCTCCATCCTACTTAAACCCCAAGCACACACCTACCTGTGCACAAGTTCTCCAGCACCCCACCCTCCCTTCCCCTCTCTCATCACCATCACTCGGCCCTGGACCTTTTTTCCGGCCAGATTAGATTGCAGTACCTGGTATACCACAGCACCACAGGCCAGAATAAGGTGCAGCATCTGGCACACCTCAGCTGCATGAGGAGAGGGGGCATTATCCAGTTTAGTTTACTGGCAAGGTATTTTCTGACCTCCACAACAAAGGGAATTAAGGAAAAGTGTTCTTGTGGTTCAAGCTTTTATGTTGCTCATCCAAAAAACTGTGACCTGGGACTTATCTTTTTCCTTCAGTACTCGTGGATTTGCATATTTGAAGATGATGGTAGGCTTTATTATAAATCAAGATGCATTTGCACAGAGCAAAATGGTAAGCCTATCCCGGCCTGCCTTAAAGCCTGGTGCTCAGCTTTCCTCTTTACTGATGAACGTACGTTGAGGCATTTTTTCCAAAAGAGTGCTGTTTCATCAGCGTTGAACACCTGCTCAGGTGCATAAGCCTTTCTCTTCAATAATTTTCCTTAAGGACTCAGGAAATTCCTTTGCTGCCTCTTGGTCGGCAGAGGCTTTGTCTCCGTTAATCTTTACATTGCGTAGGCCAAATCGTTTTCTGAAATGATGAAACCTGCCTCTGCTAGCATGAAGCTCTGTAGAGCTAGACCCTTCACCGTCACCAGTCCTTTCTTTTATAGAAGTGTTTAAAGACATGGCCATTTCTTTTATTAGGTTGGAATCTACTGGCATACCTTTTTTATAGCAGTCCTGCACCCACAGAAAAACTGCGCTTTCTGCACGGGAGACATGTGGATCTCGCACTTGATGCAAAGTTTACGCCCCCACTGGTGTAGCAACTTCTGCAGCAGAACAAATGTGAACTTCCTTTTTTATATATATATCTGACAGTAGATTCATTAATACCATAATCTTGGCAATAATGAATCTACTGTCAGATATATATATAATTATATATATATATATATATATATATATATATATATATATATATATATATATATATATGCTTAAGCATATCCAACATTTCCAAAGTTTTCACTTTCTTCTGTCTCTTAGAACCACTATTAGCATGTTTTGGATCCATCTTATACAGATTTCTGTTTTCTCAATGCAAATCTCGCAAGAAAACAGCAAGAAAAAAAAAAAAAGTTCAATCCGCGAATGTAAAAGCCACAAATGTTGAGGGTCTACTGTACATGCAGTAAAAAATAAAAGTATATATACATTTTCCTTCATTTTGACCTTTGTGTTTTTACCTTTGTAAGTTATACTAATAATTAAAACCCTGCAGCATCTGAACAAGCTGATACCGGATATGTAGATAATAACTTTTATTAACTTCAAATATAGGCCAAACACTGGCAAGAGCACAAACAGGTATCCTCCACTAGAGAAAACTAAGATACACATACCATACTTAACTTGATTAAAGGATGTCTTAGCAATACAATGAACACATAAACATACAGTATGTATTAAATAGGAGAATACATGTTACAGAATTTGAAAGTATCCCCCTTGTCTTATTCTTCAAAAATGAGTACTCACCAATCTTTGTAAAAATCCAAAAAAACATGAGTTTAGCAAACACTTTTTACACCTTCTATTTTTTAAGACTTTCTTTCCCCTTCTCCTGTTTCTTATCCACCTCTCCCACCATTCAATTTCCCTCTCCAGAATCCACCTCTTCTCCTCTCACATTTTCACTTCTTGATCTCCCTCTTTGGTTCTCTTTACCCCATTCATTATCCCTTTCTCCTTAATATACTCCATGAGCCTCTCTACTCCTACCCTAGCCCTCAACACTATTCCCCCTCCCCCCAACCTTATCTCCATATTTGATTCCACTGCCCTATCTGCTATTCCCAATTTTATTTTATGAAGTGGGAAGACTAAAGTTTAACTCTTTCAGGCTCAGTGGTTCAGGTCATTTTCCTGACCCAGTAGTCCAGACGCATTTTCAACATTTTGCTATGCATCTATTTAGACATCCTGTTAGCTTATTTTTTTTATATATCTAACAATATACATAGATTTTTTTCAGTAGAAGATCAGCTATTTGTCTATCATTCATCCATCTATATATATATATATATATATATATATATATATATATATATATGTGTGTGTCTGTCTGTGTATGTAGCTGAACACTTCCAAAGGACCCCAGAAGAGGGGTAAAATAGGATGGGGTGGTGGCTGCTGATGAACAGTGGGGTGCTGTTGAGCTGGTGTGGTGGTGTTAATGACTTATTAGGGGGCTAGATGTAAAAATATATATTACAATTATATATATTTTTTATTTGGATGGGGAGATTCCCCCATCTTCCATTGCACCCCCATACATGCTGATCATGCCTCAGTGCATGGGGGATTGATAAGCATGCATTCCTAAGCAAGTTAAACTAGCATGCTTGGCTCTGAATAGCCAGGAAGCAGTGCACATTAATTTAACAAGATTGTCACTTCAGAGTTTAAAAGATGATGGTCAGAGAATGGGAAGGGAAGATTAGAAACGTTAAAGATTAAGCAGAACAAATCAAGTGTGTGTTGGTAGGGGAAAGACTGACTGAGGAAGTGAGAGAGAACAGAGTTTTGGGGTTGTCAGCAGGGAGGCAAATTGAAGTCACCAAGGATGATATTTTGCATACCACTGGAAATAAAGTGGACACATAAGTAGGTGCCTAGAAACTGAGACGTTTGGACAGGAGAGCATTTTTATTGTCTTATAGAATTTCTTCTTTCTTGGAATATTTTATGTGTTTTACACAATTTGATAACAAAAATAGATAACGCTGGATTCATTTTTGAATTTGAAGTGGATATAATAAGTGTGCACAAGGTTTTGTTAAATCTGGATGTTGCATACCTTAGCACAATATTAATGTATTTTTACCATTTAGCTCCATTTTTGGCACGAATGCCACAACTATAAAATAGTGTATAAAATAGGCAGTACAATTACGCCTTTTCTGAGGGTGTGCTATATTTGTGCTATTTATTTTTGGAATTTGACCTTGTCTTATGACTCCATACTACTTTCTATCCTGCTGCTAACCATGACCTGTTGCTTGTCTTGCAGATTCCCATGTCTGCCACCAGCAGATTGGATAAGGCCAGCCCTCAGATAACTGGACCTGGACCAGAGTTCATGGGCTGGCCTTTACATATCAGTACCTCTGTGCCAAATCTCCATCTAACATGTGGCAAACACCACAATAACTGTGTCCTTATCTTCATTGGCAATAAGCTAATTATATTTTAGGGCCAGGACTAAGTGAAAAATCACACTGGCGATCGAATGCTATGTATACCTCCCTTAGTATAATTTTAAATGTAGCTATTAAACATGCTTTATTTTCCTTGTCCTGTACAACTGCTGTACTCCAGACCAAGACCTGCAACCTATTCTTTAATATGTCCATATATTTATTCTGAATGCAGGAGTGAGAGCAAGAACCTTAGACAGACCACAGGAATGTTACTTGTCAAAGATAAATTTCCTTTGTTAACTTGGAAAAGGTGTAGTCCAGTGATTGGGTCTCTTGATAGTGAGGCTGGTGTGGTGCTGTTCCAAGAAAAACAAACACGACATCTGTTGTATGAATGAAAAAAACATTAATATCTTAATAATTCTTGGATATAGAACAAAAGTCATGGATTACATGCATTTTACCATTAGCAATTGAGTCCTTTTTTTTATAATATTTTTTATTTTTCAATACAAAACATGAAGATAAAAAAAAAAAAAAAAAACAACAACAACATAATCTTACAAACCAACACTCAGAAAGTCCCAACAAGATGCGTTAATTATCAATAACTTATTTTAAAGGAGAAGACATAAACTTTATTACCTAGAGGATAATCTTATATTATAAAGATAGCAGACCACTTATTTCTTTACATCTTAATTTCTTCCTTTTTTCTCTCCATATACCTGTCCCATATATACCATTGGGTTAGCAAACCCTTCTTTTTAACTGAATATCCTTGATTTAATTGGTCAAATTCTCAATTTCTGCAAATATATCTAATTGGAGGTAGAACTTCCAAAATAATTCCTTAAGATGTAGATGTAATATTATAATTTCCAAGTTATAGGGGATTTCCTCCTCAAATACATCTGTTACCAGACAATACATTTCCTCCAAAAAGATCTCAATTTTGTGCATTCCCACCAGACATGTATGGTATCAGCCCTTAACCCACATTCTTTCCAAAATAATATGGCATCCTGTTTTACAAATGTATTAATAAATTCTGGAGTTTAATGCCACCTATTAATGATTTTGAAATATAGTTCATAACAGGCTAAGGATCTAGCGGATATTCTAACAGTTTTCATAGTATTCTGCCATTCTTCGACAGAACTATTAATTCTCCAATTTTTCTCCCAATCTAACATACCTGCAGTTTTATCGCTCTGTACATTTAAAGTGAGAATCCTATGACATCTCGATATTCTATGGGTAGTGTTCTTATTATATATTATTAGTTCGAAAGTGGATAGAGGTTTCATTTTTTTTTAAATCCTCTTTGTTTTAGGGAGCTCTGAATAGACATAAACTTTATGATTTTTATTTAATTTATACTTGTCACAGATTTTTGACCAACTAAGTAGCACTCCTCCTTCATAGAAATCATTCATATACTTAATACCATTCCTTTTCCAAGTTTCAATACAAACTTTCTCTTGGCTTACTTTCAATATTTCTATAGGAGTACCTAAAGAGGGGTATTCTGATAATTTCATTTTTGTCTTAATTTTCATCCAAAATTTTAGCAGGGACTTAATATTCCTTGGAAAGAAGCAATATTTCACTTCCTCCAAATTTGGAATCCATAATAAGAAATGGATAGGGATCTTCTCAAAGAATTCTTCCTCCATTCCTTTCCAATTAGTAACTGGTAATGCTGTACACCACTGTATAATCTGGGATAACGCGATTGCAGCATAAATGTCCTTTATGCATGGGGTTGCCAGGCCCCCAGTCTCAATTCTCCGCTTAGTAATCTCTCCTGAAATTCTGGCCTTTTCCCCCTGTAATATATACGAGTCTATATCTAGTTGGAATCTTTTAACCAATATTTTGGCGGTACCTCCGGTATAGATCTAAAAATATAAGTTAATTTAGGAATAACTATCATTTTTACTACCGCAATTCTTGCTGTCCAGGAGAGATGAATCGATCTCCAGTCTGTCATAGTCCTAAGTATAGTTCTATGTATATTGAGCAAGTTATTTTTTTAAATGTTTCTTAAATCAAAAGAGAGGCAGATGCCCAAATGATTCATTACTTTAGCATTCCAATTATAGAGGTAGAGATCTATCAACTTAGCTTTTATTTCTGGGGATAAGCTCCTAGTAATAATATCTGTTTTTTGTCTATTAATCTTAAAATATGAGATTCTACTAAACTTCCTCAATAATTTATCCAAGTTAAATAATTATTTTTCCTGATCTGTAAGGGTAACAATCATGTCATCCACATATATAGTTTCTTTATATTCCCTAGTTCCGATTTTGACCCCTTTAATATCTTTTATCATTCTTATTTTTTCAATCAGTGCTTCTAAAAAAAGAATAAACAGTAATGGAGACAGGGGACATCCCTGGCTCGTTCCATTTGTAATACGGAAGTAGTTTGACTCAAAATTTATACCCACAACTTTTGCTCTAAGATTACTATAAAGCATATATTTAGCATTAGCAATTGACTCCTGACACAATCAAAGATAGGGTTGATATTGGATGTGATTCCATGCAATGGGTCACACATTCAGTCTATAATGTTGAATCAGTGAATATTATCTTCTTGTGGACCGATTTAAATGTCTCATTGACTCGTTGGCTGTCAGTCTTTTAGGATCACTGGGGAAATTAGCAGATCTCCCAAAAAAACTAAAACATTGATTCTAGGTACTGATGCATTTTTGAGACAAAATGTAATATATTCCAAAATATTTATTCCACTTTCAGATGACCCATTAAATATAATAAGAAGCTTGGCATTGAAAATGTAAAGATGCTTGGAACATATAAGCACCAAAGTTCATAGAACAGATTCAGAAGGAAGATGAAGCATTGTGGTACCCTGTGAAATAGCAGTAAAATATAACACATAAACATTTATTTAGTAAAAAATGTCTTCTGATGCACATTCATAACAGACCTTAAATAGATAAAATAATCTATATATTTGAAAAATTAGAGTCATAAAATGCTTAAAGGACCACTGTACTCTAAAAATAAACACTGGTAAAATAAAAATACATGCATATCTATGCTTGATTTATAATGCTTAAACATTGTAATACTAGTAGATATAATTTCAAACTGTAGCAGTATGTGTTCTGGTGTCTGTCCGGTGTAGATCAATGATCACTAAGTCTGCTAGAGCTGTCCTGCCCCTAATTATGCAAAAGGGGCAGAGCTAAGCAGCACAGCTTACTGGGCAGAAACCTATAAAGGTAAAAGCCTCAAATTACAATTACTACTATTAAAATGTTTAAACATTATAAATCAAGTGTATATATGCATGTACTTTCAATTTAACAGTGCTTATTTTTACAGTACATTGGTCCTTTAGTTTGGAAGGGAAACTGTCAGAATAAGAAGAGTCCTCACTCTGCGCCAGAATTACCAGGTAGGAACTTAAAAATACAAAAAATATTTTTTTAGTAGACAATTCAAACGTCATGGAATAGGAAGCAGTAAAAGGTCATACAGCTAACTTTTAATTAGAATAAAATAAATACTGCTGGTCCCTTATAGCACCATACAACTTGGTGATGGCTGTTTGATTGGAGTCTACATCGCTGCAGGAGATACGTTTGCAGTTTATATTGTAAGTGCCTGCCTTTGAAGCTCTAAAATGGTAAAAGTGGGACTCATGCTCTAGTGATATAACAACCAAGACATCAACACACACCCTCAGGCTCCAAGTTAGCATGAAGCCTGGTAGACAGAAACGTGGGATTATCTGTACACAAGCATAGACTACTAAATTAGGATTTTCTCTAAAAATCATTTTACGTTTGTAGTTTAAACATCTGCAAATATTACTTGTTTCTTACATACCAAAAAAATGATTTTCCTAAAGTACAATGGTCCTTTAATAGATACCATTTTGTTTCAATCCATGAGTAGTCTACAGCAGTTTATATATTGGTATAGGACTAGATTACATTGGTATGGATAAATAATCAACAAGATTAAATAAAAGAATATCCATACATATCATTGGGCCTTCTATGTTTTTTCAGCATCAATATCAGTGTGATCCAGGACTTAAGACTTTCACTTTCAATAAGATGATAAGATAAGTTTAGTTGCTCAGTCCCTTGAGTGACTTGTGATATTTGCCGATACAATACTCAAAGGGCAATACTAGTTCTTAGGAATGATTGACAGTAACTCCCATGAAGTCCGTCTCTCGTCTTGATGTCTATCTAACGAACCACATTGGAGAACCACATTGAACTCATAAGGTTTTGTCTCAAGACGCAGCACAACAGAAATCCTTCACATATGATATGTCTGCTATGTGTATAGATGACCAAAGTTTTACTAAGGTCACACACACAAGTACTTGGGCTCATTCTTGGCAGTGTTTCTCTGTAACTTCAGGCATCTTGACATTCAGTTAGGACTAAGTGTCTGCTAGTGAAAACACAATTTATTATTATTATCTTTATTTATATCTTGCCAACATATTCCGTACCTCTCAATTTAATTAATTGTCTAACTCAAAGATGCTCTGTCTTGATCTCTTCTAGCATTTCCTCTTACAAAAATGTATCAAAATGAATATGTACATTAAATATTTGGTCATCAAATAAAATCATTAAATTTGAGTCTGAATGAGCATAATTAGGTAGGGAATGAGTCATAATGATAGTATTTAATTAAAAATAAATCTTTAATACTTGAATGTTGTGTGTTTACATTACTGGGGTAAACTTAAACATGTAATTATATAGCTACACCATTTTTTCAAGAAAAACAAACAAAATAATCAGCCCTAATTAATTCCCTCAACGTGTACAACCGTAGAACGTTAAATTGGCCCCATAAAGCAACGCGCTAATGATCTGCGTGTTACAGGTAGAAAAACTCTACGGGACGTTGAAATTTGAACTCTGCGACCACAAATCATTTAATCTGTCAAGCCTGTAACTGTTACGTTAAATCGCTATTAAATTGCTACGAATCCACTGGCGTTCAAACCCGTAACTCCCAAATGGAGCCAAAAAGCCAATGGGTACTAGAGAGGACCTGCAAGGGGGATAAAGTCCTATCCGTAGCCCTGTAAATGCAAATAAACACAAACAATTGTATTTTCAATTAAAGGGAAAGTGATGTTAGGTATTAAAATTAATAGCACAACATTCTCAAGATCGCAAATCTGCAATATAAAATAGTTTTATTTCTTTTTAATTTCCGTTATATCGATCCCGACAATCAATGTGTTAATCCATATAATGGAACTTGCCTGGACTACAATATCATATTTACTGATTTATAAATATTGCATTATTTCTGGAATGTGGGTCGAACGAAACCCATAATTGAAATCCGTAAGGCTTTGAAATCTAACCTCCATTTATCAGTGACCTAATGATGACGATCTAATTTTCCCTTGGCTTCGTCTAAACCTGTAACTACGGGTTTGACTAATTGATCATGTTCAGGGCCGCACATGCAACATGCACAAGAATGGTTTACGGGTTTGCGTTTACGGCCCATAACTCGCAGCATGGTTCAATTTAATAGCTCTATAACCCAGCCGAATTTCAAGCCCCCAGCCTTTGCGGGTGTGCCAATGCGGCTATGGGCCTTTGAATTTAATAGGGCTGAATGTCAACTAAACTACACAAAAATATCTATAAACATTGAAGTTGAAGTCAGCCAGTCCTTTCCATACAAACATTTAAATCTCAGCTCAATGATCATTGCCCTTCTTTATCTCTTGAGTTAGATTATATGCTAGCTCTCAGTAATCGCCCACTACCCACACAAGATGTGCATGTTCTTATCCATTGTGTTCATTATATAATGAATGTAATTCCTCCAAATATCTGTGTAACTTACCATATTGTCCAATAAGAACCAAAGAGGCGAGGGTTCACCAAGTCTTCAATAAAGTAACAAGTACACATTGTCCAACCTGATTGTAGCTTGAGATCTACAGCTTGGGAGATTCTGGTTTTAAGCTAGTGAATTCATTTTGTATCCGCTCTCAATTTAAATAAGTGCCTCTTAGCATTAATGAGTTCTTTTTAATTTGCTGAAAAGAGAGTTTTAAAGCTTAAATGTTAAAATGTGTTTATCAGTGAATTTATATATGAACCATTCAATGTTTTTATTTTCATTCAGTAAACGAAAATTGTTTGAAAATGAATTTGCCATTTCAGAGCAACTTTTTGAAATTAAATTCTCCCCTTGAAGAGTTAATATTCACTTTTCTCATTTGATTTCCATGTTAGCTTTATAAGAAGCAGGCACTACCCACTGACCATCACACTTATTATAGATGAGGCTAGGCAGGCTTTTAGTGTAGTAACAGGCCATAATTTGAAGTGACTGTTTCACCAAAGTTGTTTTTTTAAGTTATTCTTAAAAAGCATTACAGTCTGGCTGTGGAGTGTACTAACCTTTTTTCTAAAGTAAATGATCCTTGTGATATTTACTATTGTTTGTGTAGCATTATTAGGTTAATGTGTCGCTACTGAATACTAATGTGTTGTTTCGATGTACTAACTTGTGGTACGGTACGCCCTTGGTGCTTTTGATTCAGTCAAGCATGATCCAGCAGGTGAGCTACCAGCATGGGCATAGGAGCCAAAGAAAATCTGGCGAGGGGATAATTCAACTCCACTCCCGGGATAGGAAGCAGGGGCGGACGTACCACCTGTGCCCCTGGGGCAGCGCACTAGGGCCATGCTCTAGGGGGGAGAGGGGGGCATTTCTGCAGTGCCCGCAAAAACGTTTTCTTTATTTCTTTGTTTAAATTCTCAATGCCCCTACCCCCTAAAATAATTAAAAAAATTATATATATATATATATATATATATATATATATATATATATATATATAAAGAATAAACTATATAACAAAACAAAACAAAAAAGGGATATTAGATAGAAAGGTTTACGGTAACAGGCAAAGTATATCTTTATGTCCCGTAGTAATGAAAAAAAGGAGTATTAGGTAAACAAACCTGCATATTGCTTATGTACCTTTATCTCCTTAGTAAATAGTCCTCATAATACTGTTGTAGCCAATCATAGGACTGTATCAATAGGAAAAAGAAAAAAGAAAATTGAGTGTGCTATATATGGTAAAAAAGAAAACAATGTTTAGTACACTATATATACATCTGAAAAGTAGACAAATAGGCAATAAAAATCTCCAGTGTACTTTAGGGAAATGTGTAAGAGTCTATTGAATGGTGAACAGTTCACCATAGCATTGCGCTATATGCGCTAGATAATTCATAGAAGGAGTATATCCTGCTCCCTAAAGAGCAGGATATCCTCCTTCTATGAATTAGCTAGCGCATATATATGTGGTTGCATAAGTGTGTACAACCTCTTATAACTGGGGATGTAGCTGTGTTCAGAATTAAGCAATCACATTCCAAATCGTGTTAAATAGGAGTCAGCATACACCTGCCATCATTTAAAGTGCCTCTGATTAACCCCAAATAAGGTTCAGCTGCTCTACTTGGTCTTTCCTGAAATTTTCTTAGTTGCATCCCACAGCAAAAGCCATGGTCCACAGAGAGCTTCCAAAGCATCAGAGGGATCTCATTGTTAAAAGGTATCAGTCATGAGAAGGGTACAAAATAATTTCCAAGGCATTAAATATACCATGGAACACAGTGAAGTCATCATCAAGTGGAGAAAATATGGCACAACAGTGACATTACCAAGAACTGGAGCTCCCTCCAAAATTGATGAAAAGACGAGAAGAAAACTGGTCTGGGAGGCTACCAAGCGGCCTACAGCAACATTAAAGGAGCTGCAGGAATATCTGGCAAGTACTGGCTGTATGGTACATGTGACAACAATCTCCCGTATTCTTCATATGTCTGGGCTATGGGGTAGAGTGGCAAGACAAAAGCCTTTTCTTACGAAGAAAAACATCCAAGCCAGGCTACATTTTGCAAAAACACATCTGAAGTCTCCCAAAAGCATGTGGGAAAAGGTTTTATGGTCAGATGAAACCAAGGTTGAATTTTTTGGCCATAATTCCAAAAGATATGTTTGGCGCAAAAACAACACTGCACATTACCAAAAGAACACCATACCCACAGTGAAGCATGGTGGTGGCAGCATCATGCTTTGGGGCTGTTTTTCTTCCGCTGGAACTGGGGCCTTAGTTAAGATAGAGGGAATTATGAACAGTTCCAAAAAAACAGTCAATATTGGCACAAAACCTTCAGGCTTCTGCTAGAAAGCTGAACATGAAGAGGAACTTCATTTTTCAGCATGACATTCACCCAAAGCATACATCCAGATCAACAAAGGAATGGCTTCACCAGAAGAAGATTAAAGTTTTGGAATGGCCCAGCCAGAGCCCAAACCTGAATCCGATTGAAAATCTGTGGGGTGAACTGAAGAGGGCTGTGCACAGGAGATGCCCTCGCAATCTGACAGATTTGGAGTGTTTTTGCAAAGAAGAGTGGGCAAATCTTGCCAAGTCAAAATGTGCCATGCTGATAGACTCATACCCAAAAAGACTGAGTGCTTTAATAAAATCAAAAGGTGCTTCAACAAAGTATTAGTTTAAGGGTGTGCATACTTATGCAACCATATTAATTTATTTTTATATTTTTTCTTCCCTCTACCTAAAAGATTTTTGTTTGTTTATAGGTCACATTAAAGATGGAAAAAGTTCTGAAATTATTTATCTTTGTCTCATTTTTTTACAGCACAGAAACCTGACATTTTAACAGGGGTGTGTAGACTTTTTATATCCATTGTATATATATATATTCTGATTTTGTATTCACCTTGTGACATGGAGTAAACTATGATCAATCACTATGTAGCGTATAAAATGACAAATTGGTATGTCATAACAAATATTAGTATTGTCTATGAACACAAAGATATTATAAATATTCATATTAACATACTGGTTTGAAGAGGACTAAGATATGTGCAAGACATAAATATCAGTGGTAGCAGTGGAGGCTGAGAGATGAAATTGAAGTTTATGTTTGGATTGTTTATATTCCGGTTTATACATGTGTTTAGTGTAATTCTCAATTAAATACAGATGTTCATAACCCACAGATAAAAAGGCAAATGGGATAACGAATACAAAGAATACAAGGGAAAACCATTGTTTAAATGATATAATGAATTCTTGGCAAGGACACACTCTCTTGAATAAATAGCACGGCAACTTGCTGAGGCTCACATAGCTTTTAGGTTGTACATACCAGACAGTCTATATTAACTGTAATGTGCAATTACTGGTGATTTGATGAGACACTGGAAATACTGCAATTATGGAATTTACAATTGTCTTTATATTTGTTAGTAAGATCAAAGGATGCAGGTGGGATAAGGTGTTATATTATGGCCCCAGAGTTCTTACTGGTTCCAGCAATTTAACCAACCTGCGTTCTGAATTTGTATATTGGTGTAAATATACCACAAATAAGCCCATCTTCGGACGCAAAGACTACATGGGACAGAGACCTAATAGATCATTTGGCCTGGAAGAAAGCCGCAGAGAAGGGTTTTGTGCGCACAACGATATATGAACAAAGGCCACACTTTCATGAATGAAAACTTGTTCGCTTCTTCCTTTTCGCTTCTTTTCCGCCTACAACTCCTTAAAATGGCGCACGCACTTCCTGTTTTTGTTATCATTGATTTGTTCTTATATGCAAAAAAAAAAAAAAAAAAGTATAAACAACTATTTATCATTGCTATGACAAAATTACATTTATGTTTAAGCTGAAAATATATACTTTCAGGGCCCTTTAAAGGGAATTAAAAGCTAAGGAATGTTTTGTTACACATAATAATGTCATAGATACAAAAAAAGTCCTAGCAAATTATTATTATCCTGTATTTGTAACGCGCCAACATATTCCGCTTCGCCGTACCTGGGTTAAGTACAAGGCAAAAACTGTTTTAACACGGTGCAAATGAATAGAGGCCCTGCCAAATACATAAACACACATTAATAACATAATATTTAAGTACATAGTAATGCAGCTTCTGACACAGGTAGTCACCCTAAACATGTTCCTACAGGATATACCACTTGGGATTCCTACCCTTTATAGTTTACGTTACTGTTTTAAATTTTAAATTGTTCCACATTCAACACCATATTTCATATTTGTTCTGAAAAAAAAGGATAAAATAATTGCATTTTAAATTGCTGCTTGAATTATGGCATTTTTTGATTATGCAAGCTTACAAAGCGGACAATATATTTCTATGGATATTTGGTATGTGGAGGAAAACAATATTTTATAATATTTAAGCTAGACACCTATGAAAAGGGGATCAGAGTTCATAATGCATAATAGGAAAAGATAACAGAAATGGAAGAGAGACCCAGAGCACAGTGAAGGACAGTGGATAAGGACTGAGATGATAATTCTTCCAGTACCATATTGTTGTTGATGTTTAGGCCTTCAGTTGTGTCCAAAGCTTGGTGACCATATGGAGCGAGCATGCAAGGTACATCTGTCAGTGTTTCTGGTTTTGTCCATACATATGGTTTTCTTGGCAAAGATACAGGAGTGGGTTGCCAGTTCCTTATCTAGGTGGACTGAAATTTGGCTGACCTTTCTGCTATGACCTGCCCATGTTAGGTGACCGTACATGGTATAGATCACCGCTTCCCTAAGGTACATAAGCCCCTTCACCATGACAAGGTAGCGATCCAGAAGGGGTCAGTACCATAGCACCCTTAAAAATGTGTAAATGATTCAAACCAAGCATTCATTAAACTGAATTAATAAGACATAGGGATGCATAGTTTCCTACTATAGATTAAATATGGTGGGAATATCCCACCATAAACATAATGCCAGTGCTACCGCAAGACTTGTTTATTTATTCAGTTAGATAACAAAGAGCTGTAATCCTCACTGTGGGATACAGTACATCACCTGGCCACTAGATGGCAGAACAAAAAACTTATTTCCATATTATACCACTGCTGCTATAAACTCTTCCCCTCACCTCTTACAGTACTTCCCCGACTTATCTGAAACACACAAAAGGATCGCTCTCCAATTCCTCCCCCTTAACCCTAAAGTTTACTCTGATACCTGAGGGCCCCCCTCTACTATGTAATTTCTAGAAGGGCAATCAACTTTTGTTTATTGCATGTGAATAAAAGGGATATGGAAGATTTTACTGGCTATATTATATATCTGTGTATCTGTTTACTTTTATGTGCTTTATTTTGTTAAAAAGTGATTACAAGCTCTGTTTTTTCTGCCTTAAACCAAATAAATATTGCCTGCTTGGGTCTACCCTCTGCAGCTCATGAAAGCACAGATATTTCATGGACATGTGTAAAGAGGTTTGGATAATAACTGTTAAAAGATGGAACATAAATTAAATAATGTATCTTCTTGATCTTGTGAAGGGCAACTTTCTCAACTAAGCACTTCTTGAGGATGCATACAGATGCTTCTATCATTTTATTCTTTAGGGATTATCTGGACTTTAGTATGACCCACACCTAAGGGTTGTTCTTAACATGACCCATGCATGATCCATTTAGGCTAGTTAATGGAATAACTGACACGACAACTTGAGTTGGGAGAAACAACGGGCCACAGCTTTATTTTGAAACAATGTAAACAACAACCGTAACTTATTTAAATGACTAATTTAGTCCTTTCCTTCCGGGGGAGGAGCCCGGCCACGAACAGTGACCTCACGCTTTGAGCCCTGCCCAAAGCCCCAATGCTTATCTTTAAGCACGCCCTGTGAGGTGGGGCCATCGCCCCCTTAGGCCAGTGGGCCGGGCAACTCACCTCCCGCCGCTAAGTCATAAATTAACAATACACAACATACAATAGCCACTTCTCCGAATTCTTTAACCAAAATATATATTAATTTCAATATTTCTTATTTATATTATATATATTATATATATATATTTTTTTTTTAAGAATAAACCATAACATCTGTTAACAACAAAATACAGGGTGGGTGGGTGGGATTCCAGTCGGGAGACCGCGCTGCTGTGTTCAATGGCGCGAAACGGGCTTCCGACACGCCCCCCGACGCTCCTGATTGGCTGATAGCCTCACAGGCTCCGCTGGGTCACGTGACGCTACAGGCTGACCCAGGGAGCCTGTGCAGCCTCCGCGTCGTTCAGCTGTTTGGCGTGTCTTCAAGAAGACTTGATCTAAATAAAGGATGTGATGATGGCTACATTGATATTGCCCATGGAAATAATGGCCACTGTCTGGGCAATTGCTGATGTACTAAATGTAGATGTAAGATTCTCTCCAGTCACACTATTTTCCTTAAACTGTTCCAATGCGTCTTCCACCTTGCCTTAAGTGTATTGCAATATAAAGTAATACCTTTGTTGATAGATACACATTTAATAGTGATGCAACTTTCTTCTTCAATCATAGGCATTACTGATTTGATGATACAATCTATGCTAGTGGAGAGAATAAACAACAGAAAACAATACCAAGGCTTCATTTATACAGTCAACCATTTAGGATTTTTGGGGTAATTAAAGTGTCAGGTAGTTCAAGAGTATAAGACAGATATGTGGTCAGAATGTGTTAAAATGGAAATTATTTATTTTTAAAGACCATTGTGTATGGACATCCCAATGACATTAATCTACCTCCTTGATCGGGACACTTACGCATTTGAACAATTCTGTACAATGTGTAAGCTGAGCCTTAGAAATTAAAGGATAACTGTGGTTAAACATTTTAAAATTGTCCCTTTTAAAATATTGCATTTGAATATGTGTGTTTGCGTCGTTCAATCGTGTCCAACTCTCCGTGACCTCATGGACCATAACACACCATGCTGAGCCACTTGGTATTCATGGCAGAGATACTGGAGTGGGTTGCCAGTTCCTTCTCTAGTGGGCCACAGCATACAACTCATGGTATGCCTGGGTGGTCTCACATCCAAGTACTAACCAGGCCCAACCTTGCATGGCTTCACGGTGGTGTGACCTCTTGGTTCACTGACTGGAATTGAACTCAAGTCGCAGCAGTGAAAGCACCAAATCCTAACCACTGGACCACCAGGGAACCCGCATTTGAATATAGGCAACATGTTTTTAGAATGTAAACAAGTAATACCCCTTTAATGTATAAAACTTATGCAATTATGCTGCTTTGGAATCGATTATTTTCATTTCTAGTGATCTACTTCATAAGGTTTGAGGAGACTTTGAATACAAAGGAAGTTGTTATCTGTACAATGGGAATGTGGAAGTAACAACTGCCAGTGAAATTAATAAAGCTCTTAAAAGAACGTCCATTTACAAGGACACACCCTGTTGAGAATGAAGCTGCAAGAAGCCAGCAGTAAAGAAAATGGAAGCGTGTAGTAAGGAATAATTGCATATAAACATTTTGCCCATTATTAAGATTTGTTATTCTAAATACCAGACAGAAAAAATGGACTACAGTGGTCCTTTAATACGTGCACACACCGCTCCATACACACACACACACACACATGTATTCTATAGAACTGGCACTCCAGTCTTCTGTCTTTCTCTATGGCTTTGAGAGAAAACAACAGAAGAAAGTAGGACATGGTCAAGGCTGGAATGGGTTTGCCTTTAAATGTGGACTTTTCTTCAAAAGATAGACTAACTACCAAACTTTTTACTTTAGGTAAACTTTTTTCCTAGAAAATTGGAAAAATGTAGGTAACCTGGCTACCCTTAGACTTTCCCACAAGAAGGGATAGATCTTTTTGGTTAACTTTATTGCGATGTTTTTATGGTATTTTCTTATAAGTGTAATGTAATGTTAACCTTTTCTTCTTCCCTTTTCCCTATAACTGGGTATGATTGTATACGAATAATGTCAAATTGCTACTTGGCTTTTATGTTATCCTCTGGTTTATTTAGTTACCTAATAAAAAACTTTGGGAAAAAAAAGAAAAAAAAAAGAGATAGTCTAAAAGGGACAGAGAGATTTCCCCTGAAAAGAGGGACTACTGGAAGGCATGTTATTAATACCCTATTACAGGGATGTAGAGGGAGACACAAGTGATGTCTTTAAGATGATAAGTAGCTTGGATAAGTGACCAACACAGGCATTACTAATGTATTCAAGTATACTTATACAAACACACTACCATCACCCATTACCACTGGTAAATGTGCCCATGTTCACTCCAGATGACAAATGACATAACTGTTAATTATCGCCAAGGTATACAAGAATTCCCAGAGTGCTGCTGTGCATTTAATGATAGATAATACCCATATGTTTTCATTACAGGCATGGGGCCTCATTCAATTGCAATTTGGCCAATTGAATAGGGCTCTAAGCACAGATCATATTTTTTTACAGAAGTATTTAGTTGGGGAACTTCTATCCAAAAGCAAGGTCTTCACTAACATCTCTAAAAAAAATATGCTATGTGCTTATATAGAGCCCTATTCAATTGGCAGAATCGTAATTGAATGAGGCCCTAGGGAAGAAACAGTTGCAGACTCACTAGGGGCCTCATTCAATTGCGATTTTACCAATTGAATAGGGATCTTCATAAGCACAGGGCATATTTTTTTACAGGAGTTTTTAGTGAAGATCTTGCTTTTGGATAGAAGTTCACTAACTAAAAACTGTAAAAAAATATGATATGTGCTTATATAGAGCCCTATTCAATTGGCCAAATCGCAATTGAATATGGCCCTAGTTATTTAACCTGTGATGACAATTAAAGGCACAGAAAACGTACACTGTTGTCCCTTATTTACAATATGTCCTTTTGAAGAACTGCACTTGGTATTGGGCAAAACATTTTTTTTTATGAATTCTGCCGATATTAAGTTTAATATACTACCATTTTTTTCTGCTGATCTACTTTCACAGGTGAAATTTCTCCCTGTGAAGGGCACAAGTGAGGTAAAGAGGTTGCTCTCAGAGTGGGTTATCATGTCCATAGAACTAACCTATTTAGGTCAGTTTGTTTCCTGATTGAGCATCTCTATTTTGTTTTTTTGTTTATTCAAATGACCCTTAGGGCTAAGTCTCCCTAAGGGTGATAGGGGACTCCAGATGTGGACCACTGGCTCACTTAAGGAGTACAGCTGCACCTCACTGATAAAGCCCAATGGAGGGCGAAACGTACGTCTGGGGTTTGCTGTTTCTACTATTCAGATTAGAATTGCCTGGTATTTTGGGGCTGGATCACTCTTTTGAGTGGGGCCAAAATTATATACTACAGTATATGAGCTAAAAGAGGCTGCTCTCTGAGTGGATTATTATGTCCATAGAACTAAACAATTAAGGTAAGTTTGTTCACGAATTGAGCACCTCTATTTTGTTTTTTTGAAAGCAGAGGATGTTTCAGTTTGATGATGATGAAAATGTGTCACTGCAAAGTGCAAATGCATTTAATATTTCTACTGAAAATTAACTTCCAAGGACATACACTATTGGCAAAGTAGTTCAAACCTGTAGCTCAGTTAAAGACCGTTTAGGATCACAATGCAGCATTACTGCATATAATAGGTAACAAATAAAAGACAACATTTTGTTTATACTTTGCTAAAATAATTTACCTATGCTTAAATTTACTTCTTCAAAACAGAATATTGTAAAAATGGGATATTTTAATTAGTAAGTATGTACTAAAACTAACAATATTAGAAGCTATGGGAATAAAGCATTTTGGGGGGAATTTTAGTTTATAAGTAAATGGATCGATTTTGTGTTTGTTAAATCACATCCTCAGAGCTGAATCAGGAGGGTGCGTGTTTTGTCTATCAGTGGAGAGAGGGGTGAGGAAGGAATGAACTGATACATGTTTTAAGATATTGGACAAGATTTAAGATAACACCACACAGCTTTCCCCTCACTGGTCTAGAAGCAGTCCCTTGCTTCAGGAAATGCAACAATATCCATCTAGAAATGCAGGGGCGGCTGGTCCATTGGGGCAGCTGGGCAACCGCCCTCCCTAATTAGAGTCCATAAAAGCATATTTTATTCTATAATTTGTTTTATTCTTTATTCCTATAATTCTAACAGACAGTGGTTATCTTTTTCCCTTCCCTCTTTCATTTTCCTCCCCCCAAAAACATACATTAAAACAAAAAAACGTTGTCTGTGTAATGCATTTACACGGCGGCTGTCATGCAGTCAGGTACCTGAAGTGAAGGTGGAGCCACTGAGTTATTGGGACGGCGCCCAAAGCCTCTAGATAGGGCTCTGCTACATGGAAGTGAGGCTCAGCAGAGCTCCCTGTGCAGCCTGATTAAGAGCTGTTGGGGCGTCTGACTGCAACGTCCAATCATTCCTGCCACTAGAGGCACTGCAGAGCACATACATTACCTCATAGACACATGCGTAGCTGTGTGTGAGGGAGAAGTTAAAGGAGCAGCATGGAGCAACATGGATACCAGGAGGTGGTCACAATAAATGTAAGTATTGAAGGCAGGCTCTTATTTATTTATTATTACATAGAATTACAACTACATTCTGTTAGTCTCCTCAGCATCCCAAGTCACTCTCACAGTGAAGCTACTTGTCAGTTCTGTCTAGGTGTGATTGTTTCTGTATAAATGTATGTGTATATTGCATGGCATGTGTGTATACAGCATGCTGTGTGTGTATGTGTGTCAATATATGTATATTGCATGCTCTGTTTTATGTGTGTATATATATATATTCATATATTGCATGTTGTATGTGTGTATATGTGTGTGTATGTCTGCAAATATGTGTGTAAATGCATTTTGTGTATGTGTGTATTTATATGTATATACTGATTGCTGTGTTTGTGTGTAAATATATGAATATTTTGTATGTTGTATCTACATATATGGGTATACTGCAGGCTGTGAGTATGTGTGTAATTATATGTATATATACTGCATACTGTGTTTATGTGTGAACATATTTGCATATATTGCATGTTGTGTTTGTAAATATGTGTATATACAGCTTACTTTGTGTGTATTTGTATGTAAATATATTGCATGCTCTGTATTGCTGTAAATAGATGTAAATACTCATGACTTGTATTTATTTATGAAAATGCTTTATATGTGTATTGTGTATGTTGTATAACTGTAAATATAACTTCCTGTATGTGTGTATATACATATATATATATATAATTTCTGTTTTTCTTTATATGCATATAACTATATGTATACTCAGGGGTGGACAAAAATAGTTAACACATAGGAGCCAAGAACACATACAAGCCAGACAGAGAGTTTGTATGACACTGTAATGTATGTATGTGTGTATATATATATATATATATATATATATATATATATATATATATATATATATATATATATATAGTCTCATAGGTAAAGATAAAGAGAGGGGGAGAGGGAAAGATAGAGAGAGGGAGGGGTAGAAGATAGATAGATAGATAGATAGATAGATAGATAGATAGATAGATAGATATAGATGCAGATAGGGATAGATAGAAAGGGATAGACAGAGATAGATATATAAATAGATAGAGGGATAGATAGAGAGAGGGTAGAGGGATAGATAGATAGAGGGATAGATAGAGATATGGGTAGACAGAGAGGGATAGATAGAGGGATAGATAGAGATATGGGTAGACAGAGAGGGATAGATAGATATATGTGTAGACAGAGAGGGATAGAGAGAGAGAGAGAGAGAGAGTGAGAGAGATAAGGGTAGACAGAGAGAGAGAGAGAGATAGATAGAGGGATAGATAGAGAGAGGGTAGAGGGATAGATAGATAGAGGGATAGATAGAGATAAGGGTAGACAGAGAGGGATAGAGAGAGAGAGAGATAAGGGTAGACAGAGAGAGAGAGAGAGAGATAGAGAGAGGGTAGAGGGATAGATAGATAGAGGGATAGATAGAGATAAGGGTAGACAGAGAGGGATAGAAATATAGAGAGAGATAAGGGTAGACAGAGAGAGAGAGAGAGAGATAATAGAGGGATAGATAGAGAGAGGGTAGAGGGATAGATAGATAAGGGTAGACAGAGAGCAATAGATAAATGGATAGAGGGAGCGAGGGATAGATAGATAGAAAGGGATAGACAGAGAGATAGATAGATAGATAGATAGATAGATAGATAGATAGATAGATAGAGATAAGGGTAGACAGAGAGGGATAGATAGAGAGAGAGAGAGATAAGGGTAGACAGAGAGAGATAGATAGAGGGATTGATAGAGAGAGGGTAGAGGGATAGATAGATAGATAGATAGATAGATGAATAGATAGAGAGAGGGAGCGAGGGATCGATAGATGAGAGAGGGTAGAGGGATAGATAGATAGAGATAAGGGTAGACATAAAGGGATAGATAGACAGATAGATAGACAGATAGATAGAGGGACAGATAGATAGATAGATAGATAGATAGATAGATAGATAGATGGATAAAGGGATAGATAGATAGATAGATAGATAGATAGATAGATAGATAGATAGATAGATAGAAATCCAGTGCAGTTCTGTAAATTCTAGCATGTCTGGGATATACTTTTTCTACAAAACTGAGCTCTCTACCTTCTTATAGCATGAAAAGCTCCTCGTAGGATTACAAATTCTAATATTATCTTGCTATGTTTTCAGTCTACAGGAGGACACGTTGTGAGTGATCTGGAACCCAGTGCTTGCTGCAAGGAATGCAGAGCTCAGCTTGACATCCAAAGGTACCAATGGCCTGACCTGATCAAGATGCAAAAATAGTGTCTGCTGTATACAATCCTGCAAAGTTATGAAATCAACAATGTGATTAGTGCTTTGAAGGAATATTAAAGACACAGTCTATATACTAGTAAAAGAGGAGAAAAGGAAGAGAGGGATAGAGAGAGGGATTGATAGGGATAGATAAAGGAATAGGGATAGAGAGAAAGGGACAGAGAGAGAGAAGGAGGTAGAGAGAAAGAGGAGGGGATAGAGAGGAGGGCTTATGTCCTGATCTAATGTGTACTCATTTGTGTTTTATTTAATTATTGCATATAATCAACAAAATGGAGGAACTTCCCAGCATAAGAAAAGTAAGCAGAACCAGCAGCACTTCACCCTCATCAAGAAAATGCAGGAACTTCCCAGCATAAGAATAGTGACCAGAACCAGAACCCCCTCAACCTCAGCAAGATAATAAGTAAGTGAAGTGACAGGAAAAAACCCAAATGGGTGTAGTCTGTAAGTGGACAGGGCCTATAGGGGTAACATGTTGTGAAGGGGAGGAGTTTATAATGTTGGGTGGCGTCAATGTAAAGGGAGGGGCCAGGTCTCTGTCTTCTGCCCCACCAACTTGGAAAGTCACCAGCCGCCACTGTAGAAATGTAAACACCCCCTTACACACGCAGAGCTGAACGTTTTCCTGCTTGATTATGTTCTTAGTTAGACTCAAAGTTTTAAACATTTTTTTTTTCATTATATTGTGGTTCAGGTAATACTTGTTGAAACTTCCTTAAAACTGATAGTAAATGCCTGTGATAGTACTTGGACATGAGCATGACTATATACATGACTATGTACCTGCAGAATGGCTAACAGTGACATGTCTCCAAAGCCAAATATACATTTAAAGCAATTTATTCTTTGCTAAAGACCTTTATACATACACAAAAAGTGAAACATGCTAAAAAAGTCAGTTCTTACCATTCGTATCATCATTACCAATATAATTTACCAGAAAAACACCATTTATGAAGAATGTTATCACTAGACCTAAATCACACACATTTTATGGGCTGTGTTCCTTGCTTGGATTATTGTACATACATCATTTTTACAGAGATCTGCAGAAGTTGTGTGATAGTGTTTACTATACATGTATCAGAGATACCATATAAGTCAATGGTGTAGGTCATTTGTGATCATTAACTATTCTGCACTGAGGTAATTTATGAGTAGAAGAGGGATTCTTACTATAGATACATGACTGTTTATGTTACAATCAAGACAAGGCGGCATTCCATCAGTCCAAGGTGTCCCGACTACAACTTATCAAGTCTCAGGGGAAATTACTACATTGAAGAGCTGCAAAGTATAGAAGATTTAGATGCAATATCTCATCGAAACTGTGTTTAAAAGACCACACTAGTTTGGAAAAACTCATACACTTGCAAACTATGTAACAAACTAACAATATTAGCAGCTGTAGACATGAACATAAAACAAATGTAATGAAAATCTAAAATTTAGCAGATTCTGCATGTGTCATGTGGGATTCCATCCTGGACTAGCCAGTCTGATTGTAATTTGAGGGGAAAAATATTCTACTGGGGCTTACAATCACATATATAGTTGTGAGCATGCGAGTTGTTGCTAACGCTTGCGGGCTCGCGTAGCGAGGGCACTGGGCGAGGGCCTCAGTTGCTGGCATGGAGCGCCGAAGACGCTCCATACCAGCAACTGCGACCCTCGCAAACTTCCCGTCGCAACGCAAATAACACGACACACACATTACGACACTCGCAAACAACATACGACACACGTTCACACACATTACGGCCTCGCAACACTCGGACGCAACTCGCGAACATTACAAAAATTACACAATAATAAACACAATACATACACACAGCACATACATAAAAACGTTACCTACAGCAACAGGGAGCATCCAGGACTTCAAAAATGCAACTTACACCTTTAGTTCACTCAAAATAAAAGAGTTTGCACAATAAAAACTTTGATAAGCGAGAGAAAAAATGGCCGCCGAACAAAACGAAAACAAGGCTACACACGTAAACACCATACGAGACACGTTACCACACATTACGACCTCGCAAACATCGGACGCAACACGCCGACATACAAACATTTCAAACACAATAAATACACACAACACACACATAAAAAACTTACCTACAGCAAGAGGAACCATCCAGCACCTCAAAAAAACAAGTTACACCTTCATTTCAATAAAAATAAAACACTTTACACACTAATGAAATCGCTAAGCGAGATAAAAAATGGCCGACGAAAAAAACGAAAACGAGGCTACAGCAGTCTCAACACGTAAAACACCACAACACACTCGCAAAACAACACACGAAACTCGAAAACCACCACGAAGCACCAACGGATAAACCGCAAAGACGCATAACACAGATAACCCGCCATTTTACGCCAATGCGGAAGTACACCACTACGCTACCGGTTTCGACTCGCGCAAGCACACTATTACACTGCACACATTCATCACGCTTACACAGCAGCTCCACACCACTAATGCTGCAGCAACATCAAAACAGATTGTCAGCTCTTCAACACAATGCTTCAAAATAGGTAAAGTATATTCATTTATTAATATATTATATAATTTAGTATTACACAAAAAACTCCATTAGCTACCTTACGATTTGATTGCCGTCATTTTTTGACGGGCAATTCGCTAGTCACATGTATAGTTGTCAGTGTGGGTAATGTTTGCGATGTTGGTCAAGCTTTTGCGGCCCTCGCACATGCATTTGTGAGTCATGTGGGACTTAGTCGCTCATTGCAGGCCCCGCGATGAGCGCTGCAGGCGCTCATTGCCAGCAGCGCAGCACTTAGGCTGCAATGAGCGCCAAAGGCGCTCATTGCAGGCCTCCCGATGAGGGCCGCAGGCGCTCTTCACCAGCGGCGCAGGACTTAGTGCATGCGGTCATTGCAGGCCTCGTAATGAGCGCATCACCAGAGGCGCAGGGCATAGGCTGCAATAAAAACACAATTATGCCTCAAATTCACTTCCACACCTACACACAGCATGGGGGGGGGGGTCGATGGAGCCTGTGAGGGAAGTTGCAAGTTAATTTGAGGCATATTTGCAGTTTTTTCACGATACAAAATCGCCTAAGCGAGAAACAAATGGTGGCCAAAAAAACGTAAACAGATGAAAACGAGGCCGAAGGCAGTAAAAAATAGCCCGAAGCCAGTAACAGTTAACGCAATCCAGTAACATTTAATGCAATCCAGTAACACTTAATCCAAGGCAGTAACACTTAACGCAAGGCAGTAACACTGACACCAAGGCACTGACACTTAACTCAAGGCAGTAACACTCATCGTGAGGCCCCTAAACTACACGGGGGGAGGGGTTCGCAATGAGAGCAGAAGGTGCTCAGGTGCTCATCACGAGCCACGCGATCAGCATCAAAGGCGCTCGTTGAGGGGCTTGCGATGAGCGGCAAAGGTGTTCAAATGCAAGGCCTATAAAGTACACAGGGGGAGAGGCTTGCGATGAGCGACGAAGGTGCTCCAAAGGACCATAGCCTCACATTGTGTGGCAAACAGCATTGCCAGGCTAATAATTTTACTCCCGTCTATATAGTTCTGTGATGAGGCAGCTATTTACAGCCCAGAACTGAATAGAGATGTTACCTGCATCGATAGTCTCTTTCATTCCTCACAGGTTTTTAATGTTGCTAGAAAAGAAGGAAAAATGCCACCAACCATTAGAGCAAAACTGAAATAAAGTATTTATTAATTTATTTTAAACTTTGTAAAACATTTTGTAGATTATCAAGTCATGTTCTTCTTAAGAGAATATTATAAATACTAGTGACTTGCTCGTCAAAAATGACGGCTATAACATTTGAAGCCTGGCAATGCTGTTTGCCACACAATACGAGGCTGCAGGCCTAGGCCAACCCGCAACATTCTTGCCCCACAATGAGTGCTTTTGGTGCTCATTGCGGGGCTCATCCTCTCTACTTTACGGACCTCGCAATGAGCGCCTTTGGCACTCATCACGAGCCCCGCAATGAGTGGCTTTGCCGCTCATTGCAGGCGTCGGCCAACCTGCAACTTTCGGGTCTCTCAATGAGCACCTCACCAACAACGCTCATTGCAAGCCTCTCCCCACTCTCTCACCCCTGTGTCCCTTTACCCCTTCTCCCTCCCCTGTGTCTATTTCCCCCTCTATCCCTCCCTTGTCTCTTTTCCCTCTCCCTCCCCTGGAGGTTTTTTCCCTTATCTCCCTCCCCTGTATCTCTTTCTCCCCCACTTCCTCCCCTGTGTCTCTTTCCAGCCTCTCCCTCCTCTGTGCTCCTGTTCGAATTTAAAAATGGTGTCCGTTAACCCCGCAATTTTTTGGAAGCCTGTAACTAAGCCAGTCGTGTACGGTCCTCGCAAAGAGTGCCTTTGGCGCTCATTACAAGCCCTGCAATGAGCGCCTTCGACCCTCATTGCTGCGAAGCCTGCAATGAGCGCCTTTGGTGCTCATTGCGCATGCGTGAGCCCGTGACGACAACTCGCAATTACCACAACTATTATATGGGATGACACTTCAGTAGTCCTTTAAACTTTTTCGGGTACCTAATCAGAAGTACCACAACATCAAAGTCAGAACATGGGCTAGCTTAGTTCATGTATTTAGAGCTACATGCTACAAATGTATTGCTGGCCACAGTAAATAGAGGTAATTATTCACTCTGTGGTGCATACCATTTTATACACATTTATTTGTGCATGGATTCTGTACCTCAATTCTATTCCCCTATTCCCTACCTTGTTTTGAAGATGTGAACCTTAACATCATTGGCCATATTTATGGCAACCACAGTACCCCCACTCTTTCAATATAAAGCCATGACTTATATATTTCCAGTTTAAAGAAATCCAAATGCAGTTTTATTAATTCCCCACAGCCCTCACCGCAGTGGGAGCCCCTCTCTCTGGAATTCTGGAGCAGCTTAGACTAAACAGTCACAAATTAGAGGCATCCATCAGTTTTATGACCACTTCTCCTTATCCTGGATTCAATTTGTCTAACTGCTTCAAAAAGACATGAGCCCCCAATGGCTGCTCGTTTCAGCACACATTGAGCTTATTCAAGACATGTTTGTTTTGTGGGGTTTCCAGTGTGGACCACAAGCAGAAATATGACTGTAGTTTAATCATTACTTCACAGCTACATACATGAACAATAGGTGGGTATGGATACTGAAGTCTTCTTTTATTCCATGGGTGGAATGTTGTTTTTTTCTGGGTCTCATTCTACAGTGTCAGGGTTTCAAGATGCAAAAATCTACATTTATTTGCTCTAACGTTTCTTTGTACATTACAGGTTATTCCTTTCATTTCAGGTACATATTTTTCTAAAGCATTTTAGCACCACTAACTCTTGTTCTACAATAGAAGTTAGCATATTTGCTTTATTTTTATGTTATTAAAGTACCATTATTTTAGAAAAAAAAAATCATATGTTTATGATGTATGTAACAAACTAATAATTGTTGTTTATCTGGTTTGGCGTGAGTGTGTCCTGATAGCTTGGAACCTTTTATTTATTTTTGGAAGGAGGGATAGGGGATTAGTTAAATCATTGCACCATTTTGAATTTAACACCTACCCACTTTCACAGTACATTTTCAGAAGCAGGCAGTTTGTATAAATAAATGCAAGCTCTGTCCTATAAAAATGTAAACACCCCTCCATACATGAATATTTCACCAAGCATCATGGATGCCTCCAATGTGTAGTAGAGTCATACAAATTCATATTTTTATAATATTCTTGCTGCCTAGTTATATTCATTTTTTTTCCAAAAATGTATTTATTTCATATAGTTACATTTTAAGTCAAATAAGACTGATAAGCAATGTAGCACACTGCAAACAGTTGGACGTTTGATTTCAAAGCATTTTGCCAACTGCAATTATGAAACATAAAATCATCAGCAAACTACAAATGACAACCTGGCTGCCTAGCTTATAAACACCAATAAACTGTAATCTACAGTCATGAAATCTTCATCAACCACAGTTCATGTGTCCTCATTCACAGTCATTATTTACTACACTAAATAACCAAACCCAAGCCAATTTTTATAACCTATTTTAAAAAATAGAGTTGCACCTCTTTAAAACTCACCACTCTAAATACCATTTTTGTTAAATAAACAAGTAATAATTGTAGACTGCAATGCTTATATCTTTCATCTACAGTTTATTACTAGACATTCAAAGAAACACAGTTTTTTGTTTACCTTGGAGCATATCTACTAATGTCTGACATCTACAAGAAATCTGTAAACAGTCATTCATAGGCACTAAAAGAGACGTCCAGTTCATAATGGTATGAATTGTTATTAGGGTGTGTAACGGAACCCATCACTGTTTTACCCTGTTTTATGGTTATTTAATTCTTGGTTAAAATATGATCACATTGCTGTACTGTAGATATGTTGTTTTATGTTCTACAGAATATATTGGCTCAGAATATCACAGCTACTAGGCTAATAGACAATCCTATTACAGAGAATCCTGTTACAGATAAGAAAGTCGATTGTATAAAGTGTTTTCATTCTCAAACATAAGAACAAAGAAGGCTGATTTAATCAATGTCTGATGTTATCAAGTTGCCAGGGAGGTGTGACTCACCTATTGTCCCTCTATGTGTATTGCCTGTGAAATGTCTGTGTGTTATGGGTAAAAGATACTTTTACTAACTTTTGAACCCCTGGTCTGATTCATGCCATTTTTTTATATGTTGTTCCCCTGGGTGAGAGCTATTGAATGGTGCTGGACTTAAAGGTGTACCCCCTGTTTTTGGGGTACATCCAGAATGTGGTTAAAATTATGTCTGTTTTAATTGTGTTACCTGTTATCTGAGGGGAGGAGACGTGGGGGTTGAACCATGTATATAATTGGCTGTTGTGATAATTATGTGGGTGTAGCCCTTCAGAGGGCACCATTGCATAAAAGGAAATCCCCTGTCATTAAAATATAGTTCTACTTGACCCTTCAAAACGTAGTCTCGTCTCGTTATTGGAGGGGATTGCTATATCACACTGGGGATTGCTATGCTTTGGCATACTCCCTTGAGCTGTAACTACTGAACCCTTGTTCCTGATGTACTATCCTTGGAGTCTGTGGTGGTTTTGGTGTCCGGTGCGGTGCTTGTAGTCCTCGACGCAAGCTAGGACGCGTCCATCAACGGAGGTACCCGGTCGGGGTGCCAGGAGATCCGTTACAGGGTGCAAACTAAGTTTTAGTATAAAATGTATGTGGATCCTACAACTACTATTAGAATTGTATCACTATGGCGCTCCGAGTACTAATTACTGTATAGTTCTGGAGAAAAGAAAGAGGTAATAACTTAGTGAAAAAAGAGGTGATGGTTGTAAATGAATGTAAGGTACATTTTAGAATATTTAAAGCAGAAATGTGTCATATATTGTTTATCTCATACATGATGAAATGTATATTGATCCCATAAACACAAATTACCTGCATCATATTATAACATGTTAATGAGTGACAGGCAACAGGCAATGAGAAAAATAAACATTTGCAATATATTTACATTGGCATATATATATATATATATATATATATATATATATAGTAGACTCTCAGTTAACCAGAACTCAAGTAACCAGAAAAAAAGTTGAATACTGTAATTTAAATAAAAATTTAATTTACTGAGCTCCACAAACACCAGGAGCCAGGTTCTCATGCTTACAGGCACCTAGATTTCATCCACTGTATGTCTCTGTAATTCAATGTTACCTGGAAACATGAGTGATTGAGCTAGTGTTGGCGTTACATTCCCCGGGTTCAGCACCGCACCCTCCAGCCGAACGTACCTGCATGTAAGTGAGGAGTGAAAGCTGCTGCTGCTAGAACAGCCCTCACTGACAAATATACTTAGCAGAGCATCCTATGTGCAGCTAATCTAGGCCTCTTTTAATAGTAACTCTCAAGCAACCAGAAACTACATTTATCCAGCATCTACCAATCCCCATGGGTACTACTGTACTGTAGTATTATTCGCAATTGCAAGTTGAAAAAACTGGAGCAGTGTCAAAAATAGTGTTGGTGCAGGATGTGCAAAGCGATGGGGCCCACAACGGAGTAGGGAACCCCAGCTACCAGCAGCAGCAGTCTGGTGTAAAGGGGATCTCTTAGCTTATTAGGAAAGGGGGTTGATGTGGCATTCTGATCACGCACGTATTTTGACTGTTTATTGACACCTACAGGCATAATTTTCCATTCATGGTGGGCATGCTATAAATAGAGTTGGTGAGAAAACAGAGGGATTTCTGGACTGCTGTAAGGATGTTTCATGGGGGAAAAGTACAATACTTAATTCAACCCACAACCAAATCATTGCATGACTCATGGAACCCACTTATGTCCACTGTCAGTGTAATGGCTAATGCCAATGAACTAAACACATTTCATTAATACAAACACTAGTAAAAGAGCCTGTTACATCTGGTCCTGTAATAAAAGAAATTATAGTAGAATAAAATTCTAAGATTATAAACTGGATTATGGACCTCAGCTCAGTTGCATCAAATTGTCTTAATGCTACACCTTACAATTTGATCTCTTGTTATTGCTACTGTACCCACTTTACTGCATTCTTCCAACAGAGCTGTGGAAATTAAGATTGGGATAAACATAATACCAACAATAAAACTGCATTTGACTTGAAAAATATAGAGTTGCATCTCTTGAAAATGTGGCCATTTAAATGAAATGCCCCCAACTGAAAAGTGTTATAATATAATCTTATTTTGTACCTAAAGATGAAAAATACATACATTTTAATGTCACTTACTGTGCATTTAATATTATAACTTCAAAAACAGGATTAGTGTAAGCCTATGCAACTGCCCCCTTCTGAATCACTACCTTGTAGTGGTGAAGGAGCTTGTGTATGTCAAGGAAGCTAAGAGCCATGTAGGGTCACCCAAGATAGGCAGATCATAGCAGAGAGGTCAGATAAAATGTGGTCCACGGGAGAAGGAACTGGCAATCCAGTATCTTTGCCAAGAAAACCTTTTGGATAAGCACAATCAGACATACGACTAAACAACAAATGCAGCTGCTTGTATATTCCAGAAAGCATATGTTGGATATTCTACAGATCTCCATATTAAATGATAATACGTTTGTCAAGAGCCTATTTTCTAAAATGTTTTCACTGGGGCAGATTTCTTTTTCCAGATATGGAAAGGCCATTAAATCTACTTTCTGGGATGGTATCCTGAGATTCTTATCGTTAACATTGACAAGAAATAGTTTTGTTATGATAAAGTACAGTTTGACTATTTTAATGTACATGTACTGGGGATGTAATTAATTTTGTCCAAGTTATAGACAATACAATGTAAACAAAGAATAAAAGTGGATGATTTACACTGGTACATAATGGTGAAAATGTGCAGGCTCTGTGTGAGAACTGATCCTTATCTGCCATTAGAGTATGTGTTACTATGACTGTGTTAGTGTCTGCACTAATCCTCTCATAAACTCAAGTCCAGCCAGCAGAGCCGTGCAGACAAGGCCATAAACGTTTGTTTTTCGTTTATCTAGCATGGTGACAGTTTAAGATGACGATGTAGTGATTTACAACAGCAGCCCTGTCCTGCTCACAACCCCATAATCAATTATATGAGAGTCTAGCCTAGTATTTGATCAAACTCCGTTAGCATTCCCTTTAAAGGTGAGGCAGTCTGTGACCTTTACCTCCACTGGTTCACTTGATGCGATTCTTACTCTTTTACAAGGTCTCTAACTCAATTTTCCCAGATTAAAACGAATAAGCGTCAAAACTAGAATTTTTACAAAGATATCATTTCTGAAATAGATGTGGAATTATGGCTTACTGTCCTAAGAAACAGATGCGATATATGCTATTAAACCTCCTGGTGTGGTAATATTATATGTCTATAATACCAGAAATACAGGCCGCTTTCAAAATGCATCAAAGGGACATTTAAGTCACATATTTGCGTGTCTTTTACAGCAGAAACAACTTTTTTCATGACATGCAGTGATCTGAAGTAGAGCGCTCTAACTTTTTATATTGCTGCAAAGGTGTAAAACAAGAACTCATTTATTTGAAGAGAGCAGAATTAATACATGAATGAATGTCATACTCATTTTTCATGCAAAATGTATATATATATATATATATTTATTTATTTATACAAAAAATGCTCCTACATATATCCAAAAATCCAATATTAGTCACAACATTTTAAAAGACAGACAGAAAAAGACAACTTTGGCCAAATTCTTTCCTAAATCAAGTGCTAGTGAATCGTCCAGAAAGGGACAAAAAAGACATTGATCACCAGAATTGGAGTTAACAGATGCTTTGATGGAAGGTGACTCGCCCGTCAAAAATGACGGGATTAAAATAGTAAGGCTGGCAGTGCTGTAACCTCACTTGCAACCTCACTCCCAGGCTTCCTGGCTCTCCCCCTGTGCTGTCTGTGAGTGTGTTATTATATTTGTTAATTTTTTTTGTTTGTTTTTAGGGTTTTTCTACTTACGTGCTTGGCTCTCAGTTGCAACCCTCACTGCGATGCTGGCTGCAATGTGCGCCTTTTGCGCTCATTCAGCCTAAGTCCTGCGCCGTACATGGCTCACCTCGCTTTGTGAGGCTTTGCAGATAAGCACCTTTGGCGCTCATCCTGTCTCAGTCCTGCGCCGTACACGGCTCGCCTCGCTAAGGAATATAGAAGTATCACTGTATATATAAATATAGATATAATCTTTCTCATATATAAGCTGTTGCCATATAGAGTAATAAGATACATAGAGGATCTAAGAGTCAAGCAATTGATTGCGGGAGCAATTAAACTAATTAATTTCATCAGTAGGAATTAGATAATATGGAGTTTTCTAAACATAAATAGAATCTTACAAAGTTCTGTGTTTATGTTCATGGCTAGTAATGTTGTTAGTTTTGTTACATGGCTTACAATTATGTGCAGTCTTTCTTCAACTACAGTGGCCCTGTAACAAACAAAGTTCTATTATCCACCAGGAAATAGTGGGTAGTACTATTTCAGGGGCCCTCTGGCACCACATGATTGCTTGTTTGATAAAGTAGAGGAGGCCTACTGGTTTCTGCCTTTGCCCAGGGCCTACACGAGAGCTAATACAGCTCTGTGAACCGCTCTAGAAGCCTGAGCGGAGTTACTTTCAGTGAGACTAAAATATCCATTTGTAAGTAACAGAGCTATTGTGGCCTTTTTCAAATTGAGGTGGAAGCAAATGTAGCTACAAATTACCTGCAGAAATACGTTGGCTCTAGCAATATAGGTTAATTAGGCTCAGGGCTGATTTATGGTATTGTTTCCCGTATAAATTATTTTCATTGTGTATTACCACGGTATGCGCCTGCTACTCCCTTAGGGAATATGTGGTGATACACTGAGTGACATGTGTAATAGACTGCTTTAATTAAAGTAGTGTAATGCAAATTTCCATTCTGTTAACAAAAACACAATGGATTTTGTTTCTTAAGCTAATTGAATAGATTAAACTCCGGATGCAGTGCTGGAACTGGTTAATGCTCAGGGCTCAAATTCTATAGTAAATCTTTTTATGAATTTTTAACCTGTTCGCTTTCTTTTTTCCCTCCCTGTGCTGTGTTTCCAGTCTGTCTATATATCGCCATGATGTTATTTCTATACATATTTTCTTCTTGTGATCCGTTGTGTTTGTAATGAGTTTATTCCTTTCAAATTAACCATGTATCGAAGATTTGCTAAACCGATCTTATTCTACGTTTTCTGACTTGTTCTGCAACGCAGCTCTACAAGGAGAGTGACAGCAGTGGCCAACCAATGGAGACGTGAGCTGTCTATTTTTATTGACAGTATGCATCTTGATTCTTAAATGAACAGCTCATTGAGCCATCCACCAGCACTAATAATGGAATGTAGAGAAGGGGAGGGGGAAAGAAAAAAACTTGGAAACTGAGAGGGGAAAATCAGAAGATCTCAAATAGTTACATAGTAATTGAGGTTGAAAAAATACTTTTAGTCCATCAAGTTTAACCTTTTTGGATCTCCTCTGATCTGTAATATGCGGATTCATTGTTAATTGATCCAGAGGAAGGCAAACAGAAAAAAACCCTTAGTGAATCTTAGGAATTGTCTGCAACGGAAAAAAAAATCCTTCCTGACCGCAGATACTGGCAATCGGACTCCTCCCTGGATCAATACTCCTCTCTAATTAACCAGGATAACGCTGAATGCCCTTTTTAAGAAATATATCCAATACATTTTTAAAGTTATCTATTGAATCTGCTGTCACCACCTCCTTTGCTAGAGAATTCCACAGATTAACACCCTTACGGCGAAGAACCCTTTTCTTTCTTTAAGGTGGAATCTTTTTACTTCTAAACCTCAAAAGATGTCGTCTTGTCAGTTGAAAACCTCTTGGCACAAAATCCATGAGCAGATGTGTACTGCAATTCCCGTATCCTTTAGTTTGCACAGTAGTCTTCCATGTGGCACTGTATCAAAAGCGTTTGCAAAATCCAAAAAGACTACATCCACTAAGTTTCCTTGATCCAGGTTTCTACTAATCTCTGCATAGAAACGAATCAGATTTGTTTGACATGACCTATCCCTCATAAATCCATGTTGACTCCTACTTATAATCCTGTTCAAATATCCATATTATTGTATATTATCCCTTAACTTTTGGAAGATTGGTTTTAAATCTGGGGATCAAACACAAAAAGATGTTTGGAAAGAGAAAGACAAGGAGTGACACAACAAAGGCTTACCTAATTGGAAGGATTGCAGAGGTTCATCTTAAAAATGTTGCTCATCCTTGATAGAGAGAAGCATTTTAAAGTGTTGAGAATACATTAATCCCATTCTGCATTTTTTTATAAGAATATGTTGCTCTGTGCAATTTTCAACTTTTATGCTTGTTCAAGTGAAGTACATTGACAGCGTGCTTCCAAGCAAACGAGCTTTGCTCCTCACCATGCAAAGCTGCTGGTCACTACACCCACACCAGTAGCAAAAAGTAAGAACATGTTATTAAAAGGAAGCAAAGGTGAAATCAGGCTTTGCTAACTGATCATTACAAAATGTTCATATTTGTATGCTTCTGAGTTAAACCTAAGGTCTACTACATTACTGGGGAAGAGCAGAGGGTGAGTACGAGTGAAGTGGTTGGGCCAAAGTCGAGAGGACACCAAACTGTGGATGAGGGGAAAGGAAAGTCCACTGCTGGAGAGTGGAGAGATGAAACAACATATTGCAAGGGATATATGCAGAGACCATGACTTGGATGCTGTTGTGAGTGGTGGGGAAAAGACTATATAAAGGTTTGTTGTGTACCCCTTTTTCCCCAGGTGTTAGAGCCATACTCTGGAGAAGTTCAGGATAGCGTTCTAATAAAATGTGCTAGAGGAAATTAAGCTGTGAGCATTATTATTATTTTATAAAGCTCCAGCAATTATGTAGCACTATTTATGAAAGTACAATTAGCAAATTATAAAGATAAAATACATTCTAATGTAAGTACAAATACAACAGGGCAACAGACTCAGAACTCACTTCTCTAGTGGGAAAGATTTTAGAAGGGTTAATAAGGTTTAATATATGATAGAAGAATATGTCTATTTGAACAGGATTATAAGTAGGAGTCAATATGGATTTATGAGGGATAGGTCATGTCAAACAAATCTAATTACTTTCTATGAGGAGGTTAGTAGGAACCTGGATCAAGGCAACTCAGTGGATGTAGTGTTTTTGGATTTTGCAAAGGCTTTTGATACAGTGCCACATGGGAGACTAATGTGCAAACTAAGGGATACAGGAATCACAGTAAATATCTGCTCATGGATTGAGAGCTGGCTAAAAGACAGGAAGCAAAGAGTTGTTGTAAATGGAACATACTCCGATTGGACTAATGTGGTAAGTGGGGTTCCTCAGGGTTCAGTATTAGGTCCCGTCCTTTTTAACAGATTTATTAATGACTAAGAGGTGGGACTGGAAAGTAGTGTCTCCGTTTTCGCTGATGACAAAAAATTGTGCAAGGTAATTAAATCAGATAATGATGTGCTTTCCCTTCAACAAAGGGATTTACATAAAATTGAGGAATGGGCATCTAAATGGCAGATGAGATTTAATATGAATACATGTAAAGTTATGCATCTGGGAAGGAAAAATAGCCATGCAATTTATAATCTTAATGGAGCAAATATAGATGTTGAAAGGGATTTGGGAGTACTAGTGGACAACCACCTAGGTAGCAGTGCTCAATGCCAAACAGCAGCTCCATAGGCAAATAAAATATTAGCATGTATTAAGAAGGGTATAGAAGCCAGGGAAGCAAATATAATTCTGCCACTATACAAATCTCTAGTACGCCCTCATTTGGAATATGGAGTACAATTTTGGGCACCACTTCATAAAAAAGGACATTTTAGAGCTGGAAAAGGGGCAACAAAACTAATAAGGGGAATGGAGGGGCTAAGTTATGAAGAAACATTAACCAAATTAAGCTTTTTTTTCTAGAAAAAAGGCGTCTAAGAGGAGATATGATTACCAGTATATAAATACATCCAGGGTCACTATAAAGAGTTGTCAAGTGAGCTTTTTGTGCCAAGAGGTTTTAAACTGACAAGGGGACATCCTTTGAGGTTAGAATTAAAAAGATTCCACTTTAAAGAAAGAAAATGGTTCTTCACAGTAAGGGTGGTTAATCTGTGGAATTCTCTACCAAAGGAGGTGGTGACAGCGGATTTGGTAGATAACTTTAAAAGGGGACTGAATTTATTTCTAATTAAAATGGGCATTCAGGGTTATCCTTGCATTCCTCTGGATCAATTAATTAACAACTAATCTGCATATTGCGGGTCAGAGGAGATCTTAAAAGGTTGAACTTGATGGACTGAAAGTATTTTTTCAAACTCAATTACTATGTAACTATGTAACCGACAATCTGGTGCAATAGAGTTGAGGGCCCTACTCTGAAGAGCTTACAGTCTTGAAGGTAAGGGTGAGAATATTAGACAGGATGGTGATATATGGCAGTGATCAATGCAGTAGGCTGATGAAAGATATGTGTGTGGGTAATTCTGTAGAATATGCAGTTGCGCATGTTAAGGCAGATGCATTTTTTGTGATTTATTTAAGGTTTTGAGACAGGAAGATAGTCTGACACAGCGAGGCAAGGAGTTCCACAGAGGAAGTGCAACACAAGAAAAATCCTGAAGGAGGGATTGAAAGGAGGTCACAAAGGTAGGACAAATAAGAAGGTCATTACCACAGAGAAGAGGACTGCCAGGGAGAATATTTGGAGATGAGGGAAGAAATATAAGGGGTACACAGTTGTTAAGGGCTTTATATGTTTGGCTTGGCATTTTATATTTTAGTCTGGCCTTATATGCATTTACTTTTATGTTAAATGTATATGCTTATGACAGTTTAATATATGTATCATTAGCAGAAGGAAGAATTTACCCAGAAAATATTGAGAATATAAAATACATGTTATTTAAAGTGCATCGGTTATGTCAAGAAGTATATAGTTTAGGGAATCCCTACATAAAAATGTATTTGTGGGAATCATCCATTTCCAGTCACCACACATTTACATTTACTCTGAGCAGCCACTGCCGGATTGTCTACTAAACAGTGTGCACGACCAAGGAACCACTCCAATTGCTACCAATTCGCTTTGTGCGTGGCAGCATTCTGAGCTGCAGGCGTGAAATCTTTTTTTTCAAGTGGCCTGACAGTTATGTCAAGCCAAGTTTTATTTTCATCTTCCAACAGCTTCTTTGATCTCCCAAATTAGCTAAAGCCTTACCAGCTGGTTCTCTTTATAGGGGTTACATATCGAAAAAATCTGTACAGCCAAATTGGCCCATGGATTGCTATGATACCTAATAAAGTTTGAAATCATAACAAAACACCTACCAATATAAATACACATATTTAGACATAGATGGAAACAAAAAACAGAAGGACATTTAAATTCACATATGGATGAGTATTAAAAATCAGGCTGCATAAGTAGAGAGTAATATCGATTTACACATAGATGTACTTGAATAAATATTATCAAACATACTGGTTTTAATATTTTGCATAGTAATGAAAAAAAGTTGAATTTGTTCATTACAATTTATAATTCTTATAGTGACCTGGAAATTAAAGGCATCAGCATTTGCAGACAGGCGCACCGAGACACTCTCTCTGTACAGCAGTATTTACTCCACTTTGCCTTCAGTATGCTTATAGAGACTCTCCTCTCTACCTCTCTCTATTAAAGAGATATGAAAGTTTCATGGATTAATACATTTCTGCACACTATATGCAATATGCAGCCTATTTGTATGCCGCACATATAATTTTTTTTATTTTTTTATTAATATCTAAAAAGCCCTGTAATCATAATGTTGACACCTCCAGGGGGTGTCTACACCGGCATCTGATCCCCTCAATCAGCATGCAGCACCAGGGAAGCAATATTTAGCTCCTGTTGCTTGCTCAGCCAATCTCCTTGCATCTTCCTCTCTGTATGTCATATGCAATACATAGCACATATCAGTGATACACTACATATCCCATGCTGCTTTGCCCAACAAACTGGAACCCAGAGTTCATTCAAAAGTTTCAGCTAACCTATTTGGCCAAAACAAATCATTTTAAATTTGATACTAATTTAGCCTGGGTTTGGAGGGTGTAAACCCTGATTTCCAACTGTCAGAAATTACAAGAGATTTGGCTTACTTCAATGTAAGTGTTTAATTGTTTATTTTTTTAATGCAAAAAATGTTTGTATACACTACTAATTTTCCTCTATCATAGGCATTCATAATCCAGCATACTTACATATACCTTTAAGTAGACAGACAATCTCTTTCCTCTTGTAAGTCATGCTACTATTTACAGACAGAAACTCAGACAACTCTAATTCCATTTTCTCATCTCTCAGGATCCTCAGTCATACAGTCTTTCATTCTTTCTTCCATATTATTATTATTATTATTATTATTATATATTTATAATGCGTCAAAATTTTCTGTAGTGCTTTACAGGGCAAAATACAATATTAACACATTGCAAAGGAATGGAGGGCCCTGTCTTTGGCCCTCATTCAATTGCAATTTGGCCAATTTGAATAGGGCTCTAAATAGGCACATAACATATATTTTTTAAAGAAGTTTTAAGTTAGTAAGCATCTATCCAAAATAAAGGTTTTCACTAACTAATAACTTCTTTAAAAATATATATGCTATGTGCTTATTTAGAGCTCTATTCAATTGGCCGAATTGCAATTGAATAAGGCCCTTTGAGATTAAAACTTTACATAAAAAGCACCTTACAAGATGTAAAACTTGCAAACTTACACATTCAGTATCCTTGTATTTACAGACCATTTCTCTCTCTCTTCTACCTCAGTCTCTGTACACACACTAACAGCCTTATTCAATTGCGATTCAGCCAATTGAATAGGGCTCTATTTAAGCACATAGGGCCTCATTCAATTGCAATTTGGCCAATTGAAAAGGGCCCTAAATAGGCACATAGCATATTTTTATTAAAGACATTTTTTATTAGTGAAAACCTTGCTTTTGTATAGATGCTTGCTAACTAAAAACTTCTTTAAAAAATATATGTTATGTGCTTTTTTAGGGCCCTATTCAATTGGCCAAATCGCATTTGAATGACGCCCATAGCATTTTTTTTACAGAAGTTTTTTAGCTAGTGAAAACCTTGCTTTTGGATAGAAGTTCACGAACTTAAAACTTCTGTAAAAAAAATATGCACTGTGCTTATATAGAGCCCTATTCAATTGGCAGAATCACAATTTAATAAGGCTGATAGTGTCTCATTCTCCATTCCATTCTGCTCTCAGTATTCTCAGACAAGCGCTCTCTGACACACACATAGACTGTCTTTTTCTACTTCACAAACAATATTCCACCTCCCTGCAGAGCTGTCACTGATCTTTATAAATCAGACAGGATATAGCAGTGACTCTTGGGCCTTAAGGAAGTGAATGGGAAAGAATGGGCAGTCAGGGAGTCCTTGACAGCTCTTATTTGATTAATAGACCTCACATCTACTCCAAGCACTGCAGGACACAGACCATGCAGGAGCAGTGGACCAGTTTTAGGAGGCACCGCCTGGAAGACATTTATTTGCAGCAAATTAACAGCAGCCTAACATTGTCTGACAATAGTGTTGCTATTTCATGCACTGAATGGGGCATAATGCATCTAAGAAGCTGCTTAAAGTGATGCAATTACCAGAATTAATCATGCTTTGAGTGTGAAATAAAATGCATCTTACCATTCACTCAGTCTCATGTTTTTTACACAGAGCTAAGTGTATTTGATGCCTTCCAAAATCATGACCCTGGCAAGATCCATTGGGCGTTAGAATAAATAAACACACTGACCCAGCGTTTCTTGGGAAAATTACGGCCACAGCTTTATTAAAGCAACCATAAACAAATAACCAATTAACATAATTATCATTGTTACATCACAGCTCAAGTAACATCCCAGAGGAGGAGTCCGGCCCGGTCAGTAACCTCACGCCCAGAGCCTCCCAGTGCTTTACTAAGCACCCCCATGAGACAGGGCAACACCCACTTAAGCCCGTGGGCCGGGTGCCTCACCTCCCGCCAACCAAAGACATTCCTATTTGCATCCTAACTTAGAAATCACAAAATCCTCACCCTTCAACTCTTTACCACCCCCTTTTTTTTTCTAAAACCTAACTTAAGATTCCTGAACTTTGCTCAACCAACCTCACCCCCTAGACATACCTTACTAGCATATCTGCTACTTTCCTAACTGACCACCAACTCAAGGGGAGGGAGGTAGGGTATCAGCTCAATGGCCGGCGTGGAGTGAGGAGGAAGCCTGCGAAATGGGCAGAAGTCCCTCCTCCTCCCGCCAGCCAATCAGCATCGCCCATTGTCCGCCGGTTCACGCAGCGCTGCGTCAGACCCGGCGTGCCTGGGCTGCCTCAGCGCCAGCCAGGAGGGTTTTCCAATGTTTCTACCAATCCACAGTTATACTTAACCATCCAAAATAAATGAAAAAAAAAAACATAGTTAAATGACATTCTTGCCTCTTGGTTTCAGTATTGTATGTGCCTTTTCACAGCCATGTGTTACAGACTTTAAATGTTCAAATTCCATGGGTTTTATATCAATTGTGTGGTTGTGTGATGTGACCTGCCTGCTCTGTACACAGCAGGTGTTTGTGGAAGGTAACGGAGACAATGATATTTCAGTCTTTGATCTGCCACATTCTCTGTCCCTGGATATGCATTGGAATTCCCATGTAAACATCAGGCAGCTCTTCTTCCTGTCCTTACAGGTCTTCCCTTGTTCCTTTGTTCCCAATGGTAACTTTTATCCTCAACGTGCAGTGCTATGGTCTTATACTTTGCCTAAGTTTCACTTTTTATTTTTTTATTATTCACATTAATAGTCTTATTTTGTCATCCTCAAATGAATAGAGCAATCACATATATAGTTGTCAGCATGCGGGTTGTTGCTAACGCGTAGCGAGCCAGTCGCAACTGCAGCCCTTGCTGGCAAGGAGCGCCAAAAGGCGCTCCTTGCAGTGGTGGAGATGAGCGCCGTAGACGCTCATCCCTACGACTTTCCGACCGCAAATGCGGACGCTCGCGAAGCAAGGGGCCGCATTTGCGGTGGTGGAGGCTCCCACGTCGGCTGCAATGAGCCACAGGCTCATTGCAGGGCGCAAATGCGGACCCTCACAAAGCATTTGCGGAGGTGGAGGCTCTACGGTGCCTCACAACCGGTTATAAACGACCACACAATCGGGACATAAACACGCAATGACTAACTACGGACTTACACAAAAAAATACGAGCCTCGGGACTTAGAAAAAAATAAATTGCGGACTTACAAAAAAAAAAATTACGACCCGCGGGACTTAGAAAAAATCCATTACTGACTCACAAAAATACGACCTTAACGGACAACCCGCGCACAGCGGCAAACATTAAAAAACACAAAAATACACACACAAATAAAATAAAAACCTTACCCACACCAGGGGGGAACACCCAGGACCTCTGCAACACAGCTTAAACCTTGAATTCTAGCAAATTTTCAAAGTTTACACACTCGAAAATCCCCTAAGCAAGAGAAAAAATGTCAGCAGAAAAAAACGAAAACGAGGCTACACAACCCCTAAAGCTGCTAAATTCCACACAGCAAATACGGCTTTTACAAAAACCCGTACGACGTACAACATACACCATTAGCAAGGACGCTACATCATACAAACCCGCCTTCCACATACACATTCGCCGACATTTTACAACACTACCTTACAGAATGCGGAAGTACCCAGCTACACTAACGGCTTCCCCTCGCGCACGCAGCCTATTTACACTACACACTGCACACGTTGCTGACACTTACTCCTCAGCTCCGCAACACTGCAAACTTTGCTTCCTGCATGTATTACTTACAAATAGGTAAAGTATATTCATTTATTAATTAATTTATTACTTATTTAATTACCATCACAAAATACATATACACAAAAAAAATAAAACCACTATCGCAATAAACGCAAAAGACATTCACTGCTCGCCTCACAACGAGCGCCAAAGTTGCTCATAGCAATCATACTACACTAGGGAACAGCCTAATAAGCCCAAAAAGCCGACCTTACAATGACAGCAAAAGCGCCTCTAATAAAAAAAAAAAGCCTCGCAATCAGCGCCGAGATCTCAGATCACCACAAAAAATAATGCCTGTGCCAAACACCATTCCTTGACTTACAATTCTATTGCCGTCATTTTTTGATGGGCAATTCGTTAGTTAACATATATTCTGCTAGATACCGTAGCCAGGATTCTAAATGTAATTTGCGGTATACAATAAAATTGGCTGAGGAAGTTTTTTTCCCTATGTTACACGTTTATGTTCTTTTCACTTGCAATATTATGGCACGCAACCCACATCCGTAAATCCTGCCTTATCCGCAAGAGATTTCAGTCTAGCTTTATGGAACACAAACAGGCTCTAGGAACCAATAGAAAATGAGAACGACATAATAATTTTTAATGAGCGAGAACAAGTGCCATAACTGAAGCAAGAAACCATATATATTTATATATATATTATTTATTATATTTATTTCTATTAACTATATGTGACAATTATATTTATAGATATACTATATATAATTGTGTTTATTATATATATATATATATACTAGCGAATTGCCCGTCAAAAAATGATGGCAATGAAATTGTAAGGTAGCTAATGCTGTTTGGTGTGTAATCATGAAATATCTAATACATTAATAAATGAATATACTTTACCTATTTTGAAGCATTATGTTGAAGAGCTGCAATCTGTTTTGATGTTGCTGCAGCATTAGTGGTGTGGAGCTGCTGTGTAAGCGTGATGAATGTGTGCAGTGTAATAGTGTGCGTGCGCGAGACGAAACCGTTAGCGTAGTCGTGTACTTCCGCATTGGCGTAAAATGGCGGGTAATGTGTGGTATGCCTCTTAGCGGAATATCCGTAGGTCTTTTGTGGTGTTTTGCGAGTTTCTTGCCACGCGAGCCCGGAAGCATGAGCAACGGCTCGTACTATTCACTGCAATACTCTGATTATTCAACTATATATATATATATATATATATTATATATATATATATATATATATATATATATATATATATATATATATATACACAATGAGTTAGAGCATTTGTTCTTAGTCCACAGGGTTTCCTGATATGTATTAACCCATTGAGTACTGGGCTGTGTGTTACTCTGGATGTTGTATATTGAAACGGACATAATAATAAATGATCATATGTTTTATTAACACATATGTTTATATTGGACTGTTAAGTGTCAAATAATGATGACTACTATCTCTTTATCTGCGGCTGCGGCACTCAGCAATGGTTTTAAAACCATTTGCAAGTGATCTTTAATACATAGTGATCTTTAATACATAATCTTTACATAAAATGTAATATTTTTGATGTTACGGCACTGCCTTGATTTGAAAATTATCTGTAAGTCTGATTAGAATATGGTTTTAGTGTGAAAGTCTAACAGAGTAACTCGTAATCTTTTGGCAGTGCAAAACTCAATGGAAAAGTTTGCCCTAATTTTCAGTTTGGCTTGCTGCAGTCCCTCGTGGCAGTTCTCTTGTAATGTTTCCGGATGGGTGATTGACATAGCTAGAGAGATCTGTGATAGTGGAGAGTGGATGCCTGTATTAGGGCAAACCTTGTTTGTCTAGGAGAAAGATAGAAGCCTGGAATATAAATTCAATAGCATGCGTATCTGTACAGAGCATTGTGTACTTTAAGTATGCGTATCTCTAAACCTTAGTATATATATTCTATAGTATGGTGGTAACTCTGCATGATACTGCCAAAAAATAAATAAAAGAAAATAAGTGTTCTTTGGTCATTAGCAATATTCAGAAATATGATACTGTAGATTCCTAATAATCTGAATGAAAATCATAGAGCATTGTCTTACTATTAAGTTTTCTACACTGTATCAAGTACAGGATAAAAGATTATATATGTGCATGCTTATGATTAAAGTTTTCGGAGACCAAAATATCCACCCTGCACATATATCTTAAACATGCACATGTAAAATCTGAGCCAGGTAGATTTTATAGGAGCCAACATGATCTTTTAAGATGCCAGAAAAGGAACTATTCACTGATATACAGCATAGATCAACAATTATTTAGGATAGATAGATAGATAGAAATATAGATAGATAGATAGATAGACGTGTATGTGTATATATACTGTATATGTATGTACACATATTTATATTAATGACAGCTCAGAATATCAAAAGGAAAATGTCAAAGCTAAAATGTTTCCATTGTCTTCTTGAATTCTGGTGCTGATATCAAAATGGGTATACAAATATATACACACATGCACAGATTTCATTATACAGTGGATATAAAAAGTCTACACACCCCTGTTAAAATGTCAGGTTTTTTGTGCTGTAAAAAAATAAGACAAAGATAAATCATTTCAGAACTTTTTCCATCTTTAATGTGACCTATAAACTGAACAACTCAATTGAAAAACAAACTGAAATCTTTTAGGTAGAAGGAAGAAAAAATATAAAATTAAAATAATATGGTTGCATAAGTATGCAAATCCTTAAACTAATACTTTGTTGAAGCACCTTTTGATTTTATTACAGCACTCAGTCTTTTTGGGTATGAGTCTATCAGCATGGCACATTATGACTTGGCAAGATTTGCCCACTCTTCTTTGCAAAAACACTCCAAATCTGTCAGATTGCGAGGGCATCTCCTGTGCACAGCCCTCTTCAGATTACCCCAAAGATTTTCAATCGGATTCAGGTCTGGGCTCTGGCTGGGCCATTCCAAAACTTTAATCTTCTTCTGGTGAAGCCATTCCTTTGTTGATTTGGATGTATGCTTTGGGTCGTTGTTATGCTGAAAGATGAAGTTCCTCTTCATGTTCAGCCTTCTAGCAGAAGCCTGAAGGTTTTGTGCCAATATTGACTGGTATTTGGAACTGTTCATAATTCCCTCTATCTTAACTAAGGCCCCAGTTCCAGCTGAAGAAAAACAGCCCCAAAGCATGATGCTGCCACCACCATGCTTCACTGTGGGTATGGTGTTCTTTTGGTGATGTGCGTGTTGTTTTTGCACCAAACATATCTTTTAGAATTATGGCCAAAAAGTTCAACCTTGGTTTCATCAGACCGTAACACCTTTTCCCACATGCTTTTGGGAGACTTCAGATGTGTTTTTGCAAAATGTAGCCTGGCTTGGATGTTTTTCTTCGTAAGAAAAGGCTTTCGTCTTGCCAGGCTACCCTCTACCACAGCCAGTACTTGCCAGATATTCCTGCAGCTCCTTTAATGTTGCTGTAGGCCTCTTGGTAGCCTCCCAGACCAGTTTTCTTCTCATCTTTTCATCAATTTTTGAGGGAGCTCGAGTTCTTGGTAATGTCACTGTTGTGCCATATTTTCTCCACTTGTTGATGACTGTCTTCACTGTGTTCCATGGTATATCTAATGCCTTGGAAATTATTTTGTACCCTTCTCCTGACTGATGCCTTTTAACAATGAGATCCCTCTGATGCTTTGGAAGCTCTCTGTGGACCATGGCTTTTGCTGTGGTATGCGACTAAGAAAATTTCAGGAAAGGCCAACTAGAGCAGCTGAACTTTATTTGGGATCAATCAGAGGCACTTTAAATGATGGCAGGTGTATGCTGACTCCTATTTAACACGATTTGGAATGTGATTGCTTAATTCTGAACACAGCTACATCCCCAGTTATAAGAGGGTGTGCAGACTTACGCAACCACATTATTTTTCTTTTTTCTTTTTCTTCCCTCCACCTAAAAGATTTCAGTTTGTTTTTCAATTGAGTTGTACTGTTTATAGGTCATATTAAAGGTGGAAAAAGTTCTGACATTATTTATATTTGTCTCATTTTTTTACAGCACAGAAACCTGACATTTTAACAGGGATGTGTAGACTTTTTATATCCACTGTATATATATTTGCCTACAACATTCATTTAAGAATTTTCTCGACTAATTTACAGAAGCTGTAATATCAAAATTCATATAAGCATATTTGAGTGGAGGAAAAAGTGTACATGAAGAATCTTTATCTTGTAGCCCATCTTTATCTTTCTGGGTATGCTCCTATTGTGCAAGTTTGAGTACTGAACTCTCCTGTATACATTTCTTCATCATTTCTTAAAAACATTTTACTGTACCAGTGTCATCAGTCTTTTTACTTTCTTGACCTCCATTTGGTGCTGATCAAAATACATAAAACATCAGCAATGACTCTACTCCAAGAGTTTCCTGATCTCATTCTGCACAAGGCTTTTTCTGGCTTATGTTGGTTGTGCCCTTTTCTGCAAAACTGTTATGACCTTTGGTGCCATTGGAACCTTTGGCAGCCACCTCTGATTTGCAGGCACCAGCCTCACTGTCTTGTCCAACCCTACTCCCTTGTGCTCTCTTACCCACCTCTATGTTGGCATGTGCTTTCTAAAAGTTGCTCTAGCACAGTGTTTTTGGGATGGTTTCTGCGTATAGCATCTTAGCCACATGTTTCCATAAATGTTTAGTGAAAATCAGTTTATTGAAAACTAATTTATAAAATATGTTGCAGTGTGCAACAAAAACAAATTGTACTCATAGACACAATTATATATAAATAAAGGCCTTCATTTATATAAATATATGCAAATGATCCATGATTATTGTAATTAAAGTATATAAAAAATACACTTCAGTAATTAACAACCATTGTACTGCAAATAGACAAAACTTGTAGTAGTTTACAAAATAATAATGAAACCAAGCCACACATCAAAAAGTAATTAAAACAAATTAAAACATATACTGAAATTATTATGAAAATGGTTTTCATACATTTATATAAAATAGATATTTAAAGGGCAGTTAAAGCAAATCTAGGGAGGCAATGGAATATATGTTCATATGAGTTAAAATTGTGATAACGTGTCATTGGTATTATCATAAGTTAAACTAAAAATTAGCAATATTTAATACAACACAACAGTGTTCTATTACAATATAATATATCACATTAAAAAGCGCTGAACAAAATTAAAGTATTGTAAAATCTGGACCTTAGTCTGCAAATAAAAAAACAAAGTTAATAAAATAATAAAAAATATAAAGTGGTTTCTGTCTTGATTAGTGTAAGCTTTATGTATTTTTTGTCTTTCATAGTTCACATTTTTTTTAGAGAGAACCAGAGTTTATATTTAGCAGATTTCACAACATGTAAAAGTAAATATATTTTTCATTTTCTGTTCAATCACAGGGGCTTTTTACAGTTGGGAAGTAACAGCACACTCCAAACCTCACCCGTAAAGACTAAACCCAGCTATTTAGCTCAAGCAGAAATTATGGAAAAGCACAAATATTCATATTTTCTCAAATGGCTTTAAAACCACAAATATGCACAAAACCCACATAAAAAGAACTTCAGAGCATGTGAAAAACCATGACTCTTGAGGCCTAGGTGGTCCCTACTTCATAAAGCATACTCCCCCCAGGGTAGTTTGCCCTTCTGTGTTACACTTAGATATATAGCCTTAGATGAAGCCTATAGCTGTGCCAAAGATTTAAATATTTCCCTGGGTCCTTCTGAAATGTTGTGGTTACATTACGTAAATTTTGTATGTAAAAAACTGGGAACTTTTATTAGTTGGAGAATGAAGAAAATAAATGAGCTTGGATATTTCACCATTTCAGAGCTTGGGGATTTTATTAAACAGGAAACTGCTTAGGGTGTGGTGCTGAAATTAAAATGAAATAAAAAACTTTGATTATAAGCATTTTTTAACAGTACAATAGCATAAACTAAAATAACCTATGACATTCCTTGCTAGCCACTGAACATCCCTTATGGAACTTCAGACTATCAAGTGATATTGGTTAAAATCCCCAATTGATTTTTATGCCATCCAATGATATTGGTTAAAATCTCATATGAAATTCTAACCATTTAATATTGATACTGGCTATAGAATTCATGATCATCCAGTGACATTTCTTGAATATAACCCACTGAATCTGAGGTCATCTTGTGATACTGTTTGATAAGCCCTATGGAAAGTAAGGCACTTTTTAAAAATATTGTAAACCCCTTGAGCATGCATTCCTATTCTGTGATCTTGGTTTACATTCTCTAAAGCCTGCAAGGCCATTCAGTGGTTGATATTGCGGCCATCCAGTGCCATTGTCTTAAAGTCCACATAGAACTCATGGCTATCCAGTGTTCTTGTCTGAAATTCTCAATAGAACACATGGCTATCCACTGCTTCTGTCTGAAGGTCCCTATAGAACTCATGGCCATCCAGTGCTATTGTCTGAAAGTCTCCATAGAACCCATGGCCCTCCAGTGATATTGTCGGAAAGTCCCCATAGAACACATGGCTATCCAGTGCTCCTGTCTGAAGGTCCCTATAGAACTCATGGCCCTCCAGTGATATTGTCAGAAAATCCCTATATAATTCATAGCAATCCAGTGGTATCTGGGTGTAAATCACTCCAAAATCTGATGCTATCCAGATCTATGTTCTGAATCTTACCTATTACCATCGACTGTTTTTTAAACTGAATAACTCCTACAGTCTTCCATTGGCATTACCGGAGTATTCCCTATTTAGTTTGTGGTTTTCTAGAAGTATTGCTAAAAAAAACCCTCTAAGGAATTTGTTGCTGTCATATAACATTAGCTAAAAGGCCCTATGGGATTTGTGGCAATCCTGTTGTATTGCCTACAAATTCATTCTGGAAGTTTTAATCAAACAATGGTATTGACTGATAAATCTCTATGGAATTTTTGAGGTTTAGATAAATCATCTCATGGTATTATTGAGCAAATCAGTGGCTAAAAATCCTGCACGGAATTCAATGGTCATCTGTTGGTTCTAACCTCTAATGTTCAGCAACTTCAGAGCACATAAAATATTGTAAAAAAAAGAGCAAAATAAATCTAAAAACAAAGAATGAGAAAAGGCAGTATTACCATATCTTCTGCGATTATATACAAACTATTCTTAACTAAAAAAAAATAGCACTAACAATGTTAGCATGAGAGAACATTAACCATGACGGCTTTGTTTTCAGGGTAGCAATACAACAATGCCCACACTTGCTTTTTTTTAAAGTATTCTCCAATAACCTATAAAATCTTTATTGCTATTGAAAATATCCTATCATACATACTTTTACAAAGCTGTACGTGTTGAGTTTCTGTATTTTTCCGGATACATTTTATGATGCAGGCCATACAATATTTTAGCAGCTTGTCTTTGTGCAACCTCTGATATGCACACGGCACCACTCTATTGCTCCCTGGACAAATTGTCGGTGCTATAAAACAAATCAATGAAAGTGAGTTGAGCTCGAGTGACAGGGATAGTGTACAGGACGAGCAGGGGATAGGACATCTGGCTAATTAAAAAGCTACATTTCCCAACTCTCTTCTCTTTGTCTGTATCACAATAACTTTGCGATGTTTCATTTCCTAACCTTCCTCCCAAATGAATGGTAACAAAAAACAGACATGCATATTCTAATCTCTGACCCAAACCGGAGTTTAAACATATAGGGAATGGAGGGAATTAATGTATAGACATATTAAGACTGATCATCTAAAATATTACAGATATTATTTCTTTATTAAGAATATGGCTGAACATTTTTTTGGAAGTTTCAATACAAAAGAGCTTTTTGAACCAGACCACTCTTGTCTGCTCTCTGACTGACCCATTGCTTGTACATTTGCCAATCATGTGTGTAGCTTGCCTCATCCCTGTCTTGGGACCTGATGTAGCCTGGTAGATACTGAAAGCTGGAGCAGGTAACATGGTAGATAGTGAAGACTGGTAGATAAAGAAGGCTAGATAGCCTGATAGACACTGAATGCTGGAGCAGGCAGTCTGGTAGGTACAGAAGACTGGAGCAGGTAGCCTGGTAGATATAAAAGGCTAGATTGGATAGTCTGGTAGACACAGAAGGCTGGGATGGGAAGCTTGGTACAAGGAGGAGCTAGAGCAGTGAATCAGGAAAGAGCTATTGGAAGGAGCAGAGGGTGAGATAATTCAACACGGAGGAGGACACTAGGAATATAAGCAGGCAGGTGCTGGACTAGCTCCCTTCAACAGTCCAGATAAAGAGTAGAGTAATTGGCCCTAATTGTGGCAACTGTCACAAAATGGTTTGCTGGCACTTTAAATATTATGGTTTGGAGAACAACGGCAGGTGCAGAGACAGATAAGAGCGGAGGGGGAGGTCTGTGGTCCCTGTCAGTGAGATCTTGAGGTTTTTTTCTCCATGCCTTTCTCCATTGCCCTTCTCGGTTGTTTTAGTTCTTCACTCCCCTTACTAATAATGTATAAAGGGATTTATTTAACTAAATTAAAAAATATGCAATTTACCTACTGTCATGGTACATATTTCATAATTGTCAAGAGTAAAAAATCTGTAAAAATACGGCAACATGTCTTTTCATGGAAAATGCTCCAATTTTTCCATAACCTGAATAGCACATACAAAAATGGGGCATGTTTACAATAAAACAAACAGGTGCCATATAGGTATACAAGATAACAGTGAGCCTCAGGACTGTAATTACATTGCATCTGCTAATTAGTGTTCGCGTGCCCTGGATATTCATCTGAGCAGCACCAATCGCTCTGCGGCTTTCCAATTTATAGCAATATGCTGTGCGGAAACTATGAGAACGGTCTTACAAAGAGTTGCAGGCTGTAAGGTGTGAGTTTGTCGTAATAATGGAGTTCAATTAATGTTCCAGTTTAGAATCTCCATATTCCCCTTTCCAACTACACTGAAAGAAATAATTATAAAAAGATCAAATCTGAAAATACTCCCTTTAAAGGGACAGTCCCTATTTTCAAGGAAAATCCCTGTCTCTTTTTGTCTCTCAATTTTTTTTTTTTTTTTAAGTTCTGCCATTTTAAAGGGAAACCCTATTTTCCAGCCATGACCAAACCCCACTGTAACTGGTCCCTCCTGTTTTTTTCTCTGTCTAGGAGAAAGATATAAACGTACAGTGATATATGTCTGCAAAAAGCACCGGGCACATATTAAATGTTGGTATCAATAAAACTTACTGTACACATCATATAGTATGGCAGTAACATTACCAAATCGTTAATATTTTTTTTACAATAAGTAGTAACTCTTTGGCCTTTTGAAATGGGGCTAAGCATTGTATCGACAAAACAGCCAACATTCACAATGCTTTGCATGGTTGGAAAGTGGTTTGCCATCTTGTTAACAGCAATTACTATGGAATATGTTGGCGCCTTACAAATAAACGATAATAATTGCAGCCTTAGTGAGCTACTTTTCAGTCCAAAGAAAGCTTAGTAAATTATGGCCATTATTTTACAGTAATTTGTTCATGCCGAAAGCCATAGTATCTCTCCAACACAGGCACTGTGAATATGATATTTAAATCCAATTAAATAAAAATAATTAATGTATGTTCCTGCAGTGAACTATTTAGCTTAATTTATAAAAGATGATGAATCTTGGCCTAGTTAAACTAAAGGTCAGCCTGCAAATTAAAGACCTTGATACCTTGTCTCGTCAGAGAGGTGGAAGATGCACTGAGATTTCTTCATTATAATAATGTTCTTCAAAGTTTCTTGGTATCGGCACCACACCCATCAAACAGTAAAGGCTATTGTGTCCCACTGTGTTGATTAATATTTTCATTTCTTTTGACCTGATAAGTGTGGGACACTCCTCCTACTTGCTATTTAGACAACATATAAAATACATTTTACTAAATCAAAAGAATAAAAAAATGCAATTTACCTAATATTATGGCCCAGTTTTTATGTTTAGGTAGTAAAGCTTAGCACAAACAACTTTTTGGATTTATTGTAGTTAATAAATAAATAAATAAATAGATATAGATTACCTTTTTAAAATTACAATACATAATTTACAGTAAAAACTAATGTTTTTCTCATTTTTGGGCTCAAGATTCTCCCATCTTTTACAAACTGTTTAGCATTGGTCTCCACATTAACAACTACCTCCATGAAACGTCTTATGCACAGTAACAGAAAATTACTTTTCATCAGCACAGCAAAGCGACTTGTAAAAAAAAATTGTATAAGTCATGATACAGTGAAAAGTAGTTTTTTTACACAGATCTTTAAAATGATAAAAGCTGGACTCTTGCAGACTCTTTAACATTACAAATAAAAAATATATATACATTCAATTTCCCTATACATGTAATCAACTTTTTGAGTCATTCACTTTAAGTTTCATAATAATACAGTGCTTTTAGGGTAAAACATTGAAAATATTGTTTTGACCATGTCAAGCACCAGAAGAGCTTAAAGCCACAGGTGATCACCATTAGTGGAACTTAATATTTCATGTATATTCTTTTCCTGCTGGGCTTAAAACAAATTTAAATGTGAAAGTAATCACAATGTCTGGGCAGTGTTAGACTGCACAGTTAATATATGTACATGCTGGTGCTGCTTTAAGAAGTTGAGAAAACTTCTGATTTTCTTTACATCATTTGTGAATCTTATGAGCCGTTCATTGCTTGGGGGATAGCAAATGTTTTGCAAGGAAATGTGCTGCAGCCTCCTATAGTATTAAAATGGTTAATGTAGCAGAATAAAAGTAATTATCATTTTGTCACCAGGAGATGAAAAATGATGAAGTATACTGATAAATCAAACCGCTAATGGTTCATGCTGAGCTTCCCTGCGATCTGGATTATGGAGAGGAGGGGAGAAATGGAACTAGCTGTAGGACAAAACTTGTACCACTTTTATCTGATAGTGGAAAAAGCACAGCTATGTGTGATACCTCAAGCTAGGTTTGATCTATCAGTGGTTCAGATCCAGGCCAAGCATCATCAAATCCAGGCAACCTGCTGCTGCCAAAAATGGTGCTGTGATGTAAAAGCATGCTAATCTGTTTCTGAAGCCTGTGCAAGTTATTAATAACACATATTTTTCTTTGTAATCTGTATTTAATTCATTTTATTTTAAATAAAGGCCTTGGGGCATTCTGTGAAAGGCACAATGGGAAACATCAGGTGTCTTCCACTGCAGAATTACTGATCACTCATGAGTGTCTAGGGCAAATCTCAATATTTGTAAACTCAAATAGATTTGCAGGATGTACTGAAATTGTACTAAAAGTGTATTTTTTTGTACTTGATGGTAAGTTCTCATATACAGCACAATTTTAAACGCAAAAACATTTAATAAAACGTGTGTAATAAGAAAACAGGAGAAGCTTATGGACGGCTATGTATACCTCCCAGGTGACCCGGCAGGACCGGGAGATGCATAGGAAGTGGCTAGCTGTGGGTGGAGCCTTTAGTCGGCTCTTTTCGCTCCCCTATTCTGCCCCCAGCTAGCCATAAGTAAGGTATCCACCAGCCCATCCTGGTAGAAAGTAAGAAAAAAGTGTTATTATTAGGATTTTGTTAGGAGTTTATGGTTGAGATTTGAGGATGTTTTATTACTGGTCTTTGCAAAATATAATAATAAAGTAAATGTTTTATATGTTTGTGGTGGTGTTGGCATATGACTTTCCTCTCTGTGCACATTTCATTCCATACCCACTAATCCTTCCCTCCAATTTTCATTGTTTGAAGTTCACACCATCCGCCTTTTCTCACCTATCTCTATACGTGTTGCTGTGATCTATCGCCCTTCTGGACCAGCCTCTCAATTTCTTGATCACTTTTTTGCCTGGCTCCCTCACTTTCTCTCCTCCAATGTTCCTTCACTCATTCTTAGTTACTTCAACATTGCCATTGACACTCCCATCTCCCCTACCACTGCTAATCTATTTTCACTCACCTCTTCCCTCGCCTCTCACACTTGACAGATTCTTCAACTCACCATGATGGACACTCCCTAGACCTTATTTTCACCCATCTCTGCACAACCTCTAACCTCGCCATCTGTCCACTACCTCTATCTGACTACCACCTTCTATCATGCAGACTCACTACATCTCTCTCTCACTGCCCTTCTTCTATCCTGGTCACCATCACCCACATAAACCTGCAATCACTTGACTCACAACACCTTTCCACTGTGTTACAACCACTTCTCAGTCTCCTTACTGATCTCACTTGTCCTGACATTGCCACCTCACAGTACAACATGACTCTTTCTTCCACCCTTGACACTCTAGCCCCCATAACCACACGCAAATGCCCTTGCTCTCATCCAGAACCATGGCACAACACACAAACACGATAATCCAGAGGTGCTCCCGCACTGCTGAACTACTATGGAGGAAATCCCGCACTTCAGCAGACTTACTCCACTACAAGTTTATGTTGCGCTCCTACTTCTCTGCCCTCAACCTTGCCAAACAGCACTATTTTACATCTTTAATATCTACACTGTCCTTTAACCCCAAAAGTTTGTTTGCTACATTCAACGCTCTCCTCCGCCCATCACCACCTCCCGCCTCTCCACCACACTTACCCCCTCACACATCTCTTCAACCTTTCCTTAAACACTGGCACATTTCCATCATCTCTAAAACATGCCATAATTACACCCATTCTTAAAAAACTCTCATTTGACACTGATTCCGCAACTAACTACCGCCCTATCTCTCTATTTCCCCTGGCTTCCAAACTGCTTGAGCTGCTTGTCTACAATCTCCTTGACCATTTTATCTCCTCTAACTCCCTTCTTGACCCCTTCCAATCCGGCTTCCGATACCAACACTCCAGTGAGACAGCTCTCACAAAAGTCACTAAAGATTTGCTCACTGCCAAGTCAAAGGGTCATTTTTCTATTCTACTTCTCCTGAATCTCTCTGCTGCCTTTGATACAGTGGATCACCCTCTACAAACCAAATTCTCCACTCTCTTTGAATCAGAGATACTATTCTCTCATGGTTGACATCCTACCTACAAGATTGAACATTGAGTGTCTCCTTCTCTGGCACCTCTTCTTCTCCTCACCCTCTGTCTGTTGGTGTAGCCCAAGATCCAGTCCTAAGCCCCCTCCTATTCTCCATCTACACATCCTCACTTGGCACCCTAATAAAATCTTTTGGACTTCAATATCATCTCTATGCAGATGACAAGCAAATCTACCTCTCAGCACCTGATTTATCCCTCTCTCTTCTTGCACATGTTTCCAACTGCCTCTCAAGCATATCCTCCTGGATGTCCGCCCACCATCTCAAACTCAACTTATCTAAGATCGAAGTATTAATCTCCCCACATCTACTACAGCGTCAATTCCTCACATCTCTCTCACTGCCATCATCACTCCCACCTCCCAAGCCCATTGTCTTGGGCTTCTACTGGACCCTGCCTTCTCCTGTATTCCTCACATACAGTTACTGACAAAATCTTGTCTTTTCAACTAAGATTATAATACATTCCCTCATCATATGCCGTCTTGACTACTGCAACTCCCTTCTGGCCGGCCTACCCACTCCTGTTTATCCCCGCTTCAATCCATATTGAATGCCTCCCCTAGACTCATCTACCATACTAAACGCTGTCTGCAGCATCTCTCTCTCAATCAATCAACTGGCTTCTTGTAGCCTCCAGATTAAAATTGAAAATAATGACCTTAGCTTACAAAGCCCTCAACAACACTGCACCCCCTTATATCTCTGCTCTCATCTCCAAATATTCCCCCATCCGCCCACTTCGCTCTGCTAATGGCCTTCTTTTTTCCTCCTCTCTCATCACCTCCTCTCACTCCCGCCTTCAGGACTTTTCTTGCGCTGTCCCTACTCTCTGGAACTCCCTGCCTCGCACCACTAGACTATCCTCTTGCTTGCAACTTTTCAAACCCTCACTAAAAACATGCCTGTTTAACGAAGCCTATAACCTCCCTCCTTAACATGCACACTGCATTTCTCACCCTCCTGTACCACACCTTAAACCTTTAGATTGTAAATCCGCAAGTTTTCAATCTTGCATGCTGCTTTGGGGTAAGCTCTATGGTCACTGGATTCTAAGCTCAAAGACAGGGCCCTCCTTTTGTAATATGTTAATATTGTTTTGCCTTGATCACACTTATGTATTGCGCTACGGAATATGTTGGCGCATTACAAATAAACGATAATAATAATGTTGTCACAATGACGGATGGTAAGGAGAGTCACCAGGCCAGTTGTGAAGTGAGTGAGTCCCTACCCTATGGTGGTACCCCTGTACTATCGCAGGAGACCCTGGATGCTAGTCCAGGGAGTAAAGGGTACCGTCTCTAGTCTGGCCTCCTCCCCATAATTGTATATTTATTTATTTATTTATGGTTATTATTTAAGGTTATGTGACATTGTGTTTACAAATAAACACTGTGGCCTGTTTTTCATCCAACACAATGTCTGGGTCTAGTTATTATGGGGAACATAACACTTGGGTCGTGCTTGGGTTATGATTACAACCATTGTTTTGGACAGATTCCATTGGTGGGATCCACATCTGCAGAAGCCACTAAACAAGTTAGTTTGACTGATAGTCTCTATAGTTGTATCAGCAAACCGTAAGCCTTCTTAACACTGCTGTAAGCAATAAACTGAGCACTCCTCTTGACAGAACATTCCCTTTTAAAGTGCCCCAATAAGTTGGGTATAAACTTTACGTGTTTGTGAAGTATGTAAAATACTAACATCATCAGTAGCAGCTGTGTTAGCCATGAACATGAAAACATTTTTAGAAAAAAATTGTGATATTAGCAGACTCTATTTTTGATTGCGGGCTACCTCGTTAGTGTCTTCCACAGTTCCTGCTGGCTTGGAGCCTACATGGGCGTATTATTAAAATATGTACTACATATTCAGAAGTTGAGAAAGTTGGTAAATGGATTTGTTAATTCGGATAAGCTTTTACCATTTGATGCATTCTCCAAATGTACATGGTCAGAATCAGGCAGTTGCAAGAAAACATGAAAGTCCTGTTTGTCTTGCTCTGTACTTGACCACTCATACCTTGAACATCAAGAATTACACCCTTGTCGGGTTTTATGCACTAGCAGATTCTTATAAAATTAAGATTTTCTCTGGAGACAAAAGTTCTTGCGTTTTTCAAATATGACATTTTTCGTAAACTACTGTGGTCCTTTATTTTAATGGTATGCTTTTAATAAAAAATGTTTTTTAAATATATAGTTGTATAAGTATATATATATCTATACAATTTTGGATCTAAGCAAAAACCAAAGTTGACCACCTAAATTGGATAGAAGAGTTAGTTTTCAATTGGATGCCCAAGGCCATAACATTACTAAGATATGGATTATGGTTATGTCATCCAACTACATCCAAAGGAACACAATTATTCTCTAAATGTGTTGAGTTTAAAGAGTACTGAACATTTTTTTAGGGCATTCAAGAACGATATGGTGGAGATAAGCAACTGAACTTTTTATTACACCCAAGGCTTTATGATATCATGGATCCACTGAACTACATTCCCGACAGAGGTCAAAGGGCATTCATTTCACAGAAAGCATTTACCTCTTCTGAAAACCATGTAATGGTATACATACTCCAACCCTCCATATGCGCTCAAAGATACATTTCAATTTAATTTCGAGAATATAATTTAGGTCAAATAAATGGCAGATGTTGGCCTGAGTTTTTCTACGGCCTGCCAAAGTTTGTAACATCACTGTAATTACAGATGCAGTCAGTTAGCAAGTTTTCTAGGCTGACATTTGCAGGGGAGGAAAAAAGAGAAGGAAAAATCACAGTTCACTGTGCCCATCGGTTGCTTTGGCTACACAACCGTTAATGAAAAGGTCCCCTTCACAAAGAATTAGTAAGATTTCTTTTCCTGCACTATTCTTTTCTCCAGTGTTATTGCCTTCTAAAATTACCTGCTGTCTGGCTCCTGCTGATCTCCTTTTAAATAGGTTGCTGGCAAAGGCTGCTGGACCCTCCATCCTAGGCTAATTTTGTCAGGTTCAGGCCATTTGACCGTATTGTTTGGGAGGTAATTGCTGCTTCGATGAGTCATATAACCCCAGAGCTTCTCATATGACTGGGGAAGGCTTTATGCATCTCAGCTTACAAATGTAATAAAAACAGTGTAAAATGAATTAAAACTTAACCCAGATACAAAGCTGAGAGACTCTACTGGGTAAACGGCTAAAAATGTCACAAGGTATTCAGATTCCATAAAGTAAATAATTCACACAATAGTATATAAATCATATTTGTGTACTGTATGGACCCAGATCTTTCTCAGGGTTATCACCATTCCTAAATCTAGCCATATATAGATAAATACAAGGTTATTTCATTTAAACATAAAGCATTTTCTTCTACTTTCCATTTCCGTGTTTATTTTTAAAACAATCGTCCCATTGCTGGATTGAATGCTTTGCCTGTAGATTTGGTATTTCTGTTTCCCAGTAATACAGTGGAATGACATGTATTTCAGGCACAAAATAGCAACTTCGTGACTTGTGTAGTTCTAAGAAGCTTCAATAACACATAGACATATTTTACTTAATATTTTATCAAATAATTTTATAAGTTTTAAATCCTACTTTTTAAATACATGATGGAGTAGTTTAAGCTTTTGGCTTGTTTTAATATCAAACAGTGTTTTCTAGTAAATTATGTATCTATAAACATATATCTATATACATATACAGTGCCTTGTAAAAGTATTCACCCCCTTGACTTTTTACCTATTTTGTTACATTACAGCCTTAAATTCAATGTTTTGTTAATCTGAATTTTATGTGATGGATCAGAACACAATAGACTAAGTTGGTGAAGTGAAATGAGAAAAATATATACATAAAACAATTTTTTAGAAATAGAAAACAGAAACTTGGCATGTGCGTATGTATTCACCCCCTTTGTTATGAAGCCCATAAAGAGCTCTGGTGCAACCAATTACCTTCAGAAGTCACATAATTAGTGAAATGATGTCCACCTGTGTGCAATCTAAGTGTCACATGATCTGTCATTACATACACACACCTTTTTTGAAAAGCCACAGAGGCTGCAACACCTAAGCAAGAGGCACCACTAACCAAACACTGCCATGAAGACCAAGGAACTCTCCAAACAAGTAAGGTACAATGTTGTTGAGAAGTACAAGTCAGGGTTAGGTTATAAAAAATATCCCAATCTTTGATGATCCCCAGGAGCACCATCAAATCTATCATAACCAAATGGAATGAAAAAAACCTGCCAAGAGACGGTCGCCCACCAAACCTCACGGACCGGGCAAGGAGGACATTAATCAGAGAGGCAGCACAGAGACCTAAGGTAACCCTGGAGGAGCTGCAGAGTTTCACAGCAGAGACTGGAGGATCTGTATATAGGACGACAATAAGCCGTACGCTCCATAGAGTTGGGCTTTATGGCAGTGGCCAGCAGAAAGTCATTACTTTCAGCAAAAAACAAAATGGCACTTTTTAAGTTTGCAAAAAGGCATGTGGGAGGCTCCCAAAATGTATTGAAGAAGGTGCTCTGGTCTGATAAGACTGAAATTGAACTTTTCGGCCATCAAAGAAATCGCTATGTCTGGCGCAAACCCAACAAATCACATCACCCAAAGAACACCATCATTGGTGGTGGCAGCATCATGCTGTGGGGATGTTTTTCAGCAGCCGGGACTGGGAAACTGGTCAGAGTTGAGGGAAAGATGAATGGTGCGAAATACAGGGATATTCTTGAGCAAAACCTGTAACACTCTGTGCGTGATTTGATGCTAGGACGGAGGTTCACCTTCCAGCAGGACATGACCCCCAAACACACTGCTAAAGCAACACTGGACTGGGAAACATGTAAATGTGTTGGAATGGCCTAGTCAAAGCCCAGACCTCAGTCCAATAGAAAATATGTGGTCAGACTTAAAGATTGCTGTTTACAAGCGCAAACTATCCAACTTGAAGGAGCTGGAGCAGTTTTGCAAGGAGGAATGGCCAAAATTCCCAGTGGTAAGATGTGGCAAGCTCATAGAGACTTATCCAAAGCGACTTGGAGCTGTGATTGCCCCAAAAAGCGTCTCTATAAAGTATTGACTTTATGGGGGTGAATAGTTATGCACATTGACTTTTTCTGTTTTGTCCTATTTGTTGTTTGCTTCACAATAAAACATCTTCAAAGGGGCATGTTCTGTAAATTAATTGATGCAAATCCTCAAACAATCCATGTTAATTCCAGGTTGTGAGGCAACAAAACACGAAAAATGCCAAGGGGGTGAATACTTTTGCAAGGCACTGTAGATATAGTTATATATGTAGATATATCTATATATATGTTGTTGCTTAGCCGTTCAGTCGTGTCTGCTTCTCTTTGAACCTATGGACCTCAGCACGCCAGGAATATTTATTTTGTCTCTGGTTAAGCTTATCAATACGGTTTACTTGGCAAAGTTAATGTAGTGGGTTGCCAGTTCCTTCTCCAGTGGACCACAAATTGCCTGACCTCTTTGCTATGCCCTGCCCATCTTGGGTGACCCTACATGGTTTTGCTCACAGCTTCTTTGAAGTACACAAGCCCCTGCACACAACAAGGTAGCGATATATATATATATATATATATATATATATATATATATATATATATAGATGTATATATATATATATGTATATATATATATATATATATATATATATGTATATATATATGTAGTTGAATAATAAGAGTATTGCAGTGAATAGTGATACCTTTTTTATTGGACAAACGTATTCATAATAAAGCGACGAGCTTTCGAGAGGTAATGCCTCTCTTTATCAAGTCAAAAAGCGATACTGATATTTTTGACTTGATAAAGAGAGGCATTATTACGTTTTTCCAATAAAAAAGGTATCACTATTCACTGCAATACTCTTATTATTCAACTGGACTACTGGACATTCACGGCTACCTCACTCTTCATATGTATATATATGTACTGTATATCCTGCATAGGAATATAGTTATGTGAAACAGAGATAAATGGGGCATTTTATCGCCATAGCTCTCAAACAGAGCTATGACAAATCAGAGAGCACTGATAGGGGTTTTAAAGAGGGTAAATGAAAACTAGCATCTTACTCATCATGCCAAGGGTGTAAAAAACAAACAAACAACAACACCAAAAACAAACAAACAGTAGAGCAGGATCCAGTAGTTATAAACTACAAAGCCAAACAAACTAAACCAACATAATCAATGCACGCATCCAAGTTTATAACCACGTAGCGTTTTACTGATGTTTTGTGATGATATGTTCCTCATTGTACATTTCTATAAAATAACTTTTAATTAAAAAATATATATATTTATGCAGTTTATCTGCTGCATATAAGACGGTTACGTTGAAAAATATATACTTTCACTTTCTCTTTAAAGAAACAGTACCACTTTAAAAAAAATAATAATTAAAACGTATTTAACATCACGTTAAGCGTTGCTTTCATTATTATGAACCTTTACTTTTTTTGTTTTTTAATTAAAGAAGTCTCTTTTCTGAACATTATGTTTATTCTGACCCTGCTTCTTCTCACTAACATGGCCAATCTTTTCTCCAAACAAGGACGCTTCTAAAAAGATAATGTAATGTGGGTAGGCAAAGGAAGTTGCACCCCAGTGTTACCTTATTGATATTTTAATTATTAGGTATAAAAGACACCGGCAAAACCACTATTGTAGAAACAAACATAACCCAAAAGAGTAAAGATGTGATAACTAACATGGGGGGATTTACTAAGCATTACAAATGAGAGATGCATCCCTGTATTTATTTTGCACTAGTTACCATTGAGAAAAATTAAGATAACAGCTTGGTCCTATGGAGAACAATTAAGATAACAGCCCTTGAAACTTAATCTCAGCCACTTTATAGGGTTTTAAATGCATTTATTTAAAAAAAGCAGAAATGTGCACCACTACAACCCTAATTGTACCCTAATTGTACTTTAATTGATTATATGAGATTGAATGTTGTGTGCTCATATGGGTATTTTTCCTCTCCTGATGTGATTATATAAAATCATTAAGCAAAACATCAAGCAAAATAGTACATATTTTAATAAAGAATCTGTCTATTCTTAAGGATAGCCCTTATTCTAGAATTGCTGGGTACTTTCTTCATTTAGTTGCCAAGTTTACTCCATAGGGCCTGTTCACACAAGTTCTCATATAGCAAAATTTCAATCTGCCAATTAAGGAGTTAACTAGATGCCGGAAGCCATCAGTAACAATCCCTATATTTTGGCAGAGCTTTGTTGTTTTGGCCTTGGCCAAGTAAAACTGTTATAGGACACCTAAAACTGAATGTAATATGGTAAGCGTTAGGCTGCGGTATACCGTGTCCCCAGAGGACTGTGTCATTTTCTCTAACATACTGAAAGCAACCAGAGACAGAAAAAAGGAGGAACAGTGACTTTTGCCATTGAATACTGGTGGGATAGAAAGTAGTGTAATACTTGAAATTGTTACCGTTTAATATGACGATTCCATCAAGTAAAATCCAATAACTATATTTATAGGACAATGTCCGCTTGCAAACTATGGTGACCATAGAGTACCTCCATCTGATGTTTTAGAGAAAGTGAGGTCTTTCAGTATGGATTGCACTGGTATGGATTTGCATAAAAAGCCATCTTAAAATCCTGGTAGGATCATAGTATTGTTATCTCAAAGATAGGTTAAGCAGTCCTTTCTCTCTTCCCCTACGCAAAAGATTGGCAGCAGCAGTGCCGCCGCCAACCGCTAGATGGCGCTGACGATTTTTCGCGTAAAACTGCTCAATGCATATAAGAGGCGCCGACAGAAGACGCCTTGAGCTATAAGAGGCGCGCCCGAGGCCCTTGATTCAGTGTCGTTGAGTTGCACCACGTCTGAGGAGGGAATAACTAGCTGTCAGTGCTGGCAATTACTGTGCACTTGCACAACGAGATAGATCTAGTTAAGCCGTCCTCTAAGTGTTTCTGCAGTATATTACTGGGTTAAAAGGATACTGTCACCCCAACAGAAAGTTGTGATCATCTTAAAGAGCACTGAAAATTTTATTCATTATATTATACTAGAATATTGCCTGTCAAAAAATGACGGGAATCAAATTGTAAGTGAGCTAATGCTGTTTGGTGTATGGTAATGAACTAAATAATACATTAATAAAGGAATATACTTTACCTATTTTGAAGTAATATATGCAGGAAGCATTATGCTGAAGAGCTGACAATCTGTTTTCATGTTGCTGCAGCATACAATGTGTTTTTTGAGTGCTGTGGAGCTGCTGTGTAAGTGTGAGCAATGTGTGCAGTGTGTAGTGTAAATAGTGTGCGTGCGCAAGCCAAATCCGTTAGGGTAGCTGTGTACTTCCGCATTGTGTAAGTTAGTGTTGTAAAACAGCGCCTAATGTGTGGTACGCGACTGTTGGTGATTTAGCTTCCTTGTTCTTGGAGCTCGTCCGGCATTTTCGGAAAATCCGTATGTGTTTTTTGGTGTCTAAATTCTTCAATCCCGCAGTTATGACAACTATATATGTGATTAGCCATTTTTTTCTCTAAAGTACATAATTCCTGAGTTACTTGGCATTGTTTTTACCTATCTTTTTCATAAAATATCTTTTAGAAGTTTTAGCATAACAAAAAAATGTAACATATTTTTTAAGAAGGAAAATAGAGATAACACATAATCAATGCAGTCTTAAAATGACACATTTTTGCCTATCTTTTATGCTAATGTGTGGCTCAATAGGTTCATTTTCATCTAAGAGAACTTGATAAGAAATGGATAACATTGGGATTATTGTTTTGGACAACACAGAGACAAACTGGCAGACTGATCAAGCAGTACATTAGTCTTCAGATGCTGCTCATTTGCATACAAATTAAGCACAGACAATACTGAATATCTCATGAATGATTCACTTTAGGAAAACATGTACTGTATATATATGTGTATATTAAATATATATATAAATATATATATATATATATATATATATATATATATATATATATATATATACATACATACATAACACACACAGTTGTACCTTGATTCTCGTCCTTAATCCATTCCGAGACGGGAGGATAAGTTCCAAACAGGATGAGAACCAAACAAACATTTCCCATAGGAACCAATGTAAATTTAAATAATCCATCCCGGATCCCAGATTTCTCAGTTTGAACTGATGGTCTTGTTTTGGATACAAAGCCTTAAAACTAAACAGACCTAAATAAAAAACAATAATTACATCAAATAAAAGTATTAACTAATAATTCATCGTCACTTTAATTGTATTAAGAGGACTTGAGGGCCCAATGAGATGGTGGCAATGTAGAGGAGAAGATGGAGAGAGATTATTGTTTGGAACTTTGGTTCTTATAGTCACTGGCTACACTTTGGTTCTTGTAAGCACATGCTACACATTGGCTCTTACAGCCACAGGCTGCGGATTGGCTCTTACAAGCACAGGCTGCACAGTGGCTCTTACAGAAACAGGCTGCACATTGGCATTTACAGGCACAGAATGCACATTGGCTCTTACAGGCACAGACTGGTTGCTTGGTGTCGCGAGCATGTTGACTTATGAGCAGTTGATTAGTCCCATGCGTAGAGTACCGAGCAAGCGTCAAGTTCCAAGCAATTTTTCACCTGTGAGATGTGTTGAGTACCAAAAATGACGCAAGCCAGAGCAGCCGGAACCCGATATACTGTACCTCTGTATAGATATCCTCCCTCCTATCCTCGATCCCTGGCAGTGCCTGGCTCCTCCTCCTCTGGGGCTCCCGTTACACTGTGGGAGGAGAGTAGGATGCCCTCATCATGGGGCAGGGAAATGGATGGGGCGGGTGTGGGTTTGGTCAATACACTAAAAAAAAAATATTAAAAATATATTAAAAGACTGCACTGGGCCCCCCCCTAGAGCTGGGCCCTGAGGCATTACACCGATTGCACCAGCGGTAGCTCCACCTGTTCCTAACTAGTTTACAAGGATACACCCTCAGTAAACAATCATTGCAAATTCAAGTTAAAATGCAAAAAGTTGGGTTTATTTTGATGCTTTTTAAAATTATTTTATCCATTGGCAAGAGCATTTATTTAAAATAACAAGATTGAGAACAGTGGCCCTTTAAGCGTTCATGTCAGCACTTTGCTCAAGCTGCAATAACAGTTCAACACAGTATTTGCTAGTGTTGTTGCTATTCACTGTTTTAAACAAAAATGTGCAATCTTTGGCAAATATGAATCTGTATAGATACTCCCAAGATGTAAGCACATGTTTACTAAGCAGAGCTTATCCACATGACACCTTGCAGCACAATTTTATAGTGCTGTAAAATATCCCTGCTTATTAAATATGGTCCCTTGTGTCTAGAACAGAAGACACTACACTAACATCTGGTTCATAAAAGACTATTAATGTGAATTGCAACCGCAGTGTATGAAGCTATAAAGACCACTACACGCTACACTTTATTGTTTACTCAGTTTGAAGTTTATCATTACTTACTACAATAATGTGCATTTTCAATGGGTCACTTATAGTCACTTTGTTTTTAAACTTTGCCTCATCATCAAAAAGCCTTTTTAATTCCAATTTTCCAAGCTGCTGCGTCCAGGATGTGAGAAGGAAGCAGAAGTGGATCATAAAACAGCTTCTATAAGTAAATATATTTATGGCGTGGTAAAGTGATTGAAAAGACCATCAGGCAAACTAGAAAATACTACTGACTTTTACATCCCACAATACTTGTAAACTGACCACTGGAAATGAAGCCAAAACACCAGAGAAACAAAATTAAAGATCTTAAAAATATAATATACCTATAGTCGGACAATGTACTTTATAAACTGCCATTTTATCACATTACATAAAAGTCAACAAAAACAGGGCGATAAAAATGCTTTTAAATCGGTATCGTTGAATCAAATACATTGTGCACTGTATCACACAGTAGATCAAAACAGACAGCAGTAAAATAAAGCATTAAAAGACTGAACATGGAAACTAAGTATCATGGCATACCATAGACATTGGGGTAAGGAAAAATCCTACTTTAAACACCTATATACTCACCATGGGAGTACGTGGTAGTATGTTGCAGTGCTGCATTATAAAAACCCAATGGAGTAACCAGATGTCCCTGTTCAGTGGACAGTCAGTGGAAAATATCGGTCCCGGAAAAGTTGCCAGTTTGCAGGTAAGATGTCACTTTAAATATAAGATTGAACTGGGTTCTTGAACCCACTCTTGATACCTTTAAGAGTGGGTCTGTTTGGCAGACCTGGTAAGAGTCTGTGTATTGTGATATTTGAAATGGGATAGTCTACATACCTTGTTCATTTTAGAAATATAATTATAAAATATTAAAGTTGTCCTGTGTTACTTTCCTGCCTCCACGGAGATCTAAAAGACATTTCACATTCTCCAAACTTTTGCACATTAAGTGATCTTAGTTGCAGCCCCAGAACCTGCCCCTGAGCAATATGTCCCTGTATTTCATTCAAACAATCTGATCAGCTTAAAAACAGAAGCCATATTGAAATAGGCAGGTCAAGTTGTTCGTCTTTAGTTTCATCTACAGAAGAGATAGAGAGTGAAATAAGTAGGAAGTGTACCTTTGATATGTGAAGCACAGTGTGACCTAGGCAAATAAAATAATGAAGGAATTGAGACATTCAGTGGCAACCGTTTCCCTGTAAATCATCTTCTAAATTAGTTCAAGTGATAAACACAATGGTATTTCCAAATAATTCATACACCTCCATTAGAGGCAAGATACAATGGAAAAGATCCAAGACTTTTCTTCCCTAGCAAACGTAGAAACACAATGTAGGAATCCCTACTATACACATAAAGCTACTTTCAGGATTTAACAGTCCTGGGCCTTTAAGGAAAATGAGAGACTGGACAGACACGATGGGTCATTTGGTAGTTATATTTCCCTTTTCCTCTGAGTGAGTCAGTTGGGGAGTAAATTAATTATATGAGCATCATTATCTTCAACATGTGACTCAATCTATACATTATTATTATTGTTTTACATATAAATATGCCAACATGCAACACTACAGAAAAGGAATATATTAAATATACAGGACTTGTACAATCTAACTATAGAGATAGAAAATGTGTTGATGTCCCTTGTTCTGAAAGCAATATAAAAGTGTATGGGACAATTTGCATTTAAATATACCATGAAATAATTTCTATATGAAGAACTACTTAGATGTTATTTAGTCCTACAGGACACTTTTTTTTCTTTCTAAATAACAATAGTTACATAATATATTGATTGGTTAGAGACGAATCAACCCAGATAAATAATATAACACAAATAAATAATAATTAAGAACTAAACAGTGCATATGGTGAGTTTACCCTTCTTTTTATATATGAATATGAATAAATATATATTCAGAAGCATAATTGCTATGATTCTCTAAATGAGACAAATAAAAACTAACTCAAGGTCAGGAAACCCTATAATTTAGTGATACACACATATATACTTAAGTAACATGACATTAAAAAGGTTACAGATTGAAATTTCCATAATGAACAAAACAATATTACAATAAAAGATTATTTAATGATATTGAAGGTTTGTGATGGATAGAGGAGAATCAGTAGTGTATAAAAAAAAAAAATTGCATGAAAAAATACCAAAATAAACATTATTAAACTTACCATACTACACCCTAGAAATTACTGCTAAAATATTGCATTCATAATTCGTTTTGGCCAATCACAGGCATCTATGTGATAGTAGTTTGTGCAGGAAGGAGTCATGGGATTCCTTGTTCCCTTCACAATGAAGCAGGAGGTGCCTGCCACTGCTCTGTAGATCTCTGCATTGTGCACACACATAACATTGAGTCATTCTATACACACACACAAATTTATTTTATTTAAAAATAAAACTTGTTTTCCACACCCCCAGCACTGCTTGCATAGGCACGGTGTACCTACAAATAGAAACACTGCATTTGGGTACAGATTTTACTAAGCTTCAAGCCAGTAGCAAACTTAGTAAAATCTGTTCCCAAATGCAGTGTTTCTATTTGTAGGTACACCGTGCCTATGCAAGCAGTGCTGGGGGTGTGGAAAACAAGTTTTATTTTCAAATAAAATAAATCTGTGTGTGTATAGAATTACTCCATGTAATGTGTGTTTCTGATATAAACAGCATGTGTTAGATTAGAAAAAGGCAACAAAAGTTAAATCTAGATATACCTTTGAAGGAAACACTGTAGACCCATATTTGGATTAAACTCTTCTAAAGAACTAAACTGGATAATGTCAAATGAAAATGATTTTAGACAATTGTTCCTTTTCCCCTCATCATTAATGTGCAAAGGAAAAAATAGGCTTTAACAAGAAACTATAACTTAAAAACATACTTCCTCTCAATCATGGCCATTGCCACACCCCTCTCTTGCCTCCCCATGACTCCTGAACAATCGTAGTCACTACAGGTTGTATTAATTATGTGTGCCGGAATACCTAGAGCATACTCTGTAAGAGAAGGTCAGTTATTGATACAATACATAATCCCACCTAGCAAAACTAATCACATTCCAGGTGATCTGGCAAGTAATCTGACAGGTAATCTGGCATGCATATTTAATGCAACCTGCAGTGACTGTGATTGTCATCAGTACAAGAGTGTCCAGGCTGATGTTTGCATATGTATTTTTTATGTTAATTAAAGGAAACAATAGACTTAACTTGAAAAGTTCTTACATTGGTCCCATAAAGTAAAGTATATGACAAAAAGATTTATCTTGCCATAGACTACATCATGATTGAAAGATATGTAGGATTAGAGAGTACCTTTTTGATGTTGCTTTAGTTGCTCAAGGAAGATCAATGGAATGAGACATGCAAGTCATTAGCTAGTGTGTAACGTGCTACAGCATTTTTGAGTATTTTAGTTCTTAGAGATTATTTTGTGAACACTTGTCAGTGTAATATGCTCTGATATAATGTACTTGAATATATAATGACTCCGTCTAGGTTCTCCAGTCTCATCCGGTTATATGAACTGTGTTCAGTGCAGGTTAATTGCCTTGGCATGTACATCTTTAGTGTAAATTGAAATGTGCCCTCCTGCTAACAAAGATATACTTAGTCAGGAAATGATATGTCCAGCAGACAACCTATTATTTCTATTAATTGTAGCAATAAGACTCCATTGCTAACTATACTGCCACAGAACGGCTTGTGTTGCTATGACTACCTAGCAAAATTAAATCATGATGGAAAAATTCTTATAAATGAAGGTATTTACTGTAAAATGTATAAAACTGAATTTGCTCTGCAACAAACACAATTCATGTTTATAGCAATACAAAGCTTTATTTGGAGCAGACTTGTCACAATGGCCTGGGCCAGACTAGATTGAGCCATTGATTAACCCATGTGTTTTCAAATAAAATGTCTTGAAAATCTGACCTTGAGGACAGGACGTTGCTAATCTTGAGGAGAAATAATTAAAAAATAATAAAGATTGACCCAAAGTAAGTACAGCAAAAAGATACTTGTTCAAGCAATAGGATTTAATTTACTTGCTGATTAGTGATAAAAATTAGTTATGGACGACAATAAAAATAGTTTATATTTCTGCTTTACCAAGTATGCACGCTCCATACCATTAGGTGTGCACGAGGTAAAAGAAGATCTGGCCAGAAGACAATCTTTTTCGCTCCAGTGTAGGTTTGCTTCTAAAAGCCACTGCAAGCATGAAGGTAGGTCTGCATATCTGAACAGCCTCCTGGGAAGATCCTCTCCCATCCCCTGGACACCTGATAGGTGTAGAGAAAAGCAGATCTACGGAAGATGGCAACACTAATGTCTTAAAAGATTAATAACTCCTTTAAATATCACAGTAGTGATACTAATGAAACTGTCCTATTCATTCTAAGGAAAAGTTATTTCTTTATACATAAATTATTCTACTACTAATAGTAATAATCATATTAATAATAATAATAATACCCTACAATACATATAACACTGATTTTAAAAAAAGCATTTTAACTAGCTCCTCAAAGTAAAGAAGGGAATTAATTATGCCCTTGTATTGTGGTTGGCATACAGCAAATCCAATTTAAAGAGCTATTAAAGTTCCATCTTTAGAATAACTTTATTTGACTTGATAATGGCCAAAATGTTTTTAGAAATTGGTCCTTTCAATCATAACAGACAGTGTGAAAAACAGATAATGATTACATAACAGAAATCACTATCTACGGTAAAAATACTAATCATACATATCTTAATAATGCCCTTATATTGGTAATCACCCACCCACTTCAAATCGGCTTCTTCGACAAGAAGGAATTCTTTATTAAGCAATCCTATAGAACGATCAAGCCATATTAACTCATAAACCCTCTACAGGAGGTCTAGCCTCTTCATAAATCCTGTACAGAAGGTCTAGAGAGCGATAAATTCTGGATTACTTGAGTCTCATTTTTCTTTATTATATTTATTTCAAATATATTCCCATTAAAGTGCCTTTTATTGTTTTCATGTAGTAATTATGTTCTTGTATTTACCTTTCTGTACGACGACCTCAGGTAAGCATCACAGTGCTCACCTGCTCAGATATAATCAAGTTATTTCACTTTGTTTTCTTTCTTCTATTAAAATATGCATTTTCTTAAATTGATTTTTGTGTTTTAGTTTTCCTAGTATTGCACACACATCAATCACTATATACTTTTCATTTTTATAACTTCATTCACTACAGTGAGAGCGGAGACGTTTTGGAGTGATCTCTTTAGTTCCAATGTTATCCTATACACATCTACACAGTGAATATGTATACACAAATTACATATATCCTAGAAAACATATTTTTCAAGTTGAAAAGGTCTTATCTCTCTGAGATCACTCTGTGACCTTTCTACCAGTTCTTACTTTTTGATCTTGGGATACACGCATGGCCGGGTTACCCATTAGGCCATCTAGGCAGCTGCCTAGGGGTGCCTCTTTGTGAGGGGCGCCCATTTTGGGGCTAAATTTACCAATAGCATTATTTGCTGGCTTAAAAAAACGAAATACTGCAGTTCACAGGGGGCACCCATCTGGAATTAGAATTACAACAGGTAAAGGAAATGAGAAAGAGCTATGGCAGCTTGGAACTAGTGAGTTTAATAAGATATTTTAGATAATAGATAGATAGATAGATATTACTGGAGTTTTATCATTTACATGCTAACAATGGTGTTATTGTGTATGTATACATTAGTGTTAAAAGGTCTGATTTAGTATTCTAGTATATTGAGCATGAGGGGACTTTCTATAAATCTGCAATGTTTGGGGGCTGTGTAGGGAAACTCTGTGTGTGTGTATAAATATGTGTGTACATGACAAGGTACGTTATAACCTATAAATAGAACCCATAAAACCAATGAAGACACAAACCAGATGTGGGGTATTACCAGGCTTTATTAATAACAACAAATAACAAGAGGTTGCTTTACACTGCCCGCAGAAGGAGCTCACCGTCCCAGAGGCCCAATGGAACCCTGTATCCAAGAGACCTCTGGAACCAACTAGGACCGGATACCTTACCAGCCAATGAGCTCCAACCTAAGGTGATGCAGCACCCCTGCCAAAAGCTGTGACAAATGCAAAACATAACCAAAAGAGAGGGAGGGAGGGATGCTCTACTGGTCTAACTGATTAGTGGCAAAAGAGCGGGAACCTAGTCCTATATATCACCTTCCCTAAAACTCCTCCCTATCCTAGCCAACCCTATTACCTCCCAGCACTGAGCCCTGTCAAATGCCCCCTCCTTCTATTCTGTCTCCAGGGGTAGCCTTGACCTGGGCATAGGTGACAAGGTACGTTCTAACCTATAAACAGAACCCATACAACCAATAAAGACACAAACCAGATGTGAGGTATTACCAGGCCACAGCTTTATTAATAACAACAAATAACAAGAGGTAGCTAACCTTCCCGCGGAAGGAGCTAACCTTCCCAGAGGCCCAATGGAACACCATGTCCAAGAGACCTCCAGAACCAACCAGAACCTGATATCTTACCAACTAATGAGCTCCAACCTAAGGTGATGCAGCACCATACCACCCGCAGCCCACCATGCGAAGCACAGCCAAAACTCTCCATGGCCAAAACTTTCTCTGGCAAAGCAATGACTATTTAGTATCCGCTGGAGGGAGCTTCTTTTATTTCCTTCTTTTTCTCTGGCAAAGCAATGACTATTTATTATCCGCTGGAAGGAGAATAAGTAAATAACAAAAGACCCACCTCATTAAGGTGAACCCATCCTCTAAAAAGAATGTTTTGGCCTCTGGGGTCTCGAGATCTCTATGCCTAATGATAAAACCGCCCAACCTCTTAATGAACGAAGACTTAATCTTATTAAGCCTAAGTCTAGCCGTATCCTGCTTCTTTGGGTCGCTAGGCCCCCTCCACTTCATCCTAGGCATAAACTGGGACCATATAATAAGTAGTCCCAGGAATAGATCAATTAACCTTAAAATATCCATTTTCATTACTCCAATTAATTACTTCATGAGCATGTAGCCCAAATTGTTTCTGCCTGCATGTAGAAGTAACAGTTCTGGGGGGGGGAACATTCTAGTGTACTGTTAGGTATTTTAATTTCCTCATTATGAAATTAATTAGCTAAGAATATCATGATTATAAAAAGTATATTAGCTTGTTTCTTGTCTTATATATTACTAGAATGTTTAAGTGCGTCATCTGTAGAATGTCTACGTTAATGTTCTTTAAAACATATGTTTCCTATATCCTGTCTTTGTTTCAGATACTACTGAGACAAGGTATCTATAGGAAGCCAAGATTAGATAAGGATCGTTTTGCTGAGTTAGACAGAAAAAAGACACTTGCTTGCAAATATGTATTTAACACTATTTTCAACTAGCTGTGACGTGTGTTATGCTATATAAGATTCTGCCGCCCAAATAAATTAAGAGACTATTCTGATGGCACTCTGACTTCTGTGCATTATTTTCTCTCATTATATCTTGGTACCCAGATATAATAATATACACACATCAGAATACATGATTACTCACTAATCTGATCCTATCATTTTGGTCCTTCGAGCCGGAAGTTGTTTCCCTTATCATTCCTCGGACGGAGTAAAACGACTTTTACCGTGCACGGGGGGGGGGGGGGAGTATATGAATTTCTGCTGCATTTTGCGTGTGTGTGTATGTCCAACTAGGTTTCTAGCCTAGTAATAGGTGGAAGGGTTGACACTAACCCACAGAGAGGTAAAAGAGTCATTATCCTGAGGAAAAGACTATAAAATAAGTTCTCTGTACGTAACGTTATTGAGAAAGCTTACCATGAAAAAGGGGTAAATGAGTCCAACTTTCAAATGAGCTCTTGCAAGAAAATATGTATGTGTGTGCATGTTAACATTTTGTATGTTTTTAAATGCCGGTACCGGGTGTATGTATGTTTGTGAGAGGTGTAACACGGATAACAGATTTATTGGTTATTGTATATACCTGTAAACATTCTGTATATTTCTGTGTACATGTGAGTGCATGTATATTTATATACATGTATTCTTTTGTGTTGTTCTCAAAATTCTTACCTGAAACTATCCACTTTTGGTAGTGAGTGGTCACGCATTACCCACCTAGTCTCCGAAGGGCTAATCCTGTGACTTGCCTGTGTTTATGGAAGACGCACAAACCAAAATTTGGGGCAGTCGAGCACGACAAGCATCTAACTGAATTTCCATCTTTCTCATTCTTTACTTGGTTATACAATGTTTAAATATTTTGTCTGAAGTTTCTGTGTATTCATAACTTCTTACTAAAATACTCTGTAAGATTGTGTGTATGAAGCCCTGGGTGGGAGCTATACTTGTAAGGGATATGTCCACATAGGCACCACACAGTATATGGTAAAGTTGGACTTTGAGTGGTCTACCTGTCGGCCCTACAGGTTGGGTGGCAAGGTTTACACTAAAGGGAACTGCACAACAAGACTTCCCATCAGAAGCTACGGGCTTTATGGGTCCTTAATGTGCCGAGTATATGTGGTGGTGTTTGAGGTGTAGCATGCGAGAAGTATCGTGAACGACTCTCTCTCTATGTGAACCAGGTTTCCACACTCGGGTGTGGAGAGGGCGGATGGTCCAAGGTGTGGGAGATATACAGATTATTTCTGGAAAATGTATAAAAGGTCTGTTGGTTGTTGTATGTATATGTAATGCTATGTATATTTCCATGTACCTGTGATCTTATTTTTTTGTGTACATCTATTAACTTTAATTGATCCTATAGGAGTTCAAGATATATATAAGTGGATAGGCTCTCAAGGGCATAAATCGCACTGCCAGGTGTGTGGTTTCTAGACCCTGCAGTTTTCAAGGTTATCTCTACAGAAATGTTTAATATGCAAAGGGTTTCTGGTGTGCATCTGTAACTTATGTCTGGTAAAAACACACTTATGTGTGGGAATTGTGAACACTGTATTCTAGAATTGTTTTCTTATGTGTATTTGTGTATATATATAAAGTTTCTGTGTGTCTGTAACTTTACTCAATGCTTTACCTTTGGGCAGGGAGGTGACTGATCTGCATTATGTGAAGATGTGCAGGGTCTGGCCAACCCCCCACATAGCAGACCACTCCCCTTTCCTACTCCCATTTTTTCCTCTGTGTGTGTGTGTGTTAGTTTTTGTGTGACAATATGTCTGTCTGTAACCTTGAGGGAACATATCAGAAGGGAGAAAGTGTGGTTGCTGTAAAGAGAGACAAAGGCATGTTATTACAACCCCTTTTAAGTGATGACAATGCTCACCGCACCCACTGGATACACAGCATCTACTATACTACCTCTGCTGGAATCAGTGCCCTGTATCCACTACTTCTTGGCAATATTAATCCTTATTAAAAAGAAGGTATAGGAGACGTTCAAACTTTATTGAGCTTTACTATATACAAAGAAGTATAGGAAAGGAAAAGTAAACGCAACGTTACTTAATTAAGGAAATAAAAATAAAAATAATAAAAAGTAAATACATTTTCTATACTAAAAATAAAAAATTGTTGAAGATGAAAACAAAAAGGCAAATGTGTATCACAATGACGGTGCCTACGGGGGGAGGGACATGTAATGTTAACCACCTCTCTCCTTCGGAAGAGGATATGTTTATGTGTACACAGAAAAGACTTCCACAACTGACCGCCCCTCCAACTCCTGGGAATATGGTCACTTATAGTGATGATGTAGAGGACGAATTTGATGATGCCTGCAAATACCTGCTTGCCGCCACCGCTCCAAATCCACCGCCTCCAACGCCACCACCTTATGAAGGACAGCCCGCCAGCACCACGCGGGCACTAGATCATCAATATGGAGGTAAGGGAATAACATCTGTGCCATTTTATCCCTTAATTCAGGTTCCCAATCCTAGGTGGGGGGAGAGCTTGTAGATGGGGGAAATGTGTTGCCACCCACAATGCTAGTATTCCGAACATGGACAGATGCAGATGTGAGGAGAGCTGTAGAAGGAGTCCCCCACCCAAATGACAATATGGGAATTTTCAGACTTAAGTTCCAGCGATTGCAGCAAAGTTTTCAATTAAATGGTGTTGAGGTTGTAAGGTGTCTGAGGCAGATATTAGGGTCCGATTGGATCCTTAGTGAAGCTGACTGGAATCCACTGGACCCAAGGGGGGAGCCATTTCAATATGGATCACAAGAACTGACCCAACGAGTAGACGCTCTAATAGGCAGAATAGCTGACAGACACAGAGAACACGCAGACTGGATTAAGATAAACGAGTGTGTACAAAAAGGTGATGAAAGTGTGGAACAATATATTGGGAGGTTGCGGGTAGTATTTGACAGCCATAGCAGGGTGGCCAGACCTAATCCATATGATGATGCTGGACCATATGCTCAGCAACTAAAAAAACGCTTTTCTCAGGGGATGTCATCCAGAAATAAATGACTTTGTGAAACAGCACCAAATTACTTACAAAACATGTCCCCTTAGGGAAACCATAGAATATGCTAAACATGCAGAGGAGCAGTGTAAGAGAGCAAAAGAAAAGAAACAGACAAAGCAAGATAGTAAACCAAAGGAGGTGTATTTGATGACTTCTGTTGATGGGAAAGAGCAACCTATATCTTCTGCTTTCTTTTCTGGTGATGGTGGAAATAACCAAAAACGTGGAGGGAGAGGAGGTGGACGTGGACGAGGTCGAGGTGGAAGCAGAGGAAAATTTTATGGAAATTGTTACGTGTGTGGCAAGGTCGGCCACTTAGCACGTTCCTGCAGAAACAGAAAGTACCAAGAGGAAGAGGGAGCGGATGATGATGACCAGACTGACAAATGACTAGAACCAGGTTGCACCCTTCCTTTACAAATATTTGCTGAACAAGAATTGCTTGAATCTGCATTGTATGAGCATGGCAATAATGATGCAAACTTGCCAGAAATAAATGATGTGTTGAATTTAGAATCATGTATAGACTTAATGGCTCTAGCAGAACAACCAGTCATTCACCTAGATGTAGAGGGGGTAATGATAACATTTTTATGCGATACAGGAGCATGTACGTCAGTGTTGAGCGATGATGGCACATGGACTAGTTACACGTCATCACAAAACATACTGGTTAGGTCAGCAGCAGGACAGACAAATAGCGAACCTATATCATGTCCACTCACAGGGAGATTGTTCAACGGCCAAACATTTGAGCATCCTTTTATACTCTCCCCTAGATGCCCGATAAATCTCTTGGGTAGAGATCTGATGCTGAAATGCAACATTAGAGTGGTTCCTACAGAGTAAGGCGTGAAAGCATACATGGGGGACATACCTGTCGATGTAAATGTAGTGCAGGCCATGGGTGAACCACATTACTTTTACACATTAGACATGGTGTCGAAAGGGCCAGGACAAGTATCCAGCACTTTGGTAGCCATGGCTAATGACCCACTGATCTTCCAGTGTAAAACAAAGCACAGGGTCATTACACTGCACTATGAAATTTGAAAGTACACCGGGGAGGGATGTGGACTATGAAAAAACATTTTTCAAACACACCAATACCAGAATAACCTTGGATTATATATACTGGACAGAAAATGGGTATACAGGGGTGGGAGTAAAATTGAATGATCAAGACCAGTTACTCTATGCAGGACACACAGTGCCACACATATCACTGGCTATGCCAGCTGGTGGAAGGTGGGTACAGGTAGGAGGGATGGTAGAAGAGGCTCAGACAGATAAAACACAATGGGAGTACTTGCCCTATGACCTCGGATTGCAGTACTCACTCTTACACAGCTACACATCTGTGTATCTCGTAGACCAAATTGACAAGAGTATTCAACAGCAAATACAGACAGACACACCCTCACAAGAAAACACATACTGGTTAAAGGTATGATAATATTTATGAGAGTGCAGAAAGGAAACCAGTTTTACTAAAATCACTGTTCAGATATGCAGCTATGTTGAGCCATGGCATTAGTCACGTCTCAAGAGGGAGTATGGTAGACATGGTCAGCAGAATATTTTCAGCCTATGGATTAAACACCTATTTTAAAATTTTTGTGCTGGGTGCCTTGTTTGTGCACACCACAACCCTCAGGGTAACTATTACCCCATAAGAGGCACATTCCCAGAACCAACATACCCCTTCCAAACAATATGTATGGATTTCATTGAGCTAACAAAGTGTGAAGGGAAGAAATATTGCCTAGTGATAATTGATGTATACTCTAGGTGGGTGGAAACGAAACCATGTGCACACCCTGACGCAATCACAGTGGCTAAAACCTTAGTGACACAAATAATTCCTAGGTTTGGTATACCAGAGAAAATATATAGCGATAACGGCACACATTTTGTGAACAAAACTTGAGTAAAGCATTACACATAGAGTTGAAAAACCACTGTGCGTACCACCCACAGTCGTCTGGATTAGTGGAGAGAACTAATGGTACCATTAAAAATAAATTGAGGAAAACGATGGCAGCGACAGTGAAAAATTGGCTTTACTGTTTACCGTTAGTCCTGCTAAACATGCACATGCTTCCAGGCAGGAAGAAGTTAACCCCGTTTGAAAAATTGTATGGGAGACCATTCCTACTACCAGAATTTAGACCATTTATCTCAGAAGATGAGAACATGAGTGAAAACTTAGCAGACTATATGAGAAAAATGTTAAGTAAGAAAGATATTACCTCCATCTCTCTCTCATCCACAGCAACAGCAGGGACCCTGCATGGTACAACCAGGCCAGTGGGTCCTAATTAAAGTAAGCAAGCGCAAAAATTGGGCATCGGCCAGGTGGGAAGGACCATACCAAGTTCTGCTGTCAACACCCACTGCCTTGAAAGTTGCCGAACAAGCCACCTGGATACACCTGACTCACTGCAAGAGAGTAAAAGTGCCAGAGCTTGAGCCGGTTGATTCCTAAAACCTGCTAGCTGACTCATTGCGAGTTAGGCTGGGCTACAAAGGGGGGGAAACTCGTCTCAAACCCAGTGAAGAACCGAATGGTGCGGGTTTTGGGGTTCTCAACTGGCCCAAGAAAATGTCCTGGCACCTGTTCAAAAGACCTAACTGGTGTGGCCTAAGAATCTCACTGACATGCCTCATCTTGATAACTCTTTGCATAGTAGCACCCATAATCATACGGGAAGAAGTAACAAGATCCAGAGGCAACCAGACGCAATCTATTGGAGAGATGTGGATACACAGAATGAAAAGAGACATAATGAAAGTCAATTTAACTGGCCAAGTGACCCTAGTGTTCAAGGAAGAGCAGATAGGAACCAACCAAATAGACCTATGTCAAGTACTAAGATGTGGACTTTCTGGAGGAAGACGTAGTGGAAGGGTGAGAAAAGCGCCAGTATACTTGTGTATAGCCTCTCCGTATGGAAATGAGAGATGTCCTAGCTGGAAACTGGCCTTACGGAATACAGGAGCTGACTGGGGTTACTCCCCACCTAATCACATGAAGTGCAAAAGTACAAAGAGACGCTTAAAGCTGACACGGGGTGTGGAGCCATCCTCCTGCAGCCAAAATCAGCTATACAAAAGTGTGATGAAGGGAGACATACTTTTGGAATCTACACCTCAGGCAGAGGTAACAACATGGAATATTTGCATATTTAGGTACTGCAAAAAGAGGAGCCCAGAGAGACTATTGATCTCACCAAGGTAAGCCCTGTGAATAGGACTGTGCCCTCACAGATCATCTATTTGGAACCTGTTCCACTGCCAGACCGTCAATGGCAATGTTACCATTTAAACTGAACCTTGCTTTAAGACCTTTGTTTAATACATTTATAAGAGGAGGGACTGTTAGGTATTTTAATTTCCTCATTATGAAATTAATTAGCTAAGAATATCATGATTATAAAAAGTATATTAGCTTGTTTCTTGTCTTATATATTACTAGAATGTTTAAGTGCGTCATCTGTAGAATGTCTACGTTAATGTTCTTTAAAACATATGTTTCCTATATCCTGTCTTTGTTTCAGATACTACTGAGACAAGGTATCTATAGGAAGCCAAGATTAGATAAGGATCGTTTTGCTAAATTATACAGAAAAAAAGACACTTGCTTGCAAATATGTATTTAACACTATTTACAACTAGCTGTGACGTGTGTTATGCTATATAAGATTCTGCCGCCCAAATAAATTCAGAGACTATTCTGATGGCACTCTGACTTCTGTGCATTATTTTCTCTCATTATATCTTGGTACCCAGATATGATAATATACACACATCAGAATACATGATTACTCACTAATCTGGTCCTATCATGTACCCCACTACAGTGAAAAAAATCTGCTCCCGTTTCATCCCCCCGGATCTCAAACCATTTAACTATAATTGCTTTCTCTGGGAAACCCAACTGATGTCCATTATCTTTTACCGATGCCGACCTTCTGTCCCAATATATAAAACGAGTGTCCCACAATCCATAAATGTAATGGAAACCCTGTGAATGAAAACAACAAATAAGTAGAACATCCATATTTAATGCAAGATTTTGACATCAACATACTGGTGCATCGCTCGGGCAGAACACATTTGTACCCAAGCTAGCTATAAACATCATCTTTACAGTCAAATTTAAGAAGAAAAGACACTTATATATCTATAGGGTCTCCTCCTCCAGGATATATATTACCAGTGAACAATTGTTAGGCATATTGAGATCCAATTATAAAATAATACAAAACCATAAAAATCAATATTATTTTATTATTATACTTATTAAAAGAAGAACAAATAACGGCAATTAAAATGTTAAAATTCACGAAAGTCCCAACAGTAGATGACCAATTTACATATTAATTTACTTTATTCTTTATACACGATTTAATAAATATATATATCACCAAAATGGGGAAATCACCGCCTATATATTTATATACAAATAATTTACAACGATAAAGTGCTATACATAAGGTGCTTAATTACAGGGAAAAAAAAATCTTATTCTTTTTAAATAGAAACAAAATATATAATTCATTAGAAATGTATTACACAACCCTCAAAATGAGGACAGTACCACCTGTGTATATGCACAACTAATAAATGAAAAATAAATAAAGTGCAAATTACACAGTGCTTAATAACAGGTAAATTCCCTATTCTTTATGGTGGTAGTGGAGCCCACCACTTACTCCTCTAAACTACTGATCTGCTGCTGCCTACTCTATCCCTCTGTCTAGTAAAAATATAATTATATACAAATAATTTACACATATATCACAATACATAAATGAGCTATATACAACCTTTACTCTCTCTCATAGGCTTCATGTCTCCCCATTATAATGTAATATTGCTTGAAAGGAAATAAATACACAAATCTCCATGATAGATTCCAGACACAATTCTAGTTCAGGGTGCCGATTACGCCATCTCCGTGGGACTGTCCAGGCCGACGTTTCGCATAAAGCTTCTTCCGGGACCCGATTTACTGCTGGCACTACCTCTCTACCAGCATATTGTTTTGCAAACATTTTAGTACCAATTGCCTCAGTAATCTAACTAGTGGAGGCAAAGAGGCAATCGTTGAGTTTATTGCTTGACCTACACCTAAATTATCACAATGGCATATGTAACTGATGATAGATCTTTATTGATCCCATCATTAACTGACAAACCCTTTGGGTAAGACAAGTGATGGATAAGCCTATATGACCCCAACTCCTTTTTAGGAACCAAACCCAATTGAGAAATCCTTAAATTCCTAATGGGCTCAAACTCAAATGGGCCAGCCATTCTAGCCAGCCTAGTTCAACCTCACTCGGAAGTTTATCAAACGCTAACCCAGGGTTATCCCTAGTCAATTTTAAATTAGGAGGCCACCCAACTGTCTGGGATACCACTGATGGGATGGAGAAACCAACTGAAAACCCAGCCATCAATAACCTAGCATCAGCCTCTCTGCCTGGCAGCCTAGCATACTGATTTCACCGCACTAACATCCTTTCTGGCTCTTTCCCTTTTGCAATAGTCTCCCCTGGCTTTTGACTCTTTGCTTTTTTGAAACAAGAAAAAAAGGGTGCAAATTCCCGCATTCTGAGAATTCATGCCTAAATTTGCACAATGCCCCCCAATTACATGTGTTCTCAATGAATGCGTGTCAAAACCCCCTCTTACCAGCACTACCCACCACTGGTTTGGACCCTGAAACTGCCACTGGATGGAGAGGGGTAACTATATTTAACCAGCTCCCCATATCCCTGTCATCCTAATTAATTTCCTGCCTAACCACCATCTTCTGCCTACATTTTTCATCATAGGCCCACCAGACTAGCCCACCATACGTACAATGGATCCCTTCAATCTCATCTAAATAACAGAACAATGCAGAGCAAAATTCTGGATGTTTTTCCCCCACTATACTGGCAAAGATCACATAAGCTTGCAACCAGTTAATGAATGTTTTGGGAAGTTTTCTATATCACTTTTTACTCTCCTCCTCTTCGTCTTTATTGTCCTCCTTCTCCTTATCATGCTTTATTTCTTTGAAATTATCCATTGTGAGTAAAGAAAATATTTAAATAAACTCCCTTTTCCTTAGATACGTGCTCACCTATGGGGCCGATTTCATAAAGCAGACTTTTTCATTGCTGTATCTGGGCGGAGGAGGAGGGACTTAAGCCTGTTTCGCGGGCTTCGTCCTCACTCCGCGCCGGCCATTGATCTGATCTGAGGTCTGCACGCTGCGCTCTCTGCATTTTAGGTAATCAAAGTAAAATAAGGGGTATTTAACCATAATAAGGGGGCCTCAGTATATAAGTGGCCCCCGATCTCTCTTTATTCCTACCCTTCCCCATTTTAAGTTGCCCTGGGCATTCATAGTAGCCCCCCCTTTCTCCCTCCCCCTGTCACTTGGCCAGCTAATAGGGCCCAGGCACTTTACATTGCTTTTTATTCCCCACAGCAGCATTCCCTGTCCTATAGGTCCCGGTCCCAGGGGAGCGTGTCACTTTTGTCTTAAGTGGGTGGCAGTTTATTATGGACCCTGGGGAGTTAGAGGCCTTACTGACCATGGTCAGAACTAGGGCGTTGAGTCATGGGGTTAGGTGGGTCCAGGACAGAATGCACTCAGGCCTTCTAGGGAGGGAGGCTGGCGCCACTGAGGCACAGGCCCGGCCTGCAGTGACCGGTAGCCTGGGCCAGGTGGACAGGCCTCATAGCCTAGATAGCCTGGCGGAGCAGCGTGCTACCTCTGAGCGGAGCAATAGGGATAGGAGCAGCGGGGAGGGCACAGATATGGTTCTGGAGAGTCAAGAGCTTATCCCCCCCACCGCAGAGAGTGTGCTGCCAGCGGGAAGCGCGGGCGAGGGCCTAGACATCCGGCCACCGACCAGTGTCTTGTCCCATGGCCCACAGCGGAACCAAGGTTCAGGCGACACCCCTAATGAGCCTCGAGGCTCCAAGGAGAACAGCAAAAATACAAGGAGCTCTAAAAAAGCTCCTACAGGTTCTCACCGGTTGGCCCCTGCTGTCCCCACTGCCGCACCCACTGCCAGCGCTGCAGCTGTTTTGCAGGGACGACGCAACGCCAAGGGAGAGGCTGAGAAGAAAAGAGAATCGACTAGAGGAAGAAGGGATCAGGTGATGGAGGAGATGGCCGCAGACGACAGCTTGGTGGTCATAGACGAGGTTCCGGTAGCGGCCAAGGTGGCACGGCAGTCGCGTCCCACCAGGGTCCGGAAGTCAGCGAGCAGGTACAGTCCTTTGATTTTCACCTCAACATCAGCCAGGAGACAGAAATCCCCTGACAGGAGACCTAGGCCACAGCGCAACTCACCCATCCCTGACATCATTACGGATACAGGGACGCACATAGTGACTCAGGGGCAGGACCGGCGTAGGGATAGCATTGATCGCCATAGGCCACCGAGCCGGAGGGAATCCTTACGCCCTAGCGTAGCTGCCGAATCCGAGTACTCCTTTGGGGGGGAGCAGACTGCGCGTTCCATAACGAGGGAAAGACACAGGAGAACTAGTGACTGTTCTTCATGCTTCCCCAGAGCCAGAGGGAGATCCAGGTCTCGGAGCAGACGGTCTTGCGGCTGCAGCTGTGCTTGCACAAGAGGGGGTGAGAGGAGCACACAGCTGTCGAGATGTGCAGGGACGCCCGCTCGTCCAGACCGGCAGATCGCACCCAGGATGGCAACCGCATCAGGGCAAGGAGAATCAGGTGAGAAGCTGACAAATTCCAGGGAGCCGCGTGTGGCAGTACTTGGAGCCTCTCCCAGGGAATCTCAATTCTTGTCGTCCCTAAAAGCCCTTATAGAAACCCATAACATTGCCGTCTCCGATGCGGAAGTTGGTGCATGTGTGGGGGGCTTGGCTGGTAAGGCGTGGGCGGAGCCATCCCTTTCCGCTAGGTCACCCCGAGCGGAGCTTACCAACCCCACTACAAACACGATGATAGTGACGCTGCACACCGGAGGAGCAGAGCAGGACAGGGGCAGAAGAAATGTGCCGGTTGCGGCCGCAAGGCCGTCCATCGTTTGCGCCCAGGACAATCTGGGGGCGCATTTAGCCTTGGACGCGAGTATATAGAGATATTTTCTCTGTTGCCAATGTCTCGGATGAACGAGAATCCAGAGAAGTTTCACAGGGAAGGAGATGACTGGAAGCACACTTTCAGGCGCGTGCCAAGAACGTTTGACAACTGGTTACAGGCATTTGCCATCATGGCCTTGGTCATGGGGGAAAGACACCCGGAACAATGCTCCGGGCTGTTCGTGTATATGGAGGAAATCAGGAACGCATATCGGACGTATGGTGGAATGGCGTGGTGGCGATATGACGAGGAATTCCGGCAATACATGTCCTCCCGTCCGGAGATGGCATGGAGCAACAAGGCGGTGGCCTATTGGCTGAACATAATGACACCAATGCGGGCAATGGCGCCCTTTCGCGGGAACCCAGGCGGGGCTAGAGGCACTGCCGCCACGAGCACAGCTGGTCGAGGTGTCTGACACTCGTTCAACGAAGGCAACTGCAAGTGGGCACCGAACTGCCGTTTCAAGCACGTCTGTGCGAGTTGTGGAGGGGACCACGCAGCCTCAAGATGCAACAGACAAAAGGATGGATCCAGGGCTGGAGAGCCCGCTCAAAAAGGGGCGGACCCCCATACAGCTGGACGCAATGCTGCCGTGGCTAGAACGCTATGGTAGGTTGGCAACAAAAGCCGGGGCTGCCGCCCTACTATGGGAGGGTTTCCAGGAAGGGTTCAAGATTCCATGCTCTCTCGTCCCGCTCGAGTCACGTCTAAGAAACCTGAAATCGGTAAAGGAGTTTCCTGGGGTAGCAGCAGAAAAAATCCGGGCCGAGGTAGAACTGGGTAGGATGGCGGGGCCCTTTCCCTTCATCCCCTTCAAGGGTCTGATGATTTCCCCTCTGGGCATAGTGCCGAAGAAGGAAGCAGGAAAATTCCGCCTCATCCAGCATCTATCCTATCCTCCAGGTGGTTCCGTCAACGACGGGATTGACAAGCAGTACTCGTCAGTGTCGTATGCCCCTTTCGATCAGGCCATGGGCCTGGTCAGGCGGGCGGGCGTCAGGGCTCAGATGGCGAAGGTGGATATCGAATCTGCATTTCGTCTGCTCCCGGTACATCCTCAGAGTCATCGGTTCCTTGGGTGTTTCGTGGACGGGCAGTACTTTGTGGATCTGTGTCTCCCCATGGGATGTTCTATTTCTTGTTCCTACTTCGAAGCCTTCAGTACGTTCCTGCAATGGGTAGCACAAACCGAGTCGGGCTGCTAAGGGATTACCCATTATCTCGATGATTTCCTTTTCGTGGGACTGGCGGGCTTAGACACATGCGACTTCATACTGCGGACCTTCGCAAGGATATGTCAAGATTTCGGGGTTCCACTGGCAGAAAAGAAGACAGAAGGACCGACCATGGATCTGACTTTCCTGGGGATTCGGATCAATTCGGACAAGATGGAATGCAGCTTGCCGATGGAGAAGGTTTTGGACCTGTCTGCAGAACTTGCGGCCCTGGAAGGCGCAAGGCGAGTGTCACTGCGGAGGCTGCAATCCATCTTGGGAAAGCTGAATTTTGCGTGCAGGACCGTTCCCATGGGCCGTATATTCAGCAGAAGAATGTCGTTGGCTACAGCCGGGATATCTCAGCCGCATCATTTCATAAAGGTGTCCGGGGCCATGAGGGAAGATGCACGAGTGTGGACGGCATTTCTACGGAACTTCAACGGGAGCACCCTGATCCAGCCGAGCAGGGTGACGAATGGGCAGCTAGACCTCTATGCGAGTACGAACACGGTCAGAATGGGAGCCTAATTTAAAGGCGCATGATGCGCAGCACCATGGCCCGAATCATGGGTCAGAGGAAGGCCTACAGAAGATCCTACGATTCTGGAGACATTCACCATCACCACGGTGGTTCATCTGTGGAGCAGGGGCTTCAGGAATCGGCAGGTCCTTTTTCAATCAGGCAGCCCGAAAACGGTTTGGGTAGTTAATAGCCTGCCGGCCGCATCTGGGCCGTTGATAAGGGTCATACGGCACTTGGTTCTTTGTTGCCTGCGGGCTAATATCTGGTTGAGGGCGGAGTGTATTCTTGGCCTTAACGTAGGGATGGTTGATGCCCTTTCTCGGTTATAGGGAACCCGGTTTCGCACACTGTCACCGGCGGCGAAGGACCAAGGAGAGGACATACCTTCAGAACTCTGGGAGCTTGGAGTGGTACGGTAGCTGGTTACATCAGGCAGTCGGTAGCGCCAAAGACGTGGGTGGCCTACGTGGGAGGTCTACAGGAACATGTGGAGCGACATGGTTGAGGAGGCCGGTGGCGAGGGTTCAGAAGAGAAAGCCATAGGAATTCTGCTGTGGTTTTTGCTTCGGAGTGCAGAGAGAGGTGCTTCCAGGGCAACGGTGGCTCGGCAGTTGATGGCCCTAGCATTTATGTTCAGGTTGGCAGGATGGAAGGACCTAACAAAGGAGTTTGTGGTTTGCCGGGTGGTGAAAGGCATGTTCAAAGGGAAGCACCGGACGGATAGGAGGCGTCCAATCACTTTCTCCCTGCTACTACGCCTAGGGGAGGCGTTGGGGGTGCTATGCAGGGACTCCTTCGAATCCCTGCTTTTCCGTACGGCCTTTTCCTTAGCGTTCTTTGGTTCTTTCAGGATCGGGGAACTGGTCTCGCATAACAGGCATGGTTCGGGGGGGGGGGCTGCTGGCGGAGGACATCTGTCTGGAGGGTGACAGATTGTGGTATGGCTGAGGAGGTCAAAAACGGATCAAGCAGGAAAAGGAAGGGAAGTGGTCATATACAAAACTGGAACGGAGTGTTATTGCATGCCAATGGCCAGGCCTTATCACGATTTCAATTCGAAAGGATGCTGAAGAAGTCCTTACGGCAGTTAGGCTTGGACCCGATGGACTTCGGGACACATTCGTTTCGGATCGGAGCCGCTACGGAGGCGGCAAGGCTAGGTCTCCCCGAGAGTATGGTTAAAAGGATTGGGAGATGGGAGTCGCATCGTTTTAGGTCATACATACGGCCAGAAAGGGTTGTCTAATTGGAATTTGTTTTATGTGTTGCAGAAGTTAAACAGCTGTGGATCGTCGGCCATTCTTACATGTATTGGGCTCACCGGTTAGTCGCAGTCACTGTTGACAAGGTCCAACTGGGTTTTCTGGAGACGAGCATGCAAGTAAGATGGTTCGGGTTTCGCGGCTTGAGATGGACACAGGTGAATGGCCTGTTGGAGAGCAACGCTCAGCATCACGGTAGCCCACACATTTTAATTATACATGGGCAACGATTTGGGGGTAATGCCTATGAGAAAAATGCTGAAAGAGATGAAGAGGGATGTGAAGTGTTGGCTAGAACGGTTCCCAGGCTTGTTCATAGTGTGGTCCGAAATGATCAAAAGGAGATCTTGGCGGAACGCAAGGGATCCGGTTTCGGTGGATAGAGCAAGGCAAAAGATAAACAAGCAGATGGCCAGTTTTGTAAGGAGTTTGGGTTTTATTACCATTAGAAACCAAGAATTCAAAGGCGTAGGCGCCGATGACTTCTTTCGCCCAGATAAGGTTCATTCAACGGAGATACGATTAGAGCTGTTTATCTTGGGACTTAAGGATGGGGCTAGCCGCGTCCTTGGCTTTATTAAGAGAGCAAGAGGGGGGATCACAGCCTCAGGAGTTATCCATCGCCTGCTCTGTGGCGGGAGGTGAGGCACCCGGCCCACGGGCTTAAGTGGGCGTTGCCCTGACTCATGGGCGTGCTTAGGAAAGCACTGGGAGGCTCTGGGCGCGGGCCCAGGGCCTGAGGTTACTGACCGGGCCGGGCTCCTCCTCCGGGATGTTATTTGAGCTGTGATTTAACAATGTTAATTATGTTAATTGGTTATTGGTTTATGGTTTCTTTAATAAAGCTGTGGCCCGTAATTTTCCCAAGATATACTGTTTCAGTGTGTTTATTTATTCTATAGCCCATTGGATCTTGCCAGGGTCATGTCCGGCGCGGAGGCAGCCCAGGCACGCCGGGTCTGACGCAGCGCTGCGTGACCCGGTGGAGTCTGGGCGCTCCGGATTGGCTGGGCGGAGGAGGAGGGACTTAAGCCCGTTTCGCTGGCTTCCTCCTCACTCCGCGCCGGCCATTGATCTGATTCCATCCCTCCCCTAAAATGGTGGTTAGATAGGAAGGTGCAGATGGGAAATAGGGTTTGTCTAGTGGGCGAGGTTGGTTGAGCAAAGTTCAGGAAGGTTAAACTATGTAAAAAAAAAAAAAAGGGGGAAAAAGAGTCATAGGGTTAGGGTTCTGTGTATCCTAAGTTAGGATGAAAATAGGAATGTCTTTGGTTGGCGGGAGGTGAGGCACCTGGCCAACGGGCTTAAGTGGGCGTTGCCCTGACTCATGGGCGTGCTTAGGAAAGCACTGGGAGGCTCTGAGCGCGGGCCCAGGGCCTGAGGTTACTGACCTCCTCCGGGATGTTATTTGAGCTGTGATTTAACAATGTTAATTATGTTAATTGGTTATTGGTTTATGGTTGCTTTAATAAAGCTGTGGCCCGTAATTTTCCCAAGATATACTGTTTCAGTGTGTTTATTTATTCTATAGCCCATTGGATCTTGCCAGGGTCATGTTCTCCCAGGAAGGCAGTCCCTGGTCCTTACTCCCACGTTTTTCTCTGACGCTCCTGTAACGACCAAAATCCCCTTGCTTGAACCCCTCTCGCTTTCTCTGCTCATCGTATTCTTTACTGCCCAGGGGTTCCAAAAAAGTAGATCTGGCACTTTATACACATCTAATACATCGATTTCCACCATGATTATTATTATTTTTTAAATGAATGAATTAAGTTGGTTATATAAATATGTATGCTGTATTATTTTATGTTTTTTACTTAAATTAACTACTTTATTTCATTTTATTTTTGAAATGTAATATGATTAACAATCATTTTAGCAATTATATTAAATTATATAGAAATCAAAAAGATATGAGAAAGACAAATAATTTATTGTGTATTAAAAAAAATATTTGGATGCATTATTTGTGTTACTTTATTTGTATGCAAAAAAAAAAAAAAGAACTTTAAGGGACACTGTTATCCTAGAAAATATTGTAAAATCAAATCTACTTCTTCAACAAGATGGAATTGTTTATTAAGAACAAACAAACCATAATGAATCATCTAGAGGACATTTAGCATACACAAATGTACAGAAGTCTAGAGAGCTATAATTTCCATATTACTTCAATCTCAGTTTTTCTTTATGATATATATTTCAAATATCTTCCCATTAAAGACATTTTTTTATTGAATTCATGTAGTAATGTTTTACTTGTATTTCTATATGAGGACCTAAGATAACATGGGCTGTATGTATCTATTTCCTTGCTTGCTAGTCCCACCTCAACTTTTGAGGTTGTTAATGAACCCTATGTGCTAATTTTTGTCTGCACCATAATGTGTGCCACAGTGTGCCAAGGTACTTTCCACTAAAAAAAATACCTACTTCTGTAACATCAGGCAAACATTTTGATCTATGCTGTATAACTCAAGAATGCTTTATTTTGGAAAAAAATGGCTATACAGATTTTGAGGAGGAACTGAACTTAATTAGCTTTAGGTTTCTTTAAAAGAGGTTAGTTTGCGTTACTGGACACACACATATACCTACATATTTGGTATCTGTGTCCTATAGAGCATACATTTTCCCATAATATGTTACTGGACAAGCATGATTTATTTTATTTATTTTAATGGATTTTTTGAAAAGGAAGTACAGGAAACAAAAGTGCCCTGAAATACTTCAGTAATCAGTTTTCATGCCAGTCTTAAAAACCACATAACTCAAACCATATCATCAGTTAATGAGCAAATATGCCCCATCTACTATAAAATATACAAGTCCTATGAAATATGAGACTGGAAAATAAACACTACAATATATTAAGGCTGTTGTGTAATGTTACAGCAGACCAGGGAATGTAGATTTGCTTTTGTGGCAATAGCGATACAAAAACACTCTAAATGAGTCTACAACAGCAACAAGAAAGTAAATATCTGTGGTACAATTGTGATATGCAGAGATTGGCTTACAACTGAAACTAATGGATTCTGCAGATGATTTGCTATTGTAAATTCTGGTTCCAACTGGTAAAAAATCATATGTTCCTTATCTGTGAAACAAAAATCTATTTTTTGCAAATATACATGACCCAAACAGGTCAGGGGATCAGTTTTCCCAGAGAATCACTCAGTATGCAGTGCTTCATTTGCAGCTAAGGATTCTAGTTAATGGTATACAAATAATGCTTGCAATGTTGCTTCGGTCAACTCAGTGTATACGCTGCTGCTCTATATAGCCAGGATAATACAGTTAATTCTCTAGAATATCTCTCTACTTTGGTTCATGCATTTATATCTTTATGACTGGACTACTGCAACTGCCTTTATCTAGGACTGACAAATAAAGAGTGACATCGTTTACAGTTGGTACAAAATGCTGCCACAATCTTATTAATAAATTAACCTTGTTCCTGCCACACAACACCTATTCTCCACTCCCTACATTGACTGCCCACCACATACAGTAAGGGGAAAACATATTTGATCCCCTACTGATTTTGAACATTTGTCTACTGACAAAGAAATGATCAGTCTATAATTTTAATGGTAGGTGTATTTTAACAGTGAGAGATAGAATAACAAAAAAAAAAAAAAAACAAGAAAAACGCATGTCAAAAAAGTTATTTTTACAAGTGGATTTTAATTTTTGGAAGTAAAGGCTGATAAATCGCAGAGTGCCCTAATTGTGTCTAGGTGAGAAGGCAGAAGTTAATATAAACAGGAGAAGGGGCGAACTTGTAAGCTTGCGAACATTTCTAGTATAAGTGCAATTCTAGTAAAAGTGTAGGAGTTTAAATAAAAGGTGTACATCCTGTCATATGTTTGCAATATTGGAACAGATGATCCAGGGTCCATACCTCTGTGAGAGGTATGAGCATGTTGCCTCTCTGGAAGCTCAAATTTGAGAACTGGAGATGAGAATTGCAACACTCAGTGATATTGCTCCACTGGAAAGGGAGTTGATGCTCACTGAGCACAGTTTAGCTAGGCCTAGCATGGAGGGTGGAGCTGGGGCTAGTGAGGATGTCCAGGGAGGTAGGTGGGTTACAGTTAGAAGGAGAGGAAGGGGGGACAGGAGGAGGCAGGCCAGTTCTGAGTTGCCAAACATCAACAGATTTGACAGATTGAGTGAAACTGTTGGGGATGTCCACTCAGGAATGGCAATGCCAGATAGAGCTGTTCCCTCTTGGTACATATTGGTACCAATGACAAAGTTAGTGGAAGATGGAGTGTCCTAAAGCATGATTTTAGAGAACTAGGTAATAAGCTGAAGGCAAGCACCTCCAAGTTAGTATTTTCTGAGATACTACCAGTGCCACGTGCTAGCTCAGGAAGACAGAAGGAGCTTAGGAAGATTAATGCATGGCTAAAAATGTGGTGCACTAAGGAGGGGCTTGGGTTTTTAGAACATGGGGCTGACTTCTCAATTCGGTACAATCTCTACAGAAGGGATGGATTGCACCTTAATGATGAGGGAGCTTTTGTGCTAGGGGATAGGATGGTAGGAAAGCTGGAGGAGTCGGGGGGGGGGACTAGATATAAGTAATGGGTAACAATTCATAGGGGAGGAGATGATGGGAGGGGTAGTATAGTCAATTAATAAGCAGGCACCACCAAACTACAAACTCATAACATAAGATGTATGCTTGCTAATGCCAGAAGCTTGCCAGGAAAAATGTGAGAGTTAGAATTCTTAGCAATTAATGAAAAAATGGGATTTAATAATCATTACCGAAACGTGGTGGAATGAATCTCATGACTGGACTGTTAATCTGGATGGTTATAACCTATTTAGGAAAGATAAGAGCAATGGTAAATGAAGAGGAGGGATTTGTCTGTATATTAAGCCTGAATTTAAGCCAATAGTCAGAGAAGATATTTATGGAACTAGCAGTAATGTTGAATATGTGGGTAGAGTTAAATAGCGGGGCAGCAAATTCCAAAAGAATATTAGTAGGAGTATGCTATAAACCCCCAAATATAGTTGAAAGTGAGGAAATACAATTATTGTTACAGATTGGAAATGCAGCTAAGCATGGGCAAGTTCTAATAATGGGAGATTTTAATTACCCTGAAATAAACTGGATAAATGAGACCAGAAGTTCAGCTAAGGGGAGCAGGTTCTTGAGTACTCTCAGGGATCATTATTCAAGAATTCAGGTTATACAAGAGCCTACTAGGAATGAAGCTATCTTAGATTTAGTCATCACAAATAATATTGATATAGTATCAAATGTTGAAATAGGGCAACCTTTGGGAAACAGTGATCACAACACAGTCACATTTGAGATTGAATTAAACAAACAACATTTTAAGGGGCCAACAAAAACTCTTAATTTTAAAAGGGCAGATTTTAATGGTCTAGGGGCAGCAATATAAAGTATAGACTGGGAAAGAGAACTGTTAGGGAAAAATACTGAACATAAATGGACAACATTTACATCCTTACTAAATATACATACTTATCACCATATGCCAAGTGGGAATAAAATTAAAAGGAGTAAATCACAACCCATGTGGCTTAACAACGATTTAAAAATCAAGATACTGAGTAAAAAACAGACATTTAAATTATACAAACAAGAGGGGGGCAAAACTGCTTTACGGGAGTACAAGAAAATCAACAAGGCTTGTAAAAGGGCTGTTAGACTGGCTAAAATAGAAAATGAAAACAAATAAAATAAAAGAGAGTAAGACTGACCCTAAAATATTTTTTAAGTATATAAATGGGAAGAATGCAAGGAAGGAAGCTATAGGAACATTAGAATGTGAAACAGGCTGTCTGAAAATTAGTGACCAGGAAAAGGCAGATGAGCTTAAATAGATTATTTTCTTCGTTATACACAAGGGAGGTACCAGTGGTTGGGACACTGCAACATAATAGGGCTACCCTACCTTAGCTAAATAAGTGGTTAACACAGGAAGTAATCCAAAAAATAAACAGAAGGTGTCATCCTTCCCCCCCCAGCGGCAGTGTGAACCCCAGGGGGCAGAAGGTGTCGTCCTTCCCCCCCAGCGGCAGTGTGAACCCCAGGGGGCAGAAGGTGTCATCCTTCCCCCCCAGCGGCAGTGTGAACCCCAGGGAGCAGAAGGTGTCGTCCTTCCTCCCCAGCGACAGTGTGTACCCCAGGGAGCAGAAGGTGTTGTCCTTCCTCCCCAGCGACAGTGTGTATCCCAGGGAGCAGAAGGTGCCATCCTTCCCCCCCAGCGGCAGGTAAGGGTGACGAGGGGGCTAAGAAGGATTTGTAGCACATTGGAGCATTGTTATGTGTCAAGTAATTGGAGGTTTCTTTAGGTTCTGGTAGAAGGGATTAAAGAAGGGCAATGAGTGGAAAGTGTTAGGTGGTGGCGCCCAGATAGAGGGAGTGGGGAGATGACAATGTTGGAGACTGGTGAGATATTGGTAAAGATAAGGTCAAGGAAGTGCCTGATCCTGTGAGCGGGATACTCTGTCCCTTGTGAGGGGCAGAGGGAAGAATTAACTGAAATTAGTTTTGTGGTTCTGCATGGGTGGGTCGGTGCCAGTGTTAAAATAACCAAGAATAAGTATATGTACATCAGAGGAGATAAAATTAATATGCCAGGATGCAAAATGATCAAGTAATTGTGGTCCAGGTGAGTGATAGATCTCAGCAACTCACAGAGAGATGGGTGAGAAGAGGTGGGTATTGTTAACGTTGAAGGATGAGAATTAGTGGGAGGGAACGGGGGGTATGCCCCACCATCACCACCCATACACTTTAGGTGCTGTGTCTCTGCAAGTTCGAAGTTTAGTGGCGAAAACAATGAGTACCAAACTCCCATAAGGAGTAATATAAATTGGTTTTAGCAAGCATGAAGAGTACCAAGGAAGCCTTGATTGTAAAAGTATTTTTAGCTCTTCAAGACATTTTGAATTCGGATATTGGCAAATTTTGAGGAAGTCAAGTACCGATGGTCCACTGTACTTGCTACTTTATTTGAGTTACTTTCCAAACCCTTCCTATTGACTATAATAAATCCTTCACCTTCTCTTCCCCCTATGCTGAGGGTGTCCATCAAGGACCACCTCAGAACCTTACCAGTAGACTGCAGAAACCAGTTGAGTGCAGTTTCAAAGACGCCAAGGGAGCTGGAGAAAAGTGTCGAATCAGCTGTGTCAAAGGTGAAGATGTAGAAAATGTAATGAAGTTCCTTTAAAATATAAGTTGACGAGTTTTAAACCTTTTGGATGCTTTAGTGAAATCACTATGTACTCTAGATTTTAAGCTAAAAAACAGGGCCCTCTATTCTTCTGCAATAAATCCATTTTAATTTGTAGTTAACTTCTCTACAGTGCTATGAAATATGGTGATGCTTTAGAAATAAGGGCTAATAATAATAATAAGAAGAAGAAGTTAAAGAATGTCCAAACACGTAGAAATCACACTGAGATCCCGAGCCTTCTTTCTAATGCCTGGAATAACCATACAATTGTAATACAAGTTCTCTAGTTCTATATTATATGTATTGTGTACACAGATACTAGCATGTCATAACTAACTGTCCGTTTTACCACTTTATACTCCAATATTTTCATGCAACAGGTGTTTCCTCAACCTGGGTTCACCAAGAAGAACATCACCAAAGGTCTCTTGCACCTTAGGAACTTCTCCTTGTTACATTTTCAATCCTTCCTCAGGGCAAAATATTCACCTATGATTATCCAATCACCTCCTTCCAAAAAAAGGAGATAAGAGCAAGGGTAATTTTTTATTGAGATAATAATGTGCACAGTAGAAGAAATCATGACACATACCAATGTGGTGACAAGTAAATATTGATGCTGAAAATTTAGCCATCATAGCCATCCACAAAAAACCTTTCATCCAAAAAATCAAGTCTTTCATTGCACAAAAGTGCCCTAAAGAATTCAGTAAAAAGTTTTCATGCCAGTGCTAAAAGTTTAAAGTTGCCTTACTTGGCATTATCAAATTGTGTCACATATGACCTGCTGTACTGTAAGTGAATGGCATACTCTGAATTGAATACAGTCTAGTTTTGCATGGACTAGGTTAATGCATAGGCTGCCTCCTCTCTTGAATAACAGATATAAGGCCAGAAGTAATGGAAATAAACTATTGATTACAAACTAAAAGGATTTTGATGATATCACTCTAAAATAATTTCATTAAATGCAAACAGGCCTCTGGGAACAGATTTACTTCTTGAGTGCTAATGAAAAGGTTGAGGGAATTCAAGGCCAGCTTCAGAAATAATGTAAGGTTTGACTCAAAGATTCCATGTCTGTAAACCCTCACTTGAGAGCATATAAGACTGGGTTTATCTGTGTGGTTACATTGGATTTTACCACTTGAAGGTGTTTGCCAGAAATAATGGAATGTTGTTACCTTATGTTTATGGAATACCTCAAATGATAATAACGTTGTAGTCCAGTGGTCCAGCAAACCATGCAGATATAGCACTTCATATCACTAAGGTCCTGTGAGAAAGCATACTGTGAGATCCAGGCTTCTAAGATCCTATTTAGTGACATATTATGCTTTTAGATCCAGTATTCCAAGATTTAATACTATAAAACTAAGGCAATAAATATGCTACACTCTGCTAGTTTGAAACAAACCCTAGGGTGCTTAACACCTAATAAGTACTATCATAAATACAATGTAAGGAGTACCTAAACATTGTCAACTTTATTAAATGATTTCACACCATCTTCAAAAAGTGAGCCCACAAACAGCATAAATCAAATAAAAAATATATAATCTAATAAACAGTGGATAGAAATAATTAACCCTATCTTACATTACCAGTAGATCAACTCATAGGCTGTAAAATAAAGAGGAAATTTTCCAGTGCCATGTAGGGAGCCTCACAAGTTCTCTAGTATGATATGTGGAAATAGGTTCCTAAATGCTAAAAAAAAAGGCCATCATCTTTCACTATCACAATCAATTATTGGAAGATTGTGATGAAGGGTCATAATATACTTTAAGAATATGTGATGTTATTTCTTCTATCTATTGCAGGGCTCTTAGCCAGATTTATGGTATCTCTAAGAGAGCCATCCAGGAAGGAGGACCCAACAAGGTCATAGGGCTAAACTTCCACGCCATGCCTGTTTATTAGATTATATATTTTTCATTTGATTTTTGGGGTTTGGAAAGAATGATGTGGACTCACTTTTTAAAGACAGAGTGAAATAATTTAATAAAAGTTGACAATTTTTACTTACTTCTTACACTGAATTGACAATAATAATTGTAGTCATTCAGTATTTTCAGTTTTTATGAATACATTAGGTAAAGGAAAGAAAGAAACAAAGAAATATTCTTGCCATTGTCATTAATCAAAATAAATTATATTAGATTGTATTTTATGTTCAAAGTTAAAATCATGCTCTTATCCGGAAGTATCATAAGACTTCAAATGTTGTGAAGTAAAATAGCTTTGCTCTGCTTTACTGTGTGTAGGATGCAATTTCCATTTTGAATGGTGTTGCAAGGTATGTGATGTTTACTTATGGTTGAATCCATTAAATGCTATTCAATTGTTGATTTTTTAAATGTTTAAATTTATATTCTTTTAGTAGTGTATATAGAACAAGATCCCTATATATATTTTCTTTTAGCAGGAGTACCTGGTAACATAAAAAAAATAAAAAATACCCCATTAAAACATAAAAATCTTTTTATTTGACCCTTAATGTCATTGACTGCTAAAACGGTTATTAACATTTTAAATTATTATGAATTAGTTATCTGCAGACTTTACTGTCAAGGCAAGGCAGGAATGCCAAACAGTCTGATTTGGTGACAGCGTTCTGAAAGCATCCAAAGATATCAGAGTGGCTATTCTGCTAAGACATAGGCTGACTGATTTGTTGTTGACTGAATGTAGGTTATCTAAATGATCATAACATGTTTTTGAATTAATGGAAATTATCAGCTTGCGAGAACACCCTTAAACCATTTTTTTTCATTTTAAAGGGATAATTAATTCCTTTCATTTTCTGTATGCAGCCTTTGTAGAATACATCAACGGGTTTTCTTTTTAAGAACTTTTTTTCACAGGGTTTCTGAGAAACAGAATTAAATTTGTTTCCTCATTTCCAGACCTAGAGAGATTGTAGAGGTATTTTGTATATAGGTGAATAGAAGAATAAATGCAGATAAAGAGCAATGTGGAAAGGTCTATGTCTTGATTTTCAACAGTAGTTAAAGCTCAGGTTGCATACAGAGCAGCCATATTAGAAAAATATATTTTGTACTCAGTCTAGGGAATTGAAAGCATTGATACGGAAGATTATTTTAAATAACTACCTATAACTCAGTGATAAACTCACGGGATAAAGGAGTCCCCACAGCTGCATATTTAGCCTTGAATCTTGGGCCTAGTCATCTGGTACCTAACAGGGAACAGTTTATCCTTATTTGAAAGCTGCCATTTACAAAACAAACCAGTTATGCATACAAATGTCAAGACTTTAAGTCCACTGTAAACAGTTGTATTTACTTTGCTTTGAGAGGAAGATGGTAAAACAAGAAACCCAATATGTGAACATGTAGAAATGTACACAAACAATAACATTTACTGGGCTGGAAACACATTGAAGTCCAGTTGTCTTTGTAAAATGGCCTCCTCATAAAAATTCACCAACGATATTTCCCTAGTGTGTGTGTATATATATATATATATATATATATATATATATATATATATATATATATATATATATATATATTTGTGTATTTTATTTTCCACAATGTTTCTTACTAATGTTTGATAAAATAATATTTTAGTAGGACATTTTTGTATCAATTATTTACTTAAGATGTATTTATAAGTATGATAACAATGTACTGTGTGTTTGATAGGCTTGTCCTAACAATGGCTTGATCACTTTGAACACATATCTCATGTTAAATAGACATTGTAATCCCATATTTAGAGTAGACTCTTTTGAAGTCCCATACATAATGATAGGCAAATGTTTTAGAAAGTAAAAACAACTATAGATTTTATTATCTTTATGGTTGGAAGATTTTCTGGTTTTAGCAGTTGTGCTGATAAAACTGCTATTTGTTCTGCTTTCTTATAAAGGAGGAGTACTGTAGACCAACATTTTAAATTAGTCCTATTAAAAGCACTGGCACTTAGACTTGTCATATTTCAGTTAAAGCTTATTAAATCATCTGCATTAAATGATCACTCCCACTTGTAAGAACAGCTGCACAGGAACAAAACAGCAGCTTCCAATGTAGTATAACTGCATATATAAAAATGCATTTTTTTTATATTCAACTGATAAAGTACTAGTAACCTATAGTCTTACATTACACTATATTTGCTATTATAGAGCATTTAAAATAACAATAAAAACATTACTAAAGCTTTTATTTACATAAAAAAAATGTGTGCAGCTTGTAAAAAATGTTATTTGAATTCCTGTACAAACTGCTTTTCAACAGGTAAAGAATATCCTTCTAACAAACTCAGGAAGTACTTCCAGATGACTGGAAAATTGCTAGCATAGTATCATTCAAAAAAGGACAACTAAAATGGTGCCTTGTCTAAAAGACAAAAGAAAACTGTATAAGGACATATTTCATGAGCTGAATATGTATAAAAAATGAGATGGGAGATATGATTAAAAACCTTTAAATGCATCACAGGATTTAATAAAGTTCAAGGGAGAAGTATCTTACAGAAAAAGAAGGATGCAAGAACAAGAGGTTGTGACTTAAGGTTGGAACGCTAACTATTTAAGGACACAGTGAGAAAGTATTACTTTACAGACGAGTAGTAAATAAATGAACCAGTCTTGCAGTTGGTCAAACACAGGTAAGGAATTTAAACATGACTGCAATACGCATAATGGGCAGACCAGATGGACCTTTTGGTTCTTACCTACTGTCAAATATTTGTCTCACATCTATGTTTCTCTAATTAGGGAAACCAGTGAAGTTTTGGAGCAATATGGAACAATTAGATAATGCCTCTTGTGGCTGAACCTGATAGCTTAAAAAAAAAAGGCTGTTGCACCCTTAATCCAAAAGCAGTTTGTACAGGGATCAAAAAAATATTTAAAATTACTTATTATTTATGCAAAAGAAAACATTAGTAAAGATAAAAGCCTATTTTTTAAGTATGGGACTACACTGGTTCTGTAAATGGTTTCAAAGAGCACATTTATAATTTTTTTGTAGGTAAAAGTACAATAAGCATTCACCTTGGAGGTGTTTTGTGGACCAAAACCAATACAACAGGTGAGATAAAGATTACACTCTGGTCGGCCACTTTTGCCTTTGATTATATTTTCAATGTTTTTTTCCCACTAAGAGCAGAAAATTGATTCTAATCAATGTTGTCAAAAGAAGAGCTCTTGGCTTGTGGCTTTGTTTGGTTTACTGATTGGATTCCCACAGACCAGTGCCAAGCAGAGCCTACTATTATACACGCATGATCACCAATCAAGCACTGGAGCGTAAAGGAGGGGGATGCAGGTGATGTTTTATTCAGCACAGCACAACATGGTCTCCTGGTGCCTAGAGTTTTATTTAGAATAGGAGAAAACAAAATACTTTGCAGGTTGTGGTATTGATTAAATCATTCTAGTTATTATATACAGATTGTATTCACTTTCCTTCTGGTCAATGAGATGACAAGTGCTTTCAAATGACTAGAATATTAGATATTAATACTGGGACACAGATCGATCAGCCTAGATTCACTATGGTTATAGGTTGTTGTATGGTCCTACAATCTAGGCATGCTGTAACAGAGATAGGCCTCAGAGCATTAACTGAGCTCTTTTCTAATGGATCTATCTATATCTCTCATTTACCCAACCTCACCCAGTAATTCATATGCCTAGTATATATTTTTGAAAATTTCAAGCTGCCAATTGCACTGCTGGGAGATTGTTCTTAAAAAGCACTATATAATATCTAAATTGGTTTCTATGGCAAAACAGTACTATGTGTATATCCATTATGAACTAAGAGGTCTTCTCAGTACAGAATGAATTACATCTTAAACTGGAGTTTTATGCTCCACCTCTTTGTGGTACAGAATGCAATATCTGTATTAATTTTTAATATGATGCATAAAATATGGTTTACTCAGTTACAGGGCCATTATATTGCAAAGAATGATAGTAAGACTAAATTATATTAGGCTCATAATACTTTACGTGAGTGCTGTGAAAACCGCTTATCAACCAACGGAGAGATGTACAAGTTGCAGTATAGCCTATATATACAAAATGTATCTCATAATATTGAGCAGCACATATAATATTAGAAAATATTAAAAGATAAATAGACTATATATATATATATTGCATCACAAATGCAAGCAAATGATATTGCTTGACCGAATATACCAATTGGGGGCTAGTGTCTGTACCCCAGATAGTTTAAACACATCCTATATGCCCACCTGTATAAAATGGTGCACCAATAATAATTTTATTATGGACAAATCTCAGGGCCAGGTACAGAGTCTTATTCACTCAAAGTTTAACTGTACATTTAACTGAAACTGGGTATAGGATGTTTATTTTTTGCTGATATGAAGGGTTTCTAAGTCCATGTCTTTTCTTTTTAGCATAGCAAACTCTGCAATTTTGTGAGTGTGCTACTGGCGGCTGAGCCTGTCCTACTCAGATAATTAACAAGTTAATGTTTGTTGTGAAATTTGGGACACATGATTCTCATCTTCACCTTTATGGGTATGAGGCAACAGTTGGTATAAAAGTGTATTATATTATATGATAACAAAGAAGCTGGAGCCTAATATATTTATTATATACGCTGCATTTTTGTCTTTATTATTTATTATAATTTATTTAGCTTAGGTTTCATGGGCTTGTTTTTATTGACAGCAAGGTCAAGGTCCAGGGTGGAATTCTTACTGACATTGCCATAAGTTTACAAGCCTTCTAAATACTTGTTTTTCAAGTAGAAAAAAACAACAAATAAAACAAATGATCAATGCACTTTAGTGTGTATTGTATGTAAAACACTTGGCATGATCACCGCCACATTATTAAATAATGCATGTCTCTGATCTCCACTAATTTCAATGCAACTATCGAATATTGCAACCTAATCCTATACTACAGCTAATTTTATAATGTTATTAGCAAGAAGACATGCAAACATAGGCCAAAATTACACCATGTTTAAGAGCAAAGTAAAACAACCTAGCTATGTTAATCACCCATCCCAAAAACATTGAATGAGAACTGCTACAAAAAACTGCGGCAATCCGGAGCCGATCTCTTTGGCAAACTTTTCCACTGAGTTTCTGCACTTTCTGGACAAAAGATTACGAGTTACTCTGTTAGACTTTTACACCAAAACCTTATGCTAATAAGACATTACAGATCACAAAGTAGGGCAATGCCGTAACTACAAAAAGACAACTTGCAAATGGTTTTTAAACCATTGCGGAGTGCTGCAGCAGCAGTTAAAGAGACAGTATAGCATAAAAAAACAAGCAAAAATGATGAAAGTTCATTATTATTTCAGACTTTACAGTCCAATATGAACATATGTGTAATTCAAAATATATTTTTTTATCATTATGTCCCTTTCATTATAGAACATCAAGGGTAACACACAACCCAGTACTCAAGGGATTAATACATATTAGGAAACCATGTTGCTTGTGAACAAATGCTCTAATGCATTGTTTATATACATACTGTATATACATATATATTTATACACACATGTATTACTATGGGGCTGATGAGAATCCTAAAGGGCCATTTACCTCCTTGTAAGTCCTCTTCAGCACTAGATTATATGTTAAATGATAACACTAATCACAGATATTTTTTTTTTTTTAAGTTTTAAGCCTTGGTTTACATACAAAATGTATCCTGTCTACAGGCTGTTGCATGAGTAATACCAGACAGATGGTGTGATGATTGTCTATAGAGAAGACATTGATTGATAACAGTTTTTCCCTGGATTCAGGACTCCACTGACCAGTTAACCCATAACTGACCTATTTAGGTGAATCCAGACTTCCATACCATCACATATAGATTTGCTCATTTTTTTTTTGTTTCTAATAATCTCTACACATACATCTCTGGAGCGGAGCATTGCTCTGCACAGCTCAAATTCCAGAGAAGAAAGAGAATATAAACCTGAATTTTACTCAATAATTACAAAAAATAGATCTGTTCCATTAAACTGGAAATGTAAGCAGTCTTACCATTGACTTAAATGGGACACACACCCCTGCATCCTGACTGGCTGTGGCAGTCTATTCCCTATTTAAACACAGATTTTATTTCATATATGTTCTGTATAACATATGTATTATGTTTCATGTTATAGGAATTGTTGTAAAAAATGGTTGTAGTTAATATAATGACTATGATAAGCTTAAGGGCCTGATGGTTGTAGTTAATATAATAACCATGATAAACTCAAGGGTATGACCACATCACATGTACAGGGTTTCCTAGTAAGCAGGGGGCAGCTTATTATTTAGGGATGGGGCTTACTGTGATTGGCAAGCCTGTGAGCCAACAAATTGTATAAAATGTGACAATTAATAAAGGTATGGCAGTTGTGCCTAGACTTACATAAACAATGTGTAAGTGTCAGTCTGTGAATTAATACGAATTCTAAGGGATTAAAAGATGTTCCTGAGATCCTGGTCTGTGGGAAGCAAGCTCCTGGGCGTGGTTCCTGTGTTTGGTCAATTTCTGCTATCAGAGGTGTACACGGACCACACAATACTGCTGGATATGTTTGAACCAGGTTCTTACCAAGTCCAACTGAAGTAGCAGACTGTGACATATAGTGACATATAATAAATACTCTGTTTTCCCCGTCAATGAGTAATGATATACAGCATTATATTGCGGCTCAGTGTACCTATTCTTAGTCAATCTACCCCAATGTTTCTTCTCAAATCACAAATCAGTTTTACCAAAAGCAACATCTGCTCCAGTAACGCTTAATTGAATGTGATTATTAATAAATTAAAGACTTTTTTTTACTGAATAAAAAACATGTTGCCCATTATCATGTTTAGTTAAAATATAGGACCTTAATGGTTCTTTTAATAATATAACACAAGTTCAAGCTGTAATTCTAGCTCTGTATTTCAAGCAAAAAACATCTAGCCATAAAAGATGAATCAAAAAAAAGATATATACACATGGACAGACTGCTAATAAGGAACCTGATATTTTAATTTCAGTTATTTACTGGTAAATTAAGAGCTGCTCAGTTCGTGCTGAATGAATGCTGTAAACGCCACTGCCTATCTAATTTGTGTGTCACAAAAGGAAATTCAATTTCACCCTTATTTGTGAAAGCTCATTTTTCCATCAAATAATACATTTGTTTACAAACACCTTGGTTTGTTCAGCCTCTATTAGGGGCTAAGCTCAGACATGATTACAGTTTTTGTTTTGTAGCAAATGCATTTTCCGCCTAAACAGGGCATTGCATCATTTAATGAAACTTTCACAGAAAAGGTTTGCAATGCATTGTGGTACAATTCATGTCACGTCTGCAATATCTCAGCTGCTTATGTCCCCGATCGACCCATTCACTGTACTAACCCTTATACTAACCCTTATGCTAATAAAGATTCCTAAAATATTGCAGTGCCCAGTTAGTATTAAACATCACCTTTTATTTATAAAAATTTAACAGGATTTATACATAAAACAGTTGTTCTTTTTTTAAGCAATTGTGTTTTTAAGTGATAGAATTTTACGAATTTTATCTAATTTCTTTTGCAATTTAATTCTGTTGTTAGTGAAACCACTTTGATTTATTTAAAGGTGTATTTAATTTCCATGGATTATGAATGCATCTGATAGAGGAGAATCAGTAGTGTATGGAAACATTTTTTGCATGAAAAAATACCAAAATAAACATTATTATACTTTCCCTAAAGTTTGCTAAATCTCTTGAGTTTGCAAGCAGTTGACATTCAGCGTTAACACCCCTGTAAATCCCTGCTAAAATTAGAATAACATTTATAATCTGATTTTGACAAATAGATGCAGCTAATACATTGTATCCATGTATGATGACACTTTGTGTAGCAAGGTATCGTGGGATATGTAGTCCCCTGCACAAGGAATCAATGAGGAGCTTAGACACTGCTCTGTAGATATCTGCATTGTGCTGCTGTTAGCTCGAAGGTTAGTAAATGGTTAAAATCCATACCCAAATGCAGTGTTTCTATTGGGAGGTTCACTGTGCCTATGTAAGCAGCTCTGGGGGTGTGGAAAACAAGTTTTATTTTTAAATAAAATAAATGTGTTTCTGATATAAGCTGCACGTGTTAGATTACAAAAAGGCAAAAACAGGGAAATGGATATATTACAAAACAAAATCACGTTAAGCAGCCAGTAATCAGTAATCAATTTGCTTTTTTTATATATATATCAATAGGTCAATCAAGTCTGGAGTATTTAAATACATTTATAAAAGACACCAACATTCTGCTGGACAGCCTAGAAACCTTAACCCTGTATATGGCCCTCATTCAATTGCATTTTGACCAATTGAATAGGGCTCTAAATAATCACATAACATATTTTTTTTAAAGAAGTTTTTAGTTAGTAAGCATTAATCCAAAAGCAAGGTTTTCACTAACTAAAAAGTTCTTTAAAAAAAATATGCTATGTGCTTATATTGAGCCCTATTCAATTGGCCAAAGGTCAATTGAATGAGGGCCTATGTGTTTAAAATATTGCCACTGCTTGTGGACAACTAGTCCTGGTTTGCTATGGTGGCACAAAGCAAAACTGACAATTATGATCACATATATGTTTGTGAGCAGGCGGGTTGTTGCTAACGCTGCAGGCTTGCGTAGCGAGGGCCTCAGTTGCTGGCATAGAGCTCTGAAGGCGCTCCTTGCCAGCAACTGCGGACCTTGCAAAATTTATGGACTAAAGTGAAAAAAATACGAGACGTGGAACTTAGAAAAAAAAAAAATTACGACCTCGCAAAAATACGACCTTACCAGCCGAAACCCGCACACATGAAAACATGAAAAACATCATAAATACACACAAGAAACACATAAAAAGCTTACACACAGGAAGGGGGCGCACCAAGGACCTCGAAAAGTCAAGTTACACCTCAATTTGACTCGAAATACAAGAGTTTAGACACCCGAAAATCCCCTAAGGGAGAGAGAAAAAATGGCCGCCGAAAAAAACAAAAATGAGGCTCCAGGACTCTAAAGACGCAAAACACCACCAAACACAGTCCAAGAACAAGGATGCCAAATCATGCACAGACAAGTAACACACCATTTTACAACACTAACTTACACAATGCGGAAGTACACAGCTACCCTAACGGATTTTCCTCGCGCACGCACAGTATTTACACTACACACTACACACATTACTGATACTTACACAACAGCTTCACAGCCCTGAAAACACACATTGTATGCTGCAGCAACATGAAAACAGATTGCCAGCTCTTCTGCACAATGCTTCCTGCATATATTACTTCAAAATAGGTAAAGAATATTAATGTATTATTTTTTTCATTATTTCATTAGCATTATCAAAAAAAACAATGCTCATAGCACACAAACAACCAACAACCTCGCAATGAGCGCCAAAGGCGCTCATTGCGACTCATGTGATGAGCCCCGAAGGCGTTCAACGCGAGGCTTGCAATGAGCGCCGAAGCATCTTAGAACACCAACAAAATTTACTACCCTTACAATCTTATTGCCGTAATTTTTTGACGGGCAAGTCGCTAGTTAAATATATCAGCAAAATGAACGTTTCCTCTGGTATACAGTAAGCTGCCTCTTCCATTTCTGTACTGAAATGAAGGAAAGCTTACGATATGTAATCGACAATCATTGTTATTCTGCCCATGAAAGAGACACAGCACTGAGATGTTTCTGTGTGCTGACATTTCACTGTCCAAATTACAGTGTTTGGAAAGTGTGAGCAATTTACTGTAGCAAGAACAGAAAGGAAGGTCTAATGGACTCTAGTTTCAGCAATGTATCTGAGAGGCTTATCATGGATCAGAACAGCTGTCCCACATAAGGGAACACAATAGCACTTAATGCCATTAGAGGTGCCTCTCTACCTATGGTATTATCAGCACATTTTCAAACCAACATGCAAAATTGAGGTTTTCTTCGCTACAGTTGCTGAATCAGCAGAATGTGCTAAAAAAGCAGAATGAAAATAAATAACTGCTATTTCTTTGGGTCCTATGTAAATAAGCAGTGACATAAAGCAGATTTCAGTCCACTGCACAATCTGGATAGTTTCATTTGTAAGTCTGTTTAAATGTTGTTGCCATGGTTTGTTAGAGATACATGTAATAGGTACATACATTTGTCTCTTCACCTTCAATCTGTCCCGCCATTTATTCTCTCAACACCACCCTATCTTCTCAATCCCATTCTACCACACTCTGCTTAACCCCCGTCTCCAGAGGTGTATTTACTATTAAGCAGATAAGGCAAGGACATATGGGTGTCTGCCTCCAGGACAGCCATAAGTGTTAGTTAGACGTTTCTCTGCTTACCATAGCTCTATTCGGGAAGTAATAATTGCGTTGTGCCAGAAATTACAAAACCATTCTCTGATACACTGAATTATTGAGACACTTGCTCTATTCCCTACATAGCATGGCAGGAGTTGTAGTCTTATTGTAATATTATTAATATCAGTTACAGGCAAAAGAACTACAAATCCCACAATTCCACAGACATGACTGCGATGCCAGTCTTCTAGGGAGAGTCAAAGAGCTCAGATGTGTGCTGGTAACAGGAATCGCTTTAGTCTCTGGGACACAAAGATAAGGTTTCTACACTTGGTGGACAAGAATTTTGCCAGCCAGGCTACCTTACTCTGTTTTAACTCAAGACTTACTATATTGCTTGTGTAAATTTGAAAAAGTCTGCTTCAAACTTTCATCAAACTCTCAGAGTTGCTAATGACAATACAATCTGACCCAGTATCACAACCTCTAAAATACACTGAAAATAACTTAAATTACAAAACACATATTTTTGGAGCCTCCGACTCTTAAAGGGGAGTACCTATTAGTATATTTTAGCCAAAAAGGCATTTTTACAACCCCAGCTTCCCCAAAGAAAATATATTAAAAAAAAACACATTAAAATCCGATGGGTTTCTTACACAGTGTATTTCAGTCGCAAAAGGGCATAACTTTTTTGGTGAAGAGGTGGAGAGTATGAACTGATCATAAGACCATTATAATCATTCCTCCCCATTTTCGATTGTTTATGTAGGGCTAACCTCCCTGATAAATGCCAAAAGAGATAAATAATGAGTCTCACTGGTCTTCCATCCACATTCTGATGTATCCTTCCTTGCCTGTACTTAGTCATAAAGGAGTATGGCTGGAATGATAGACTTGATCTTTGTAGACACCCATTGTACCCACAATTATGTGAAGCCAATTTAGTGAATTGTCATCAAAGACCACTTTTAATTCCCACCCTTACAATAGGCTTCAGTCAATGACTGCTCTCAATTTCTACTGATATAGTCTTAGGGAATCTCTTCACCTAAGACAGCCACTTGGCTAAGCAAAGTGCCGATTACATAGGTTGAAGCAGCAGCAGTCTTTACCAGGAAGTAGGAGAGGTAATACAGGGCAGCCAAAATAGGACAAAACATCAGGGTGCCTTGAAAGGCAGTCTCACATCCACAGTACAGTTGACCAGGTGGAGCATCCTCTTTCTTGCCAGATCCGTCAATTGTGCTGTATGCAGGAACACATTTCCAATAGAATCCAGCAGTCCCCAGAATAGCCATAACATGTTTCTTGGTCTTTGGTGCGGACCAGCTTGTAATGTATCTTGGTGACCTCAAGTCTGACCTTGCCTTCCCCTACTCTATGACCAAAGTACTGCACCTCTGCCTAAGCAAAATGGCACTTTTTTGGTCTAATAGATCTACATGTTGAATCTTGTCCAATACCCTGGGTAAATAAAAGTCAAGTGAGCCTCTTGGGCATCACTGAAGATTTCATCCCAAAAGACAAATATGTGAATTAATTCAGACTCAAAAGTAGTGATAAAGACGCCTTCTCCTTAGCAGACTCAGGTTAGAAAATTTGACAGTAACCATTTGACAAGTCTAGTAGTCAGCCCCCCCCCCCACTACCTAACTGCCTAATAAGTCTATGTTAGGAATGTCATAGGCATCTGTCCTAGTCTTCTTATTGAGCCTCCTATAGTTCACACAGAGTCTAGTATCATCTTTCTTTAGAACTGATTCCACTGGGAAGGCACTGTGGTGTTCACCTCATGTGTTATCTTTTTGGTATTCCCTGAAAAAGTGGAAAATAACTGTGTGTAGTTGCCAACATCTCCTGAAGTTGCCTCTGCTTAACTAAACAAAGGTGGCAAATTCTTCCTAACCCTAATGCTGGCAATCTGTTTACTTTCTGCATCAATACTCATTCTTCTATTAATATAAGATCACTTTGAATGCTCTTTTTATACAAAAATACATCCAATCCATTTTTTAAAGTTATCTATTGGTTCTGCTGCCACAACCTCCTTTTGTAGAGATGTCCACATTGCCTATACTGTGAAGAACTTTTTTTCTTTAAGATGGAATCTTTTTTTCCTTTAACCTCAAGGGATGTTTTCTTTTTTGTGGAAAACCTTTTGCCCGACAGACGTATACTGACCAATATAATTTACTAGAGTCCCCTTCCCTGCGCTCAAAGGATATCCAGATGAACAAAAAAATGCCCAAAAAGGGACAAATCCAGTAGATTCCTGGGGTACTTCACGATAAGTAAAGAGAAGGTTCGGTAGCAACTTCTCCAAACCTTCTCTTGATCTACAAGGTCCTAATTATGGTCTTCAGGGTCCCGGTGAATCGCTTACAGAGTCTGTAGGTTTGCGGAGGATAGGTAGAGGAACACAACTGGCGGGTCTGTTCAGCCATAAATAGAGTATCCTATCAGACAGGATTTCACTAGGATACCATACCCTTACCCTAAACATGGTTCTCAGGACATCAGTCACAGTCTCTGCAGAGATCTGGAAAAGGTCTAATACCTCTAGATATTGAATGGCATAACCCACACAATGAGGATATAGCATTTCCCAGATCTACTAGGTTTGATTAGTGGTCTAATAATGACTATGGCCACTCAGGCAAAAAGCATTCCTATTACTGGCAGTGGCTGCAACGGTATCCAGGGAACCACTCCTCTCTTGCCAGTTCGCTTATAGGTGACAGTACTTGGTGACATCCCTGATCACCCCAGATCTCTAAAAGACTTGAGTCTGGCCCTGGTGAGTTCTGTGCCTAGCTAAATGAATATCATGGGCTATGCCTGGCTAAATTATTACGATGGGCTAGCTGTAACAGTTCCTGTTGTCACTGTACTTGGTGGGGGCCACTTACTGTCTTAATGACTTCCAAAGATGCTCACTCCTCTCTGGGTCTGTTATTCTATGTATAAGCCCCTTCCTCCACTTATATCTGCCCCCACTAAGACCCTCCTCTCCTGGCTCTGCTCTAGCCCTAAGCCCAGCTAGCTAGCGGAATTCATGTCACCAATTACTAACTGGATAAGGCTCCTCCTAGGGGCAGATGAACATGATTAATAAAGATTGCTTGTCCCTGACATCCCAGCCAATTAGAGCAGAAGGTAACCTGCTCAGGATCCTCTTTCTCCTGGGGCCCTCTACACTCTCACTTAAATTAAATACCTGGCAAAAGGTTGGAGCAGGGCCTCTACTCTTACCCAGAGAGCAGTCCCATTTGAAGACCCCTCTTTCAGGGTGGAGCAGTACTCCAATACTCAATGAGGCTCCTGCTTCAAATCAGCCCCACTTACTCTAGCAGTATAAGTGTAAGTCTTTATTTTGGCTGTGATGGGACAGAGGCAGGCGGTGCAGGGCTGTGGTCAGATTAATCTTTTGCATTCCTCCTAATATTAAAACAGCGTTAGGCCCTCCCCAGGTCTCCGGATATTTGTCTGCAAACTTGTCTGCTGCTTCAGTTGAAACAGGGTGATGATCGTGTATTTAATATCAGGGCACATTCAATAAATCTTCTCCAAAACCACCATGTGCTGTGCTTGGACCAGAGTTTGGACACCCCTCAGAAGCATGTCCAGTGCTTCAAACCAGCTCTGAATAAGTATCCATATTTGACTCCCTTACCTCTCTAAAAAGATGACTGTCTGTGGAGTGATGATATAATGAGCAAGAAATACCCTTTTGACCTCCTGGTAGTACCCAGGTTTGACCTGAGTAATGGCTCCATAAGCAGTGTTAGCTCTATAATGCAATTGGATCACCAAAATGACCAAACTACCGTGAGTGAACCTCATGTAGCTTGTATTACCACTTAGAATATCTCCAGTCGCCTTATCAAAAAAGCTAAAAAACTTTAGTAAAACCACTTAAATCCTCATGGAAAAAAAAACCTATTCCCCTCAAGCAGTACTTGGAGGCTCTCTGGCTTGTCTGAATCAACCCAGTATTTGCTCACCTCTGGCATTACTGCTATTAATAGGTCAGTTCTCTTGTCTGAGCATCGTCAGTCTTTCATATTTCTTAGCGATCTCCTCATCCATTGTTGGCACCAGTCTGGATGACACCACACTCCTTGGACTGCTGTCATTGTAAAGCCTGGTTTCCCCTGGTACCCCTAGCTCTTCCAAACTTCTCAGCTCTTGGATTATTGCCTGTGTGCAACTGCCAGCAATCTCTGCTCCTTTAAACTTGGCAAGGCCAGCTGCAGACATCTCATACTCTGCCATGCTTCCTTCCACTGTAGTCCATTAACTGTGCTTTGCCACTGCTGTCACCAGTCTGTAATGGAACCAGTGCTTACTGGACCTGCTATTACTGATTTACTGCTTAGAAACTGGTCTGCCACACAGAATAACTGGAACAAGACCTCACAAGGATCAGCTTTCTGTACTTTGTTGACAAAGGTTGTTAGCCTGCCAGGCTACATTAGTTAGTAACCACAATAAAAGGGTACCACCTAGTATTACAACATCCAAAATACACTGTAAGAACCTCAAATTACAAAATATACATTATACATATTTTTGGATCCCCTGACTCTAAAAGAGGCAGTACCTAACAAAATATGAATGCATTGTAAACAATTAACAAAAATTTTTACAACCCCAGATTCCCCAAGTACATTTAAAAAAAAAGGAACAACATATTTATTTGTCCATTTGAGTTTATTTGCAGTCTATTTCAGATCAGGTCCTCAAAGAGTCACAACTCTCTGACCCCAAGGCTGTCTCAACCCCCTTAGAGTAATTACATAACATCCTAATAAATAATTTTTGTGCTGACAACAGCTAATATCCCACAGAAAAGTAATATATTTTACTAGCGACTTGCCCGTCAAAAAATTACAGCAATAGAATTGTCAGGGAATGCTGTTTGGCACACAAAGTAAGTGTTTTGGTTGTGTGAGTACCTTTGGCGCTCATTGCGAGCCTCTGGGTTGGTGTATTTTTGGTTGTCAGAGCCTCTTTGGCGCTGTTTGCAAGGTCCATGCTTAACGACTTTTGGCGCTCATTGCGAGGCTCTCCCCTGGTGTAGTTTTGCTCCTCTGAGCACCCTTGGCGCTCCTTGTGAGGCGTGCAGTGAACGGCTTTGGCGTTTATTGAGATACTGTCGTGTGGTGTTTTGTCATTTTTTCTGTATATGTGTTTTTGTAATTATAATTAATTAATTACGGAACTGATAAATTAATATACTTTACCTATATGTAATGAATATATGCAGCAACCAATATGGAGAGCTAACAACCTGTTTTGATGTTCCTGCAGCAGACAATGTAGATTTTCAGTGTTGATGAGTTGAGGTGTAAGTGTGTGGAATGTGTGGAATGCGGAGTGTAAATAGGCTGCGTGCGAGAGAGGAAACCGTTTGTGTGGCTGTCTAGTTCCGAATTTTGTAAGTTAGTGTTGTAAAATGGCGGCGATTGTGTATGGGGGTGTGGATGATTTTGTGTCCTTCCTAACAGTGTATTTTGTAGCTCGTATGGGGTTGTGTAAAAGTTGTATGTGGGGGTCGTGTAGCCTCGTTTTCGTTTTTTCGGATGCCATTTTTTCTTTCGTTTAGGGGATTTTCGAGTGGCTAAACTCTTGAAATTGGACTTAAATTGAGGTGTAACCTCACTTCCAGACGTCCTGGGTGTTCCCCCTTGCTGTGTGTGATGTTTTTATTATATTTTTGTTTGTATTTTCTGTATTTTTCGTGTTTCACGGTGTGCACAGTTCAGCCATTAAGTTCGTATTTTTTTGTGGCTCGTATTTTTTTCTTTAAGTCGTGGTTTGCTTTTTTAAGTGTTACGGGCCGTAACTTTTTTTTATGCATTTTCTTCAATGTGCTACGGGTGTTGCACCAGCGCAGTGATCTCCGTCGGCGATCCCTGCCTAAGTTCTACGGGGTCGAAGGGATTAGCTCCTACGGCACTCATCTTCACCAGCGCAGAGAGTGCCTTCGGCGCTCCCTGCCTAAGTCATTCGGCGCTCCTTGCCTGGCCGCAACCGAGGCTCTCGCTTCGCGAGGTCCACGGTTTGCGGCCACAACTGCAGGCTCGCTTTTACGAGCCCGCAGTTTCCCTGTTGAGTTAGCAACGGATTTTGGCAAGACTGCACTGCTGAGAACTATATATGTGATTCATATAAGAATTATGTTACCCAACGACACTAATTGAAGTGATACTGCACTAATCCACATCAAAAAAAAACTCACTACTAACGTAGGAAACAATCTGTATGCATTATGTAAGATTGGCTTAGGGCACCTCAGATATGTCATTGAAGGTATCAACCCACTCAAGATCCTCTCACCTGTATCTTTATAATCTAAGTAATCTACACCAGTCAAGAAATACATGCAGGAAAAGTTCCCATGGGAACTAGCTGGAGAACTGCAACCAAATTACATTATTTATCATCAACTTTATTTTTTATTGACTTAGGCTTTTCTGTTTTCCTCTTGGTTCTAACTTATAAGTTATTTTAACAGAAATAACTATACTACACTATTTTTAACATGCTAGAATAGTTTTTTCTAAGTAAATGTCCTACCAAGGTAAGGTGAAGTAGATGAAACAGTTTGGGTTAGAGTAATCTATTTTTCTAACTTCAAACATCTCAGTATGAAGGAGAACGTTATATTTTTCAAGCAACCACCAGGTGAAACGAAATCCATCAAATTAGATGATGTAAATCTCTGTCAAGCATGATTGGTAAAATGTAGTGCTCCAGTGTTAGGACAGAACATCCCCTTGAGTCTTTATTAACAGCAGCAGACAAGTATTCAACCAAGACATGGTATCTGGAATTGTCATTTGCTTTGGAAATAGTCCTTCAGTGTCTTCAACTGTGTCTGGCACTGGATACAATGCGTGACCGGACTGATTCTAGCAGTGTCTGCACTTCCTAAGTTCCACAAAAGTCTCAGAGGGAGTGTATATGTCCTATAAATTGCATTAATCCACATCCAGAATTAAGGACATTTCCTGATTTGCCTTCATGGTTTGCTTGGTAGTCCTTTATCGCTCCAGATGTCACTCAACCATGTAATGTAGAATCCCATGCTGTTACAACTTCTTACCTAGTCAGATGCTATATCCACATATAATACTACTCATCATTTTGTTGCATAATTACAGAAATAGCAAAGACTTTACAAAACTAACATTATCGTGTAATGTCTACTTCCTCCTATTCAATACATTGTGTTCAATTAAATTGTTGTTGTTCATGAAATAATGCATAGAATACAGCTATCCAGCTTGAGGGAATACTGTATATTTGTATTATCAGAGACCATAATATTTGGAGGAAAGTCCTAGAAATGGGGTCAGTTGAATACTTCTGGTATGATTTGTGGAAGGCCAGTGATGCATACGATAGATGTGAGCTAGCTCTATAAACTCATAAATATATGAAAGGATCAAGAACTATGCAGATGAAACTCCACAATGGAAATATATAAAAAAAAACAAATGACTGACCAGGAACCCTAAATAAACAATTCTAATGGAGGTCAACTAAGAATAGTAACTCTTATAACGTAAAAACTTTTCTGCTACATCACTATGTACTAGCAAGGGAAGTGCTTGAGGGCTACGTGTGGCCCCTGTGCACATCCTAGTAAATTAATGTAAACTTTGAATAAAGCACTCCACAAAATGTTGTTGCTTTACAATAATAAAGATTAATGAATTGTGGTTGTTTTTTTTTACAGACATGAAGCTATCAAGTTGAAATTTTATGAGAAGTGGAGGAAAAAGTGGAGGCTATAAATAGAACTAGTTGGCAGATTTATTTATGTGTGTGTGTTTTGCCAGTTCCCTCTCCAGTGGGCCCCAGCATACAGCTCCTGGTATTACTAGGTGGTCTCCCATCCAAGTATTGACCAGGCCAAACACTGCATGGCTTCAGGGTGGTGTGATCTCTTGGTTGCCTGACTGGAATCAAACCCAGGTTGCTGCGGTCAAAGAACCAAATCCTACCCACTGGACCACCAGGGAACCCTTGCGATAGCTAAAAATGCCCAACCATTTATTATCACACAGTTACTGCAATCACTCCCCTTCCAGTAACCACTGATACTGGACCACGAATTAGTATGCAGAGATAAACTGCTTAAAGAACTTTAGATCCATATTTACAATATTTACTTTTGAAGAACTAGACCTAATAATGGACAAAACAACTTTAGAAAAAAAAATATTGTATTTTATTTATAAGCATTTTTTTATGCAATTGTGCTGTAGAATTGGTCACTATTTTAGTCATTCTTTTAGCTATTCTTAATGTCAGTAGTTGCAGCTGGACTAGTGAATATCTCACCTGTTTATAACGCTTCTCCTTTTTGTAAAAACACTTAATACAAATCTCCCACCAGAAAATAATAATTGTTTTTCATAGTAAATGACATGCTGTAATTCTAAAACATTTTCCAAATTTCTTAATTTTGGTTCCCCAAAAGAACACACTGTAGCCATGGAAATTGTAATACATATTTAATATTATGATGAACAAGTTATAGTGAGAAGAATCACATGTAAAAAAAGCTATAACTGAAAGCCTTGCAGGAGCAGGTCTTGCAGTTATAGTTGCAAACTGCCTAACTCTGAGCATGTGTGGAGATTGAGGCAGGTGTCAAATTCTAAAATTATTATTAGTTTTACAAATCTACCTACCTCCCCCATTCATCCCTCCATTGATAAGTACAGACTAGCAGTAGCGAATCAAGGGGACATGTTATATTGCCTGATTTACATCTTATATTTCTTTGAGGTCAAAACATACGATTGTGATGTTTATTTGTAAATGATGACACTAGTAAATGGTATTATGCTAGGCTTATGTGCCTTTTGATGCTGTGGAGACGAGTAACAGCTATTACCTTTACATAAGAGAGGAAACTATAGGAAAAACACTAAAAAAAAAAGCTGAATTTGTTTTAGCACTTACAAGAGTTATTTGTAACCATTTTGAAAGTCTATTTATTGTAGACCTGCATGAAGTAAGAATCTACAGTCCAGTAGCGGCTTGTCCATAGGGGCAAGCGCCCCCCCCAAAAGTTTTCAGTGACCCAGCAATAAAAAAAGACTAATAATAATTAGAAATAATCATAAAACAATAAAATATCATCTTTAAATTAGCATTTAAGTGTTCTTTCTTAAGTATGCTTTCATTCAAAATATTCCCTGGGACACTGTCACTTTAAGATAACCCCTTGTATGCCTTAACTGCTGTGTGCTATCATTGTAACTAGCTTCCCTGCACTGTGTGATCATATTACACTAACCTGACACTGTGAGAGCGAGTCATGACCGTTAATGAATGCCACCAAGCCACCAGGGAGAAGCTATGCATGGGCAGTGAAAATGTATCAATTTCAATGACTGACAGCCTTTCAGCATCATCCAATCAATGCTGAGAGGCTGTCTAGTTTCCATGATCCCCACATAAACCAACCCAGACCGTTAGCCCAGGGCGCCCACTAACAAATAGAGACCCGAGTTAGTGTTTGACTGACAGGTGCCCTGGTAGCCCTGCTATAAAAATCTGCCCCCCTAAGCCAGCCCCCTCTGTTTCCCGCTCCTGGTGCTAAAGAACCCATCTACAAGTAAGTAGAAACACTGCCCTCAGTGCCCTGCCTAGCCCAGCCAAAGCGCCTAGTCCCCATAATAAAAAAAGGGTCCCCCAGTTACCCCACTATGCCTACCTGTCACCCACCCACCCACCTAGGCCAACAATGCCTGTGCCACCCCCCGATCACCCCCATGGGGCCTGTGCCACCCCCCGATCACCCCCACCTTGGCACCTTAACCTACCTAACTAGTACCAAGCCACCTACCTACCACCCTGACCCAGTGACCCTACCCTGACCCAACTACCAACTTGGTAGTTGGGTCAGGGTGGAATCACTGGGTCAGGGTGGTAGGTAGGTGGCTTGGTAGTACCAAGCCAAGCCACCTACCTACCACCCTGACCCAGTGACCCCACCCTGACCCAACTACCAAGCAACCTACCTACCACCCTGACTAAGTGACCCTACCCTGACCCAACTACCAACTTGGTAGTTGGGTCAGGGTGGAATCACTGGGTCAGGGTGGTAGGTAGGTGGCTTGGTAGTACCAAGCCAAGCCACCTACCTACCACCCTGACCCAGTGACCCCATCCTGACCCAACTACCAATCCACCTACCCACCACCCTGACTAAGTGACCCAACTGCCAACTTGGTAGTTGGGTCAGGGTGGGGTCACTGGGTCAGGGTGGTAGGTAGGTGGCTTGGTAGTACCAAGCCAAGCCACCTACCTACCACCCTGACCCAGTGACCCCATCCTGACTCAACTACCAAGCCACCTACCTACCACCCTGACCAAGTGACCAAACTACCAAGCCACCTACAAATCAATTAAAAACACAACACAACCCCCCCCCCCCTATTTTTATTCCATTTTTCAAAGTAACAGACAATGTATCTTTGACATTGCAGTTAAAAAAAAAAAGGATACATTGCCTGTCACTTTTACAGATAAAATAAAATAAGGGAAGGGGGAAAAAAAACAATAATAAAGTAAACAACAGCACATACTTGTCAAATTGACCCCTCCAGCGGTGGCCTTCTGCCCTGGATAGTTGGGCATTCCAATCAATTTTGATTGAATCCCATGTCCTTCAATCTTGATAGAAGCCCTTGTCCTCATCTTGATTAAAGCCATTCTCCATACATTCTGGCCATTGCTAGAGGCCTCCACCTAAAAAACCTGACGCTCTAAAAAAAACCCAACAACAATCTAATGAAGCTCCTCCTACAAGGAGCTCCCCCGGCGACTAATTGATTTTTTCCCACGCTCCTCCTTTTATTCTATTTTTGAAAGACTCTGATTGGCTGAAATTTTGATTGACATTGATTTCAACCAATCGGAGTCTTTAAAAAACTAGCAAAGCAGGTATGGAAGCCTGTAAGGGCAAAAAAGGTTTGTGTGACCCTGTATGTATTATACATATCACAGGGCTATTTATGTGATATACATGTTACAGGATAATATCCTGTAACATGTATAGCAAATAAATAGCACTGTAATATGTATAATAAATAATGTCTAATAAAAATACATGAGCAATAATCAAATAATTAATAAAGTGCATCAATTAATCAATTAATAAATATCAATTAATATATTTTTTTGTTTTATGTATATTGCTTTATGTGTGTGTATATATGTATATATATATATATATATATATATATATATGTATTGATTTATTTATATATTGATTGATATATATTGATTGATTTATATATTGATTGATTTATATATTGATTGATATATATTGATTGATTTATATATTGATTGATTTATATATTGATTGTTAGCTATATTGATTGATAGATATATTGATTGATATATATATATATATATATATATTGACATATATATATATATATATATTTTTTTTTTTTTTTTATTTATTTTTTTTTTTAATGTACAGTTTGGGCCTATATGGTTTTGATTGGTTATTTAAGGTTTTTAAGGTGCGGTTGGGGCCTATATGGTCACACTTGGTCTTTTAAGGTTTTTAAGGTGCGTTTGGGGCCTATATGGTCACACTTGGTTATTTAATGTTTTTAATGTGCGGTTGGGGCCTATCTGGTCACACTTGGTCTTTTAAGGTTTTTACGGTGCGGTTGTAGCCTATTTGGTCACAATTGGTCTTTTAAGGTTTTTAAGGTGTGGTTGGGGCCTATATGGTCACACTTGGTTATTTAAGGTTTTTAAGGTGCGGTTGGGGCATATTTGGTCACACTTGGTCTTTTAAGGTTTGTAAGGTGTGGTTGGGGCCTATATGTTCACACTTGGTTATTTAATGTTTTTAAGGTGCGGTTGGGGCCTATATGGTCACACTTGGTCTTTTAAGGTTTTTAAGGTGTGGTTGAGGCCTATATGGTCACACTTGGTTATTTAATTTTTTTAAGGTGCGGTTGGGGCCTATATGGTCACACTTGGTTATTTAAGGTTTTTAAGGTGCGGTTGGGGCCTATTTGGTCACACTTGGTTATTTAAAGTTTTTAAGGTGCGGTTGGGGCCTATATGGTCACACTTGGTTTTTAATGTTTTTAAGGTGTGGTTGGGGCCTATATGGTCACACTTGGTCTTTTAAGGTTTTTAAGGTGTGGTTGGGGCCTATATGGTCACACTTGGTTATTTAATGTTTTTAAGGTGCGGTTGGGGCCTATATGGTCACACTTGGTCTTTTAAGGTTTTTAAGGTGTGGTTGGGGCCTATATAGTCACACTTGTTTAGTTCATGTTTTTAAGGTGCGGTTGGGGCCTATATAGTCACACTTGGTCTTTTAAGGTATGTTTGGGGCCTATATGGTTCCACTTGGTCTTTTAAGGTTTTTAAAGTATGGTTTTGTTCTTGAATGGTCTGATTGATTTGCTTGTTTTCTTTCAACCCCAGGTGCAAACCCTCTGTGGCAGCAGATTTGTTTGTACTCGTTGGTCAACTTACTGAACGTGAATACCCTGAGAAGAAGAGCCGACTAATGGTAAGTGTCACTGCTTTAATTTTTCTGTTAATGCGTATAGGTGCAATTATGATATTGCTGTAGTCTTGTCACATGAGTTTTTTCAATCTATATTGTATACCAATGAATTTAACACATTGTTACTTTACTTCTTGACATTGCTGCATTGCTGATTATCTATTTCAATGGGCGTTGCAAGTATAAGGTCATTGGGCGGGGCTTATAAAGGTCATTATGATGTAAGGGGGAGGAGTTATAAAAATGGGTGTGGTTTGAAAAAGGGTGAGGGGCTACGTTTCGCCCTGGCGCCCCTCCAACTTGAAAGTTCACTAGCCGCCACTGCTACAGTCATGTTGTTTAGTCGAGTCCTCAGCCAGGGCATTGAAAATGGGTCGTGGATGGGTATTCCAGAAGTAGCACATTAAGGTCCTGGAGTGACCTAGCCAGTCTCCTAGCCAGTCTCCAGACCTTAATCCCATAGAAAATCTGTGGAGGGAGCTGAAGGTTTGAGTTGCCAAACATCAGCCTCGAAACCTTAATGACTTGGAGAGGATCTGCAAAGAGGAGTGGGACCAAATCCCTCCTGAGATGTGTTCAAACCTGGTGGCCAACTACAAGAAAGTCTGACCTCTGATTGCCAACAGGGGTTTTGCCACCAAGTACTAAGTCGAAGGGGTCAAATACTTATTTCCCTCATTAACCTGCAAATCAATTCATAACGCGTTTTTCTTGTTTGTTTTTTTTTGTTACTCTGTCTCTGTTAAAATACACCTACCATTAAAATTATAGACTGATCATTTCTTTGTCAGTGGACAAACGTTCAAAATCAGCAGGGGATCAAATAATTTTCCCCCCACTGTACATATGAAATACTTCAAAACTTAACATTTAAAAAAAAAAAAAAAAATGCTTTTGCACATGTTGTTGTAAGTTGGTTGACATACTTCTGAAACATATCCAATTTTTCATGCATTGTGCAAAGATAAAAAAAAGTTTTTAATATTTATAGAATTGATAAATTACATTTTAGTACAGTTTCAAAATAGGGTTAAACGTCCTATGATATCAGTTAAGACCAAGTAGAAGAACAATCGTAAAGAACAGCTTGAAATTCATAAAAACAAATAAACTGTGAAATCAAACAGTGCTCTTCTGCTGCCAAATTAGAATTTCATGTTGGTTTTTATCTTTTAGGAAAAAAAAAGAAAGAAAAACAAACACTCAAAAAAACAACTTGTCATTTATTTACTCTGGTATGAACACAATTCTATTCATGTCCCCTGTGCACTAGAGTTAAGGGATTTGATTGTTTGTTTGGCTAAGAAATGTTGATGCTGTTTTTTGATCCTCTGTATACAGCACGTCCTTGGAAATGTGCACAGTTTGTAGCCCTAAAAAAAATGTTTGTATGTGTATCATAAAAGTATTCAGGCACAGTTAAATAAATGAGTTTGTAGACTACACCATAAAGCTGGATTTGTAGAAATAATTACCAAATATGTTCACTCTATACAAATCAAAGATAATACTAAATTATAAATCATAGTCTCGCAATAAATCAGTATTAATCAAATCCTCTCTCACAATAATAGACATGTACCAAATATTGCACTATATAAACTGTGATTTAGGATTCATTATATTAAAGGACAACTGAAGTCACCAGTTGTGCTCTGCCCCATCAGGTAGACAGTTGAAAGCCACATAACAAAGGGTTTCCATTAGAAAATGCTGCTGAATAGATGGAGTTATTATGGTGTACTATGGAGTTTTAATGAGTTTGAATCTTTCCCAAACTGCTATATATATATAGTATAAAAAAAGATGCACCAATCAAGGTACTAGATACATTTCTTACTATTTATTATTTAGGTTCAGTTTAGGCATATCTTAGTAGCTCAGTGAATATAGCACCAGTTTTTCAGTTCCAGGGTGCAAATCCAGATGATTTTTATAAGAATTTTGTTGAGTTCATGGACAAATAAACAACATGTGTAAACTGTAGAAGATAACATACTCTGAAATATACTGACAGAGACCTCAACATAGCTTCATTAACTGACGGACCACATGAAACAATTAATGTGTGGCCATGCCTCCAAGTTCATTATTTATGTAACTGTTGGTGGGGTTACTACAATAGTCTTGATCAATGTTAAAAAAATAAATAGATTTCCACATGGTTTTCAATTCTCCATATGGTGCACAGCCATTTTGGTAAGCTCAATTACATTATAATATGTTATTTCCAATTATTATAATTTTTGGTTATTTACATAATTACTGAGTAGTCAAAAATATAAATCTTAAAAAGGACATGGACAATTACTGAATTTTGATAGTAATATAATATATATTCATGTCTTTACTTTTGTGTGCTTTATTTTATCAAGAAGGGTCAAGGCCTAAAATCTTATAAATAGTTCCTAACTGGTTTCTCCCCTCTGTAGCTCATGAAGACAGTGTACTTCTAAGTACAGGAGTTGCACTCTCATAGTAGCCAGTCAATTGCAACTTTCTGCAACATTGCTTGAGAGAGGCCAATGGTGTGTCTGCAAGAGCTACAGAGGGCAGACCCAAACAGGTACCGATTGTATGATTTTAGGCAGAGCTTATAAACACTTTTTAATAAAATAAAGTACATGAAAGTAAACAGATACATATGTATATTATATTCCTACTGAAATCCAGAAACTTTCCATGTCTCTTTAAGCGGAATAATTTCTCTCTGGACCAAGATCCCAGTTAGTCAACCATCCCTGGATTTTGCTCTGTTCATAGACACCATACTAAGTTTTCTTGTATTGCCACCTGTGTTGCACTAATCACAGTGTAATTGCTGGAATTAGATGGAGAGTAAATACCTAAAAATATTTCACCATGGCAACACTGGCCAAATATTTATTTCAGTTACCCCATTGAGTCCTCCTATATCTCACCAAACATGCACTATTTTTCCTGTTTAAGGGTACCTATTCTGGTGGCTATACTCAGCAGGCAGGCTAGTTCGAAAATCTCCTCAAAGTATCACCATTCCTTCATAATCCATATAAATCAAGTGGTTACTTCTGCAGTCACACAATGTTGCCATTTTGTGTAGCTGTCCACATAGTTCAGGGTCATACCTGATCTGTTGTCCTTCCATCCTGACTCTGCACCAAAGCTATTTTCAGGTAATTCAGACATTTCATTTTCACATGAAACTATAAAAGTGTGTCCACAACTCCTGTGTGTATGTTTAAACTGTAGATCTTAAACAGATTCACCTGTTCTAACACTGTTCTAACATTGATCTCTCCATCACCATAACTTCATCCTGTTGATAAGGTTAAGTCCTACAATGTGCTCCTGAATCCAACATGTGAAAGATTCTACTTCCTTACTGATATATTTTATGTGAATCTGTAATGTTGGGTGCTGCACTAAAATCCAATCTGCAACAACTGTAAGTGTGGACAATAGGAAGCTATTGATCATGCTCTTTGGAGATTCCCAATTTGTAGCCCACCTACGTCATACAGTGACAAAACTGTAAGATAGGAGGAGTGAGAGAGGCCAATATGGAGACGAGAAGAGAGAATAAACACAAAAACAAATATACATTCATAATGTTGTATAATTGGCCTAATATTGCTTTCAGTATACTAGATGCAAATCATTCTTTTAATAGGCTATTATAAGATTTATCACAACAGTATCCCACAATTAAGTGCACAATTTAGTGAATTTAGATGATATGACATGGTTGGACACATGGTTCTGTCCAACTTTCGTGGTTCTTTCCCGTGAAGGGACTGTAAAACTCCTTATTGTATTTATGGTTACTGAAAAGTTAACATTACCTTTCAAGATTTTTTTCTGCAGTTGAACTGCTCTAGGTAGACTTGTTTTCGGACTGTGTGGACCACCTTAGGCAGGCTAAACCTTTTATGTTGTTGGACTTTCAAACCTTGTGCAACACTAATTTACAAGCATTAACTAAGCTTAAAGAAAGCAGCTGCATGGGCCTCCATGAATTTCCTATGGAAGTCCCAGCCTACGGAAAGGCAGACTTGTTACCTTGCCAAAATCTATTACCAAGACACTGTAACTCCTTTCCTGCTGGAGAGTCTTGGTTTGCATATATTTACACGTTAGTCAGTGAGTTCTGCTGCTTTTCAGATACTGTATACTGATTTAAGATAGCAGGCATGCTGAGTCGCACAAATATTAAATGGAAAGTTGATTTAAGATTCGGTATTCCAGCAGAGTGGAAGAAAAATGAATATTTACTACAAACTAGTGTTATCTTCTCTTCATTAATTTAATATTAAAAAAAATAATGGACTAAAAAAGTCAAATGTTTTTACGATTGAAAAAACAAGTGCTTTCTTGGTGGAAATTGTATCTGTCTGTAATTGTAATGTAAAACTTGCCAGGTCTGCTATGTTGATTTTGTATAGTGACTAATTGGCCCCAGACAGCAATGGTGGAAAATGAATACTCCTAACTAGCCATGATTGCTCTATTTGAAGCTGGGTAACAAATATGAGAGCATTAATGATTACCACCTTCAGAAGATATTTCATAGCCGGCTTGGACTGGCCCAAATGGCGTTAGCATCCTGTTTTCTTCATTCAGAATAAAGGGTGTTCATGTCTACTGAATCGTGGACTTCTTAAATAAGCTAACTAGGCCTGGGCCTAGTCTAGCCGGAAATTTATAGGCAGCCACTGACACAATGCTTCTCATTGTCTTTCTCTAACCCAACTTTCTATTTAATTTTTTCCTTCAATATGTATTTTTTTCTTCGTACCAATAAAACTCCCGCCGTCCTATCTCTCCCTCTCTCTTTACCTCACAGACACCTATTTCATCTTTCTGCAGTGCTAGAGAAATCATGAACGTTTAGATGGACTAAAAATTATTATTTGTGGATTATAAATATCTTAAATGGTATAATATTATTATTTGATATTTGTTTTGCTTGAGATTCATGAGAATAAAAGCAATGCTCCATGGCCAGATGAACACTACAACATTCCTAAAAATGAAATGGCTGGGCCAGTTAGTCTGTAAGAGACATAGTGTATATATGCACACATCCTGATGCTTCTTTATATTTATGTGTGGTTGCATCAGGATGGAGATGTAGCAAAGGGAAAGGTAGAAAAGTAACTGATGTTGGGTGGTCACAAATATGATATTAAGACAATATATATATATATATATACACATATATATGTATATTTGTAGCACCGAAATGGCACACTTGCAAGAGGAAGAGAAAGGAGTAATCAAGTATTTTCAGTTCTATTTAAGCACTGGATTCACTAAGCTTCTCTGTGATGAAAATTAAGCTTAGAAAACAGCCATTACAATAATGTTGCCACCTGTGAACCTAAGTAAATCCAGAGTTCATAGGTTTCACATTGCAATAAGCTTCTGGCAAGCAAAACATATACATCAGTAAATGTTTATTTGAAATCATGTGTATGTATAAATGTAATACAATTACTATTATCCTTTATTTGTAACGCGCCAACATATTCCATAGTGCTATATAAGTTAAGTACAAGTCAAAAATAAAATGAACATATTGTAAAAGAATGAAAGGTTCTGTCTTTGAGCTTAAAATCAAACGTACATAGTGCTGGTTTCCAAAGCACCTTCCAAGACGTAAAACTTGCTACCTTACAATCTAAATACATCTTCCTAGATTCAAGGCCCTCCGCGATCCTTTGTGGACCATGTGTAGGTTTAGTGAATCTACCCCACAGTTATACAAAATAAGCAGTTTTTGAGCCTTATGTCATACTTGCAGGTTCTAAAATTGGAGTTATGTGTTTGGCTGACATGAATACAAAAAAAGAAAGATTTTTCGTAAGAGTCAGGATCTTATTAAGATTGGTTTATAATAAACATCTGAAAAGCATTTCCACACCTAATAAAACTGATGTAGATTTGAAATTTCTAGTTCTAAAAAAAAATATAAACTGAATGTTCTGCCAGGGTCCATTAGACAGAGAATCAAAGTTACTGAAATAAAAAACTCTCAGGTTTTTGTTACTTTTTACTTGTTTACTTAAAATATGACTCATCATGCAAAAAAAAGTATTTTATTGAAGGATAGTGATCATATGAAGCCATTTATTATCACATAGTTGTTTGGCTCCTTCCTAAATCATAATGATAACATAAATCACACAAATGGCCCTGATAAGAAGTTTACCTACCCTTGAATGTTAGGCCTTGTTACAGACACACAAGGTGACACACATAGGTTAAAATGGCAATTAAAAGGTAAATTTCCTGCACCTGTGGCTTTTTAAATTGCAATTAGTGTATATGTATAGTCAATGAGTTTGTTAGCTCTCATGTGAATGCACTGCACAGACTAGATACTGAGCCATGGGAAGTAGAAAAAAACTGTCAAAAGACCTGCATAACAAGGTAATGGAACTTCCTAAAGATGGAAAAGGATATAAAAAGATATCCAAAGCCATGAAAATAACAGTCAGTACTATTCAATCACTTATTAAGAAGTAGAAAATTCAGGGATCTCTTGATAACAAGCCAAGGTCAGGTAGACCAAGAAAGATTTCAGCCACAACTGCCAGAAGAATTATTCAGAATGCAAAGAAAAACTCACAGGTAACCTCAGGAGAAATACAGGCTGCTCTGGAAAAAGATGGTGTGGTTGTTTCAAGGAGCACAATACGACGATACTTGAACAAAAATGAGCTGCATGGTTGAGATGCCACAAAAAAGCCTGGTTACAATATGTCAACAACACCTTGACACGTCTCACAGCTTCTGGCACACTGGAATTTGGAGTGCAGAGACTAAAATAGAGGTTTATAGACACAACCATAACCGCTATGCTTGCAGAGGGTCAACAAGGCCTTTAGTTAAAAGAATACCATTCCCACTGTGAAGCATGGTGGTGGGTCACTGATGTTTTGGGGGCGTTTGAGCTCTAAAGGCACGGGGAATCTTGTGAAAATTGATGGCAAGATGAATGCAGCATGTTATCAGAAAATACTGCCAGACAATTTGTATTCTTCTGCACGAAGGCTGCGCATGGGACGCTCTTGGACTTTCCAGCATGACATTAACCCTAAGCACAAGGCCAAGTTGACCCTCCAGTGGTTCCAGCAGAAAAAAGTGAAGGTTGTGGACTGGCCATCACAGTTTCTTGACCTTAATATCATCAAGCCACTCTGGGGAGATCTCAAACATGTTAATGCAAGACGACCAAAGACTTTGCATGACCTTAAGGTATTTTGTCAAGACGAATGGGCAGCTATACCACCTGTAAGAATTAGGAAACTCATAGACATTGATGCTAAAGAGGGCAATACACAGTATTAAGAACTAAGGGTATGTAAACTTTTGATCAGGGCCTCTTGGCTGATTTCTTTAATCATTATGATGTAAAAAGGAGCCAAACAACCATGTGATAATAAATGGCTCCATGTGATCAATAACATTCAATAATCAGTCATATTTTCAAAATAAATGCCAAAATTTCAAAAATTTTGCCAGGTTATGCAAACTTTAGAGCACAACTGTAAATTTGTCAAAAGAAAGAAGAAATAAGTAATGTAATTTATGGGCATATAAGCATTTACAGAGTCATTTCTCATTTTAGCAGACTCTGCTGATGCGTGGAAGCTGCCACAATAGACATATTTAGTTTGCAAGGAGGTGGTTGCTGTGCCTGGCAAGCGATGCTAATATACAAGCAGGCTTGCTCTACTAAGCCTATGTGCTTAAATCTTACCTCTTTCTATGCATCCCTCCATCCACTCCTGGATAAATGTAAAAAATTAGCAGTACAGATCTACTCAGTCTCAGAGCAATTAGTGGTGCAGCGGTCCTTTAAATTATTCAAATATTTTTTTCCAATAATCTTAGCTTTGTGAGGATACTATGGCAATCAGCAGTTGGCCAGATCTAGACTATAGAGCAAAAAAAAAAGAAAGAAAGAGAGACACCCCTCTTAAGTCTCACCCAAAGAAGTCCCATAACCCATCTATACTCTATTGCAAGTGTCTCCAAACTCGGTGCTGGAGGGCCACACCCAGGCCTGGATTTGTGGATATCCTTGCTGCAAGCAGGTGAGACTATTGCTTCTTCTGTCATCCTGATTGACTCACCTGTGCACAGAAAGGAAATCCTCAAATCCAGGCTTGGGTGCGGCCTTCCAGGACCAAGTTTTTGCAACTACTTCTACCTGCCTAGGAAGGCTCCCTCTGGCTGGAAGACAGGTCTAAAAGCATTTTAGAACAATCTGATTAAACATAAACTAAACAATCCTTTATAGACTACTTCCCAGTGAAATGTTGTTGCCAAGGGAAAATGTATAACACACAGAATGAGTCACTCGTACTATGAAGAGCACTATGTTGATACAAACCCATGCCTGACTAAGAATAAGCACAGGAATAGTCTAAACCGTGAAGAAATTTAATAAATATGGTTTAACAACACACTAATATAGTTTATAAATAAAAGCAACTTGCACTTAAATGAAAAGCAGTACTGCATTAGAGAATAATTCCAGTGAGATTTTATTATTAATTGAAAACACTTTAGTACAGGGGTCACCAAACTCGGTCCTGGAGGGCCGCACCCAGGCCTGGATTTGTGGATATCCTTGCTGCAAGCAGGTGATACTATTGCTTCTTCCACCACCCTGATTGACTCACCTGTGCACAGAAAGGAAATCATCAAATCCAGGCCTGGGTGCGGCCCTCCAGGACCGAGTTTGGTTACCCTTGCTTTAGTACAACAAGTATCCAGTCAATGAAGAACATTGAGTTGATACAAGCTTGTGCCTGACAATTTTAGCACGGTCAGTCCGACAGAGCCAGTTGAGACCAGCAGCAGGTAAATCTAAGTTTATATCCAATATTTATTTTTTTAAATAATCAAATATGAATGAGATAATGATTAGTACCTAACTAAATCATTGAGCTCCTACGTTTAGTGGCTCTTTAGAAATAGTTTCCTCTTTCATTCCAAATACATCAGTGCTCTGCTTGTGTACCAATGTGTGCTGGGGTGCATAAACTGCCAGCATCAGATGACCGAATACAATCATTTTGAGAGAGATACGTCTTGTTGATTTTCCCTGGGGGCTGCTCTGAGCCACCTTGGATTTACCCATGAATAATACCAGTCATGAGCAAGTCTGAAGAGAGAGCTGTGACAAATAAATACAAATGTTCAGGAAATATGGCATTTGTATGAAATATTTGCCAACACAAAGCCGGTTACTCATATTGGACCTTTGCCAAGCCTTAGAGAGAGCTGAATCAAAATAGCATTATTATTATTTGGACTTCAGAAGTATGCCACTAATTGACTTTTTCTGCTAAACTTTTTTTTTCTGGGCAGGAATCTTAAGTTTGGAAAAAATATTTGGCACAAATGTTTCTTTTTTCCAAGACACGAGCAGTGCAAGGAAATAGAATTTGCTCCTTGCAATTTGTTTCCAATCCCAGACCACAAAAGAAAAGACGGAACCGAATCCCGTGCTCACCGACCAGAGTTGATTCGTTTTCTCCACTCATATTTATTTAATTTTAAATGGAGCTTTTATTTATATAAGAATTTAAATAAATTCTAGCCAGACTCTGGCCAGCCTCCCGTGTGTTTTTAATGTACTGTTACCTTATTTAATGCAGTGGCACATCATATCTCTTGCTTTCTTAACGCGGCTGTTTTCAGTTTTTGCAGCGCACACCTGCACAAAACGATCCATTACAGGGAAATACAAGGTGATCTAGCAAAATTAGCCTTAGACACAGGCATGATAAACTACAGCCAGTTACTGTGTTTCTTATTTTTGCTGCCGGTTGGAAACTCAATGCTGGTATGTTGTTCATTCCTTAGTTGGCAAATGGAATCTGCTACTCAACAGGCCTGTTGCATGGTCAGTGAATAACCAGGCTATGGCTGAAGGTAAAGGCCCTTTAAAGGAAATGGCAATTTTCTATACAGCTATAGAAACCATCCTCCCAGATACATTTCAGAAAATTGTATAGATTCTTTTTCACTTTATTCAAGCCAATTTTGTGATACTCCACATTTCTTTCCAAAAAATGTTCTTGAAATATATCACAATTTACACAAAATGATTAAGAGACTACAGGTGCCAGACTACAATCCTAGATTGCATGAATCTTTTTTGCTCTGACTTTTTTGTACTCCATCATTTGTAGATACCGGTTCCAAACAAAAATAGCTTCCCAGGGCAATCATTTTAAATTATGAATTACTACTACAAAATAGCAACTTGATGGTACCTAGCTCCCTAAAATCCCCTAACCCACATCAGGCCTTTGCTGGCAAGGCAATGCAATAGATGCCAATATCTATCATGTCTTTTCCTAATGTCAGGCTTTACAAAGCATTTGGAAAGATATTAAAACTGGAATTGGCAAAAATCACTGATATCATTTTACAGCTTGACCCCAAAATCTTTCTCCTCAACATTCTGCAAAATCAAGAAATGTTGCATATAGATGCACTGACCATGGCTTACAATTCCACTGCACTGGAACAAAAATTACGAGTAACTATTTGCCCCTTCCTCTCATCTCTAAGAAATTATAATGTACACCTATATGTGTGAATAGGCTGTGCAGCAAATTAAATTGATCTATTTACATTTAAATATAGTGCTCATATATTATTCAGCTAATATCTTGAATAACCGCTGTGTGCAGCATGGGCAGCAGCTTGTCGGCATAATAGTGCTGGAAGGTTGGCAAGGATATCTGGAGCCATGCAGACTGTAGGCATCCAACAGGTGCTGAAGAGTGCGTGGTGAAGGATCCATACGGCAAACATGGCGATCCAATAGGTGCTCAATGGGTTCTAGATTGTGGAATTTGAAGTCCAGAGAAGTACTTGGAAGTCTTTGTTGCACTTCTCAAACCATTCCCGGACAATTCTGGCTGTATGACATGTTGCATTGTCCTGCTGGAAGATCCCATCCGCTCCAGGGAAGACAGTCATCTTGTATGGGTGTACTTCATCTGCAAGGATGGATCAATAACCCAATCTCTTGAGTGTGTTTTCCAGAGGTATGAGTGAACCCAGACAATGCCAAGAAATCATTCCCAAGACCATAATGCTACTGCCACCAGCTTGTGTTCCAACAATGGTTGCAGAGTGTTTGTTCTCTGAGATTTCGTGCCTGACACACCAACATCTGTCCAGTCGACCCTTTGCCAATTAGAAGACGTGCAATTTCAGTACTGTTGTGTAAATTGAAGCCATTTTTGATGAGGAATCCTCGTCAGCATTGGGGCAGTGACCAGCCATTTGCTTCTGAGTCCCATACACAACAGGCTTCACTGTAGTGTCATTTTAGACACACGTCTCATAGCCCCCTGGTTTGTTTTATTATGGCAAGTTGCTCAACTGTAGTGTGCCGGTTGGCCCTCACATACCTTCTCAACTGACGTTTACCTCTGACATCAATGGCAAGTAGTGCTCCGCAGTTTCCAGGCCGCCTATTCGCAATGGTGCTGTTTGTCCAGTTAGGGTACACTTAAACCACAGCATCACATGTACATACACATTCTTTAATTCTACAGTTCTTTAATATTTTAATTATTTAGAGCTCTTAATGTTTGAGCTGTGCTAAAACCAATGGAGTTCAAATGCCGTTTTTTTTTGTCTTGGGCTGGCCTGTAGTGATTGTGGGCGGGTAACTCGTAATCGGTTTGCGAGTAGCTTATAGAACATTTGGCAATTTTAAGTGTGGTTTTAAGTATGTACACATTTACAAATTGGGCAGTAGAATGGGATCCTATGTCTTTCATTATATTAGATGAAATAAGAAATTAAACACTTTTGAAATTTTTTTTGCAAGTCTGTTGGTGAGGAACTTTAGTTCCAAAGTATCTCTTTTTTGATAAGCATCCTTCTAAATGGGAAGGTGTAGTCCCCACCTTCAGTCTTTAAGTATCCTCAACAGAATAATTGTATTATATCCCCACTGAAGTACAAATAAGAATGACTAAGCCACTGATTGATAAATTAGTGCCCAAGCAGAGACATGCAGAAATTGTGGTCTATTAGTGGGGCTTGAGAACTGAAGCTTTAATCCAGTGATGGAGAGGATTCCTGTTTATGTTACAGGTTCAGGTGATGAAAAGAAGGATCAGTACTCCAGGACCAGCTGCCTGTACTAGAGTTTCATAAATTTGCATGGAAAATATTGCAGATTTTGAGCAAAGACTTGTGAGGATACCCAAAGGAAAACAGCTGTGTCAAGGCAGAATCAGATATTTCAAAGGCTTTTATATACAATGTTAGGTTGTAAACTTTGTACTAGTTTTTAGATTGGATTGCTTACTTTCCAAATATATAAAAACACAACGTACAGTCACAAGCGAAATGGTGTTTTTAAAAGGCAATTTTGTTTATGAATTACAATTTTTTCTGTGAAAACCTATTTTGTATATAACTGGATACAAGGTCTAAGAAACATTATGAAGAAAACATTTAGATCATGAATTTAGGGAATAGAGATTTTTTGAATACTTTTTAAAATGTATTATTGAGGTTTTCAGTTTAATAACATACTTTTAATTCGAACTGTAACTTTCCAAAATGTAATTGTTGTGGTTGTGCACACATAGGGGCATGAGATGGGGAGGTTTAAGTTATAGGGTCAGTGTATGCACTTTTCATGTTAGTTAAATTCCACCATAAAATAACTTTAAAAATACATGTGCAAACAGCAGTAAAGCAAATCTTCATCCAGTTAACATAAAAACACAGTTTACCTCGTTAATGGCCGATGCTGTAGATTTCCCCATCTCTCCCATTGTCCAAAGCACTACTAGTAGAATATTTTACCTGTGACAACACTGATTTGGTAAGATTTGTTTTTATCTTAGAATAGATTATTGGTACCTCTCCTGTGTCTCTTCCCCCCTCTCCTGTGTCTCTTCCCCCTCTCCTTCACCTGTGTCTCTTCCCCCCTCTCCCTCCCCTGTGTCTCTTCCCCTCTCTCCCTGTGTCTCTTCCTCTCTCTCTCCCATGTGTCTCTTCCTCCCTCTCCCTCCCCTATGTCTTCCCCCTCCCTCCCCTGTGTCTCTTCCCCCCTCCCCTGTGTCTCTTCCCCCCCATCCCCTGTGTCTCTTCCCCCTCTCCTGTGACTCTTCCCCCCATCCCCTGTGTCTCTTCCCCCTCTCATGTGTCTCTTCCCCCCTGTGTCTCTTCCCTGTGTGTCTCTTCCCCCTGTGTTTCTCCCCCCCTCCCTGTGTCTCTTTCCCCCCTCCCCTGTATCTCTTCCCACTGTGTCTATTTCCCTCCCCGCTTACCCCTTTTAATCCTCCTCCCTCCCACCCTCATCCTCCTTCCTCCCTTTACTCATCCTCCTCCATCCCTCCCCTCATCCTCCGTCCTCCTCCCTTTTCCCCTCTCCAATTAACCCCCTTCCCTGCACTTACCTTCATCAGCTGCTCCTGCTGCTGTCCATTGCGTCTGCCTGCTGTGTCCGACCGGCATAAGCTAATGATGTGACGTGCATGTGACGTCATGTCTCTTCCCCCCATCTCCTGTGTCTCTTCCCCCTCTCCTGTGTCTCTTCCCCATCCTGTGTCTCTTCCCCCCTCTCATGTGTCTCTTCGCTCTGTGTCTCTTCCCCGTTTGTCTCTTCCCCCCCTCTCCTGTGTTTCTTCCCTCCTCTCCTTCACCTGTGTCTCTTCCACCCTCTCCCTCCCCTGTGTCTCTTCCCCTCTCTCCCTGTGTCTCTTCCTCTCTCTCCACTGTGTCTCTTCCTCCCTTTCCCTCACCTGTGTCTCCCCCTCCCTCCCCTGTCTCTTCCCCCTCCCCTGTATCTCTTCCCCCCATCCCCTGTGTCTCTTCCCCCCTCTCCTGTGTCTCTTCCCCCTATCATGGGACTCTTCCCTGTGTGTCTCTTCCTCTCTCTCCCCTGTGTCTCTTCCTCCCTCTCCCTCCCCTGTGTCTCCCCCCCTCCCCTGTCTCTTCCCCCCTCCCCTGTCTCTCCCCCCCTCCCCTGTGTCTCTTCCCCCCTGTGTCTGTTTCCCTCCCCCCTTTCCCCTTTTAATCCTCCTCCCTCCCACCCTCATCCTCCTCCCTCCCTTCACTCATCCTCCTCCATCCCTCCCCTCATCCTCCGTCCTCCTCCCTTTCCCCCTCTCCAATTAACCCCCTTCCCTGCACTTACCTTCATCAGCTGCTCCTGCTGCTGTCCATTGCGTTTTCCTGCTGCGTCCGACTGGCATATGCTAATAATGTGACGCGCATGTGACGTCATGTCATCAGCATATGCCGGATCCGACACAGAAGACGAGATGGAGAGCAGCGCGATGAAGGGAGGGGGGGGCGTAATTTTAGAGGGGGAAAGGGATGAGGTGGAGCATGAGGGGAAGCAGGGAGGAGACACTTTGGCGGTGATGCGAGGCTGGGGGGGTCTCCAGCGCTCATTGCAAGTTCTCCCCTGGCAGGAACCAGGTAGTGCCGCAGTCCTCGTGGTTACAGGCCGCAAATGGCCTTATGGGCCGCAAACAGCTCACCTCACAGTTGTGGACCGTACGGCCTGTCCCGTGGGACATAGGGATGAGAGACTATGGCGCTCATCTCCACCAGCGCAAGGAGCGCCTTTGGCAGCACGAGCCTGCAACGTTATTGAGAGTGAGGTAGTCGTGAATGTCGAGTAATCAAGTTGAATAATCAGAGTATTGCAGTGAATAGTGATACCTTTTTTATTGGACAAGCTTATTCATAATATAGCGATGAGCTTTCGAGAGATAATACCTCTCTTTATTAAGTCAAAAAGCGATATATATATATATATATATACACACACCATTCTTATTTTAAGATCATAAGTAATAAAACCACCAATATAGTCATCTATGAGACTGGTTGCTCATCCATAAACAGTATCTCCATCAAGAGCAGCAGTTACCGATGGATGACAAGACACCATACAGATCTTGTGATTAAATACCTCATAAACACTGAGGTGAACATATTACCATTACAAGCCTATTCATCTATCCAGCACCACTTTATAATCTACTCTAGGGCATGCTGCGGTTTTCTCTAACCCCCCCCCCCCTCCTATTTTGATGTTGTCTTGGGGGAAATTGTCTTAGTAGTACTTCGTTCAGTGAGAGAGGTGGGGAGGGTATAGAAGCAGCCATTAATGATGTAAAGTGTGTTTTTAAATTATATTTTCTGGCAAAAGATTTGCAGCCTTTTTAAATTGCAATTCAGCAAATTCTAAAGGGCTCTATATAAGCACATAGCATATTTTTTGACAGAAGTTTTTAGTTTGTGAACTTCTATCCAAAAGTAATGTCTTCTCGAACTAAAAACTTCTGTAAAAAAATATGCTCCTTTGCTTATATAGAGCCCTTCAGAATTTGCCGAATTGCAATTTAATAAGGCTGTTGATTTGCTGCCATTTTACATGTATTAAACAAAAAATCGTTGTAACATGGAAAATGCCTACACTGGTAAGCAAATTCATGTAGATCGAGTATAAAGTGGCCTTTGGCGCAAAAAAAGTCTGTTAACGGATTTGGAAAAATAATCTTGATCTGAAAACACCCAATGTAAAAGACTCCAAATCTCCCCTCCACTTTGTTAATGATTGCTCATTCTCTATCATTATCTCCGATTATACTGACTTTTCCAGAGTGGATCACATACTTTGGAATTTGCTAACTTCGTTAGACTCTCCTATAGTCTCTACAAATGTGGTCCATGTGGTTATTGTACCCCTAGAGCTATGGAAGCTGCTGACATCCTACAATAGTATAATTCTACATTTTTTAAAAAGAAATACTAAAAAGCATACAAATAAGCCAGATGCAAGTCCCTTTATACTGAGAGTCCTATGTTGCCAGGAGATATGGACTTCGGTTAGATGGGAATCTCTTGAAATTCTCAATGAGAATGAAAACTGGTAGGAGGTGGAGCATTGGAGACACCTGTAAAGTGAGTTTACAGCATTTTAGTGTTTTGCTTTAGGCTCTCCTTTTCTTAGATTTGTTGATAATTCCACTAGAAAAAAAGGTTTAAAGAGTTTCTTTGTGGTTGAAGAATCACCTTAAAGGGACAAGCAAGTCACAAAAACTGCTGTGCACCATCAGATAGAGGTTTGCAAATAATGTGTGGGTTTTGTTTATTTTATATTGTTTAAATGAATTGATTTAGATATTGCATTATTAGTTATTGTTTGTATAGCTCCTAATACCCTTTACATGAAACTGTATAGATAAAATGTTTTACACAAATTTATCTCACACTCTGATTAGGTAACCAAATAAAAAATATTATTGAAAAAGGGAGTAAGAGAAGTAGGGGGATTTGATCTCAAAACCTTCAAATGCAGAAACTCCGCTATTTCTCAAGATGTTTGGCAATTGCTTAAATATCTCACACTTGATTCATCTATGGATACAAATAAAAAAACACAAAATAAAATGCATAAGAGTTTAGCAGCAATATCAAAAGGCGACCGATGGACAAAAGGGGCATGACCTAAGCTGGGAGGGGGAGAAAGGAGGAGGAAGGAAAAGCTTTAAGGCTTTAAGAACTTCCCTCAGCTTCCTCTTTGCCTTCAGAAGCTCCAACCCTCAACACCTACGGTTATGGCATATAACGTTAATTATTTTTTCTAGAAAGCTGGTGCTTTGCTGCAAGGAGCCTAGGTTGGGGAAAGCTCAGGGACTTGGGCTAGGAGTTGGCTTTTGTGCCTCCCTTTGGTTGAACTGGGTTCATTTAAGGTTAGTAGACGAAAAGATGCCTCTCAATGGTCAATCCATGGGGCTTACTGGACAGCAAACGCTGGAGCCTGAACCTTGTGGTTGTCATGAGACCAGTTATGTGTCTGTCATTTGACAGTTGTTTAATAAAAGTGGCTGTGGCCCAATTTTTTAACAAAGATGGTGCGGTTTACTGAGTAAATGGGAAGAGGATGTGGTTGACTCCAGTGAACTTCTCTGCCATACTTGGTCAGGAAAACTTTTTCTACATGCTTTTCAGCTGTCTGGTCCGGTGGTGTGCAGTGCTTTGGTGTAGTGATGATCAGTAAAGTCATCACTTTGACCTCATGTTCTAAAGCAGACATGCTCACTTTGCTCTACATACAGTATCTGTACTATTAGGTCATCACCTAAATTAACACTTTGACATTTCGAACTCTTGTAAAAGCCAGTTGTACAATAAAACCTAATTTCTCATTGCATGCTAATCTTTGTCTTAAGTTATTATTAAATCAGGAATTACTTCCCATTCAGACATCTGCTTTGAATATATTCTACTTTATTCATCTTTATTAATAGATTGTATCATCCTATGATTCTGTGTTCTTAGTCTGGCTGAGCATTCTGCTTTGTATTAGAGTTTTATTGCTCTATTAAAGTGTGCTGGGATAATCAGTCTCCAGACAGACTAATTGAGGATTGCGCTGTTTGTAAACAATGAAACAATCAGTCTTATGCCCGTCTAGAATTTGGGGTTTATGCCTCCTGTAACAAATATGTAAGATAGAAGCAATTACACTCAAGTGACAACAGCAAAGATGAATTTGAGAAGGGCCAAGCATACCCAAGTTGTATTTTAGCATAATTTCTCTAATGAGACTGAATGCATTTGTAATTAGGTTCTTAATCCTATTTTCAATTCCTCTGTGCATAGAGAATATATTAATTAATAATCCAACTGAAATAAATATTTGTCCTGTGACAGAAATTTTCATCGAACTTTTCCTTATCTCTAAATGAGTGCAATAGATAAAGGGAATGGAAATAAACATGTCTTGAAGTTCAGCCGCTCATGAACATTGTTGAGATTTTATGAAATAATTTAACCAAGTGTCTGTATTTCAATATAGTATGAAAGTATTATTTGCTATGTCACATTCTGAAACTCTCCCATTTTAGTACTTGGGGAGAAAAGCTGTGATGTCCTAGAATGTAGAAGCAAGGTAAGTCAACTGGAAAAAACAATTGACTTTCATTGCCTCTACATTCTAGGCATGATGTCACACATGTATCTATTAGGTATAGCTCTAAAAAATGGAAGCAAACATATGAAAAAGTGTTTGTACTCAAACCTGAAGACAAGGAAAATGTGTTTCCCCAATTATACACAGTTGGGAAATTTTATTATGACCACCAGCTAATATCCCGAATAATCACTGTGTGCAGCACAGACAGCAGCTAGCGGGTGTGGAAATGAGTCAATAAGATGCTGGAAGGCTGGCAAGGGTATCTTGACCCTGGCAAGATCCAATGGGCTTTAGAATAAATAAACACACTGAAACAGTATATCTTGGGAAAATTACGGGCCACAGCTTTATTAAAGCAACCATAAACCAATAACCAATTAACATAATTAACATTGTTAAATCACAGCTCAAATAACCTCCCGGAGGAGGAGCCCGGCCGGTCAGTAACCTCAGGCCCTGGGCCCGCACCTAGAGCCTCCCAGTGCTTTCCGGCGTCTGTCCCTCGTTATGGAAAGCGCAGTCCACTCCACCCCAAAGGAGTACTCAGACTCGGCGGCTACGCTAGGGCGTAAGGTTTCCCTCCGGCTCGGTGGCCTATGGCGATCAATGCTATCCCTACCCCGGTCCTGCCCCTGAGTCACTATGGGCATCCCTGTATCCGTAATGATGTCAGGGATGGGTGAGTTGCGCTGTGGCCTAGCTCTCCTGTCAGGGGATTTCTGTCTCCTGGCTGGTGTTGAGGTGAAAATCAAGGGACTGTACCTGCTTGTTGACTTCCGGACCCTGGTGGGGCGCGACTGCCGTGCCACCTTGGCCGCTACCGGAACCTCGTCGATAACCACCAAGCTGTCGTCTGCAGCCATCTCCTCCATCACCTGATCCCTTCTTCCTCTAGTTGTTTCTCTTTTCTTCTTGGCCTCCCCCTTGGCGTTGCATCGTCCCTGCGAAACACCTGCAGCGCTGGCAGTGGGTGCGGCATTGGGGACCGCAGGGGCCAACCGGTGAGAATCTGTAGGAGCTTTTTTAGAGCTCCTTGTATTTTTGCTGTTCCCCTTGGAGCCTCGAGGCTGATTAGGGGTGTCGCCCGAACCTTGGTTCTGCTGTGGGCCAAGACACTGGGTGGTGGCCGGATGTCTAGGCCCTCGCCCGCTCTTCCCGCTGGCACCACTCTCTCTGCAGTGGGGGGGATAAGCTCTTTGCTCTCCAGAACCATATCCGTGCCCTCCCCGCTGCTCCTAGCCCTATTGCTCCGCTCAGAGGTAGCATGCTGCTCCGCCAGGCTATCTAGGCTATGAGGCCTGACCACCTGGCCCAGGCTACCGGTCACTGCAGGCCGGGCCTGTGCCTCAGTGGCATCAGCCTCCCCCCCTAGAGGGCCTGAGTTCATTCTGTCCTGGACCCACCTAACCCCATGACTCAATGCCCTAGTTCTGACCATGGTCAGTAAGGCCTCTAACTCCCCAGGGTCCATAATAAGCTGCCACCCGAAACGGGCTTAAGTTCCTCCTCCTCCTCCCAGCCAATCCGGAGCGCCCAGGCTCCGCAGGGTCACGCAGGGTCACGCAGGCGAACATGGTGATCGAGGTGGTCCCACAGGTGCTCTATGGGATTCAAGTCCGTGGAATGTGGAGGGCAGGGAAGTACTTGTCAGTCTTCATCGTGTTCCTCCAACACTCCGGGACAATTCTGACTATAAGACATATTGCATTGTCCTGCTGGAAGATCCCATCTGCTCCAGCGAAGACAGTCAACATTTATGGGAGCACTTGATCTGCAAGGATGGATGGATGCTAGCAACAACAGGTACTGGTGCTTAACACCAAATTTACATAATCAAAGTGTGAACGGAAAAACTTGATTATTTTACTCAAAAGAAGCTCCGATGCACTGGGGGAGAACACACGGGGTGAGCTGGTGGACCCCACGCCAGATTGGTAAGCAGTACAAGTCCTGGATGAGCTGCAGACCCACCAGCACAGAACCTCAGTGCACACTGCCAATGTGAGGGAAGTGGCCGCCCCCCGGCTGCAGGTGAAGGCAGAGGCCTTGGGGGAATAATTAAAAAGAGCTGGACGCTGGAGGGCGATCTGAGGGTAACAGGCCTATAAGGGGCTGGTTGAAGGCGGCCATCTTAGCTCATCCTTGCCTATAACAACCAGGGCAGTTTCCCGCCAAAATTACAGTGACCATTTTAGCCCTTTATGCCTACTCCTCCCTGCAGCCATTTCACAGCAATTTCCCGAAACACACAGAGGCCATTCTACAGCTGACCAGATCATCCTTCCCTAAAGAAAACCCCTGCACAACCCCCTGCCAACAAACGCAGCATCTGCACTAGGGCTGTCGACCCAATCTCCTGCAGGCCACAGCCCAGACTGGGGTATAGTGGCCAGGCTTGGATTTCTCTCAGCATTAAGGCTGCAACACCTAACCCACCCTTTTACACCAACTTTGGGAGCTTGGGGAAATTGGCAACTACACAAGGCACCCCCTAGTGCATAGTTGCGCACTAGCTCATATTGGAACAAAAAGTGTAGGCAACCCCTGGAAGAGATCTGGGTTAAACCCAAGGTTCCGAAGCCAAACCTGGAAGGCAGGGTTTCATTAACCGCTAATAAAAAAAAGTACCACAGGAGGCCTCTGGTGTCTCCCTCCAAACCCGGCCCAAGCAAACTACAGCAATCCACCCTGGGTCATCCCATTGGGCACCTCCTCCCATGCTTCCCAGTCAAGGTGCCAACAAGACAAGTCTGACCAATATATACAGGAGAGTCTGCTGCACCAAACCTTGTATTACACCAAAGCACCTATACTGCTATCCCATGGGCATATACCGCGCTCCGGGAGACCTGAATAACATTTGTTGAAAACTAGCCTACAAAGTTAGCGCCATGTAAGCGAAACCAAAGCCCGGAACCTTTGTCAAAAACCTGTTACTTTATAGCGCTTTAAAACTGCCTCCACACATATGATGTTGTAACTGAGGGGTCTGGCCAGTTCAGCAATACCCAGCAGTCAGCACTTATAAACTAGAGACTATCCTATGCTGAAAGCCCAACTGATCCCAAACAGGCGCCATGGGGAAGCTAAAAAAGACCTCAGGGTCAAAGAGAATTACTGACCACTTCCTAAAGCAAACCCCCAACTCCACCCCAAGCCAGGATTTGCCTCCAGACTCCAACTTGGGCTCGAAGGGGAGTGAGACTTGGAATCTGCCTATCCAAACGTCAATGTATCAGACTTCTCTCTTGCAAAGTTTGAGCAGTTCCTCCAGACCCGGTTATCACTGATTGTCAAGGAACTGAAACAAGAAATTAACGACTTGGGTCAGAGAACCCACGCTTTGGAGAAAGTCATAGATCAGATAATTGGAGCACAGGCCAGTGATAGGGTGGAGGTCTCAGCAAACACCACACGTCTGATGAGTCTGGAGGCAAAACTTGAGGATTATGAAAATAGATTGAGGCGGCATAATATCCGGCTGTGGGGGGTACCATCAGCTGTGCAAGATCTTGCTCCATATGTCTCGGGAGTGGTGGAAGCGCTTCTACCAACGCTGCAACCTGGATCCTGGGAAATGGAGCGGGCCCATAGGGCCATAGGGGGATTTTTCCAGAATGGTCAGCCTAAAGATGTAATCATCCGGTTCCTCCGACAGAGGACAAGGGACCTGGTGATTCAAGCGGGCAGAAAGGCGCCTTATGTCAAGGGGCCAGTCTCCAAGTAAATGCTGACCTAGCCCCACTTACGCTCCAGAAACGCAAACTACTAAGGCCAGCACTTCTAGTACTGAATAACCAGCGACCCATGTGGTCCACTCGTTGGAAGAATGCAGGGAAGTTCTCCAACGCCTTGGCCTCCTGCAGGAGGGAGAGTTGATGGCTCAACAGCTGACCACTCTTTCTCCTAGACCACAAAGAGAGGTCCCATTGCCCAAGCAGCATAGGCATCGGAGAACTGAGCAAGCCCCTCAGCCACCATCGACGACTTCTGGGTCCACAGAGGACTGAATGGTCTCTGGTGCTACCCTTATTTGGACTTAAGGGGGCGGAATCAAGAGGGCTCGATGGAGGACTCTAAACGGGTGGCTCTCTATGGGTTATTGCAATGTTCCCTCCCGACCCTGGCTCACCCTTTTTTGGTTTACCCGTGTCATCATGTATCTCACCAGTAATAATCTACCTTCCTTTTGCCCCTCCAGCTATACAGTGTCTAACACCCCTGCTGATTAGTTTCAAACAGGGTTTTGTCTAGGATGTCTAAAACTGTATTATGGTTTCTGTCTTCCCTTAATGATACCCTCATTCACTACAGACCTGAACCAGCCCTATTTACTTCATGCCTCAATGGTTCCAGAGATACAAGCCATGGGATGACCCTCGTGTTCGTGGTCCTGCCTCCCAGTAACGGTAAGCCTGAGCTCGTCGACACTAGCCACACCACCACGACAGACATAAATGACTGATAGTGTAATAAGGGTTATCACCCACAATGTTAGAGGGTTCAAGAGGTGTAAAGCCTTCCTTACGTATAAAGCACAACATCCCTCAGTCCTCTTTCTGCAAGACACCCACTTCATTCATAGCAGGGTTCCCAAATACCTCTCCAAACTCTACCCTAACTTCTATCCCACAAGCTATGCCACCAAGAGAGCAGGAACAACTATCCTGCTTCATAAAGAACTCCCCTTCATTCTAGAACACAAAAAAACTTGACCCAGAGGGCCAGTATGTGATCTTGACAGGGACCTTATTTGGGGAAAAATGTTTGTTCATATCAATTTATGCCCCTCCTCCCATTTCCCAAAGTTCTATGCAAAGGTTGCATGAAAACCCAAGATCTGGGTAATGTAATTCTGGGGGTGGGGAGAGATTTAAACTTTACCCATTCACCCCTAGACCGATCTGGTCCAGACCCTGGCCTTAAGCCTACCAAAAAACAGAAGCAAATTATTTATCTCCTGGACGAACTCCCATAAAAATCAAAGAGAGAATACACATTCTATTCAGCAGTCCGCTGTACATTCTATAGAATCAGCACAGTGTTACTAGACTCCGTAATTTTGGACTCAGTAGTCAAGACAGAGATCCACCCGTGCCCATGGTCAGACCACTCTTTTGTGAGCTGTGCTTTGTCTTTTGGTGCAACTTTTAAAATGCCTTATACATGGCGTCATAACAATATGCTTCTATCAACTCTGCAGTTTCAGGAACAAGTCTCCAAGGAGATAGAAATATATTTTGCAACTAATTCTCAAAAAGATTCAGACCCAGGCTGGGCTTGGGTGGCCCACAAGGCGTTCGTAAGAGGCGCCTGTATAAAGTTGGTCACAATACAAAAAAAATCCCAGAAATTTAAGATGGAAACATTACAAAAACAACTGGCTGAGCAGGTGAAAGATAACCAAAAAAGTCACACTCAGAGGCTATGAAGCAGAAAATAGAATCAACCCGCTTGGAGTTTGATCTACTAATGTCAGAGAGGGTCGAGAAGGTCCTGAGATGGACCAACCATCTCTACTATATAAACAAACCAGATTCCATGCTGGTTAATAAATTGAAGAATAGATCAAACCAATCAAATTTTTTCAGCCCTGCTCTAATCCAAAAAACCTTTGTAAACTTCTTCCAACAATTTTATTCCTCTCCCCATCTAGACCGGAGTAGCCAAATTACATCCTTTTTAAATGCTTGTGACCTACCCACACTTACCCCCACGGATATAGATCTTATCAATGCCCCTGTCACTACAGACGAAATCAAGGAGCCAATTGGAGAACTGAAGAGTGGAAATGCCACTGGGCCGGATGGATTCTCAAATCTTTATTATCATATGCTTAAGGGCCTCCCAGTACACCCGGAAATTAACCAGGCAAATGTTATCTTTATTCCCAAAGAAGGCAAAGACTCGCTAAATGTGCAAAACTATAGGCCTATACCCTGCTCAATAGCGATATTAAGATGCTTGAAAATATGACCAAAACAGTAGTTTTTCCCGAGATTAATACACAAAGACCAGGTGGGGTTCATCTTGCACAGGCAGGCAGACGACAATGTTCGTCGAATTTTAAATATACTACACAGATCTAAGCAACTTCGCGTGCCAACCTGCTTCTTATGACTGGATATAGACAAAGCATTTGATTCAGTTGAGTGGAATTATCTATGGGCGGTGTTCAAGAAATGTGGGTTCCCAGACCAGTTTCTAAACCGCCTATACTCGTATTACAAAGTTCCCAAGGCTTGGGTAAGACTCCCAAAGAAGGGAACCAGGCAGGGATGCCCCCTCTCCCCACTATTATTTGCCCTGGCAATAGAGCCGGTGGCACAGGCAATAAGGTTAAATTTGCATATCACAGGGGTGAGGGTAGGGCACCACCATACGAAGTGCAGTTATTTTGCGGATGATATACTATGTTCACTAACAAACCAGATCACCTCAATACCTGCCCTCTTAAATACCCTGGGAAGCCTTCACTAGAGTGTCAGGGTTGAATCTGAAAGTGGATAAATCAGAGGCTTTGTGTATAGGTATACCTTTGCAGGAAAGGGAATCCCTCAGGCTGAGGTTTATACTCTATTTGGGAGTTAATATTCCCAGATCAATTCCCTAGGTACAGAAAGCAAAATTACCCCCCAGTATACCAGGAAATGTACAGGGATTTAAACCAATGGTCAAAGGGTAAGATTTCCTGGCTGGGGTGCATCAACGCGGTCAAAATTAATGCCCTACTACGCCTGCTCTACATGTTCCGCACCCTGCCTGTATAAAATTACAGGACTTGGAGCTTTGTCAAAAACAGATCCTTACATTTATTTGGGCTAACAAACACCCTAGAATAGCCAGACGGGAAATGTATGAACCCAAATTGAAGGGGGGTCTTTCATGCCCAAACCTACACCTATATTTCAAGGCAGCACAATTAGCATGGCTACCAATAGCCCATACTACCCGACACCAACCGCTGTGGATGTTCATAGAGAGCATAGACATGCTTCCTTATACATGAGAGAACATAATTTGGCTGCCCAAACCTCACTTGCACCTAAGTAAAACAGAGAACCCATGCATTAAACTAACACTATCTGTGTGGAATTGGGCGTTGCGTACCCATAAGTTGGCAGCTGTCCCATCTACTATGACCATGTTGTCACCCCAACTAAGCTGTCCCCAACTCTTTCCTTGTCATCAGCACTCTGGTGGAAGTCACAGGGTCTACTGAGGGTGGGTGCATTGTATAGAGGGAATAATCCAAGAGGGGCCACCGAGCTAGAGGATAGGCTCAACTTGCCTCCCAAAGAACAGTTTAACTTTAACAGACTGTATCATCTTGTTTGCACGCTGATGAGGGACTCGGGAGCCCCTTGGACGAACTGGTTTGTAGCACTCTGCGAGTCGTTCCCTCTAACAAGGAGAATGGTGAGCCTCCTATATAACGTTTTTAATGGGGCGACCTCGGACCAAAAAGCAAACTACATAGCTGCATGGAAACAGGATCTGGGTAAAGCCAGGGAAGAGGACTGCTGGCCTCACTCCTGGAAGAGTCTTTTAAAAGGCTCTTATAATTATAGCATTCTTGAAAACGGCACTTAAAGTGCATCACAGGATATATATTTTGCCAGAGATGCTCCAGAAGTGGGGCCAGACATGTTTCCTTGGGTGTCCAATGACAGGCACGTTTTACCACATATGGTGGCTGTGCCCAATGGCGCAGCAGCTTTGGGCCGAGGTCTTTAAAATAGCTTCTGCGATCTTCCAATCACCTGTTAGACCAGGGGCAGAGGTTGCGCTACTAGAAGCTCAGTGTAAGTCAATGTCCGCCCCACAAAAAAAATTGTTACAGTACCTTATGCTTGCGGCTAAAAGCCACATAGCTAAGCCATGGAAGAGCAAGACTCTAAGCGCACAATTTAAATTTAACTATATCGCAATTAATGAACGGCTTACACACATACTGACAGACAGCATACCCCAATTCTTAGACACTTGGAACCTATGGTTAGTGTCACCGCTCAGCATCAGAGACTTATCTTGGAGGCGGCCGGGGGAGAAGGAGGAGCGTGAGGGAGGCAGGTCCACAGACAACTGGGCAAGGAGGGCCCCGTAGGTAGGTGGCATGATAGACAAACTTAGTATAGTTTTGGTGAGTTCCCTGATGAATATACATGGTTGACACTTGTTTCTCCCCCCACCTTCGCCCTTCTACTTAGGTTGTTTTCTTAAACCCCCTCCCTAATTCCTCCCTCACAACATAAACCCTTGAGGTATAATCCTCAAAGTCATCTATATATTTAAGGTACAATGCCACAAAAATATGTCGGTAAGAACTGCTTATCTTAGTTATCAGTTTGTAAATGGTAGAAAGATTAGGTAGGAGTTTGATGTTTAAACCTGCGTTGGTAGAATCATTGTCCTTTGGAAACGTTGTTCCTGAAGGGTTTATTGGCAAAGAATGTTTGGATGTCATTGCAGGTATGTTCCTGCCATATGTGTTTTATATGTCATCTGATCTTACTGTCTAATAAAAAACTTTTTGAGAAAAAAGAAAAAAGCCATACCGATTAAAAACATCAAAGATGCCAGTAGGTTCTGGGGATAGACATGAAATCAACAAGAGATGTTACTCTGGGCCCTTATATGTTTGAGTCGTCGAATGTCCACTTGATAGTATACCAAAGTACATAACAAACATACAATCTCATATATAACTGATAACTGATAGAGTAGGAGGGGTAACCCTGTGATCTTCAAAGATCCTCCAATCTATGAAGGGGCAAACCTATGTTAATGCCCAATATTCTGGCTAAAGGCCCTACTATAAACAAGAATGCCTTTACTGTCATAGTAAATTCTAAATCACTCGCTGTCTCTAATATGACTAGTGTGCTCTAACACACTTTGGCCAATATATGCCCCAAACCAACTGTACTAACTTCCTAAAAACACTAAAGACCAATACTGTGGGATCATTGCTGGTCAATTATCTGGAACAAATTGGAGTATTGAGTCAACTAGAGGCTGTCTCAGTCCACATACTCATTAAAAATCCGTGGACTGCCTACGGGAACCTCACAGTCCTCATGCACACACTCCAAACAACTGTAGTGATAACAGCAACAAATAACATCCCTTCCTAGCCTAATGTATTGTTTCACCGATACCGCAGCCTTGTCAAGGGCAAACAGTCTTCTAGCCTTTGACACCAATGTGCTCTGCAGTTTCAACGCCATTTATTCTCAATGGTACTATTTGTCCAGTCATGGTATACTTTAACCACAGCAGCATGCAAACAGTTCACAAACTGTGCTGTGTCTGAAATACTGCCATCCTTGGCCCAAAAGCTAATGATCATCTCCTTTTCAAAGTCAGATTAATTGCACATTTTAGCCATGACAATAATGACTGATATGTTTGCAGAATGCCTACATGTCACCTTACTTACTCACCAAGCCAGCTCACGACACATGCCGGTAGGTGGTGGTCATAATGTATGTTCTCCTTCCTTAATTTATTTTGTGCTACTTTTGTATATTTATTTATATACAGTGAGGGGAAAAAGTATTTGATCCCCTGCTGATTTTGAACGTTTGTCCACTGACAAAGAAATGATCAGTCTATAATTTGAATGGTAGGTGTATTTTAACAGTGAGAGACAGAATAACAAAAAAAAAAAAAAGTTATAAATTGATTTGCAGGTCAATGAGGGAGATAAGTATTTGACCCCTTTGTTTTAGTACTTAATGGCAAAACCCTGTTAGCAATCAAAGAGGTCAGACATAGGTCTTGTAGTTGGCCACCAGTTTTGCACAAATCTCAGGAGGGATTTTGTCCCACTCCTCTTTGTAGATCCTCTCCAAGTCATTAAGGTTTCAAGGCTGATGTTTGGCAACTCGAACCCACTCCATGACCTATATGGGCTTCTTCTTGAACATTTTGGGTCATTGTCATGCTGGAATACCCATCCATGACCCATTTTCAATGCCCTGGCTGAGGGAAGGAGGTTCTCACCCAAAATTTGCCGGTACATGGTCCTGTCCACCGTTCCTTTGATGCGGTGCAGTTGTCCTGTCCCCTTAGCAGAAAAACACCCCAAAAGCATAATGTTTCCACCTCCATGTTGGACGGTGGGGATGATGTTCTTGGGGTTATAGGCAGCATTCCTCCTCCTCCAAACACGGGCTCGATTTTGGTCACAACACTTTCACCCAGTTCTCCACTGAATAATTCAGATGTTCATTGGCAAACTTCAGATGGGCCTGTACATGTGCTTTCTTGAGCAGGGGGACCTTGACAGGAGCTGCAGGATTTCAGTCCTTCACAGCGTAGTGTGTTACCAATTGTTTTCTTGGTGACTATGGCCCCAGCTGCCTTGAGATCATTAACAAGATCCTCCCAGGCAGTTCTGGGCTGATTCCTCACCGTTCTCATGATCATTGAAACTCCATGAGGTGAGATCTTGCATGGAGCATCAGACCGAGGGAGACTGGCAGTTATATTGGGTTTCTTCCATTTGCGAATAATTGCACCAGCTGTTGTCACCTTCTCACCAAGCTACTTGGCGATGGTCTTGTGGCCCATTCCAGCCTTGTGTAGGTCTACAATCTTGTCCCTGACATCCTTGGACAGCTCTTTGGTGTTTGCCATGGTGGTGAGTTTGGAATCTGATTGATTCATTGCTTTTGTGGACAGGTGTCTTTTATACAGGTAACAAGCTGAGATTAGGAGCATTCCCTTTAAGAGAGTGCTCCTAATCTTAGCTCATTACCTGTATAAAAGACACCCGGGAGCCAGAAATCTTGCTGATTAGTAGGGGATCAAATACTTATTTTCCTCACTGACCTGCAAATCAATTTATAACTTTTTTGACATGCTTTTATCTTGTTTGTTTTTTGTTTGTTTTTTGTTATTCTGTGTCTCACTGTTAAAATATACATACCATTATAATTTCTTTGTCAGTGGACAAACGTTCAAAATCAGCAGGGGCTCAAATACTTTTTTCCCCCACTGTATCTCATACCTAACATTCTACCCAAACTGAATATATTCATGAATCTACCATCTAATCCCTCCATTCACATTCCTCCTAATACAGTCATCACGCCTTTAATTTCCCAACTGGAGGGATACATGATAGCAACCAAACTCCCAACATCCATTATCTACTATATATAAATATTCATAAATAATTTCCACTTTATTGCAAAAATTCACCCTAATACTCTAACATAGCTTAGAGGCATAGGGATGGAAGTAGAGGAAAATGTGATTAATACATTTGGATAACAAAAAAGGATAAAGAAAAAAGAAAATATTAGAAGAAAATGTTTTATTATAATTTGTGTTAATCTTTATTAGCACATGTATCAAGCAAAGTATAACAATTTTCTTAATGTATAACTTTATGTACTAAGCTCTCTATCTAATTCCTATACATGTAACAATGAATATTACAACAGTATGTTTTTGCAAATACTCTGTAATGAGAAAAAAAAGTGTTTATATAAGCACTATCCCTTTATTTTTAAGTACCAGGAAATTGCCCTTCAAAAATTACGGGAATAAGATTGTAAGCCTGGCAATGGTGTTTGCCACACATTGTAAAGCTCTCCCCCTCTACTTCCTCTCCCTCACCTGTGTCTATTTCCCCACCATCTCCATTCCCTGTGTCTCTTTCCCCCATCTCCCTCCCCTGTGTCTCTTACCACCCATCTCCCTCCCTGTGTCTCTTACCACCCATCTCCCTCCCCTGTGTCTCTTCCCCCATCTCCCTCCCCTGTGTCTTTTCTCTCTTCTTCCCTCCACTGTGTCTTCCACCTTCCTCCCTCCCAATGTCTCTTCCCTCCCACCTCCCTTCCGTGTGTCTCTTCCCCCTCCTCCTTTCCCATGTCTTTCTACCCCTCTCCCTTTTTTGTGTCTCCTTTACCCCTCTACCTCCTGTGTCTCCTTTCCACCCTCTCTTCCTTGTACCTTTTTTCCCCCTCCCCTGTGTATCCTCCCCCCTCTCACCCCTGTACCTCCTTTCCCCCTCCCCTGTGTCTCCTTCCCTCCACTCTCTCCCGAACCTCCTTTGCCACTCCTCTGTGTCTCCTTCCCTATCTCCCCTGTACCTCCTTTGCCCCTCCCCTGTTTCCTTCCCCCCTCTCTTCCCTGTACCTCCTTTCCCCCTCTCCCCGTGACTCATTTCCCTCCCCAGTGTCTCCTTCCCCCTCTCAGATGTCCCTTTTTTCCATCTTTCCCCCTCTCCTGTGCCTCATTTCCCCTTTTCCCCCTTCCTCCCCTGTTTCTCCTTCCCCCCATCCTGTGCCTCCTTTCCCCCCTCTCCCCCGTGTCTTCTTTCCCCCTCTCCCTTCCCCCTCTCACTCCCTTGTGTCTCCTTTCCCCCTCCTCTCCCTCGTGTCTCCTCCCCTAGCCTTATTTCCCTCCCTTGTGTCTTCTATCCCCTTTATGTCTTCTTTTTTCCTCACCTTACTGTCTTTTTTCACTGTTGGCTGCGCCTTTGCGGCTCCTGTCCTCCGGCCGGAACTATTTTCCTGGATCAATCTGCTCATGAGTTGCAACGGTTGCTTCATTTGTGCGCATGAATATTTTTTACATAGTTTAAAATAAAAACAGTATTATTGCATTCTCTGATGCTTTAATGATGACAGACGTTTGTCTGTCATCATTAAAGAGTAAAGTAGACAGAAGTGTCCAGTAATCTAGATGAATTATAAGTCTTGCGGTATATAGTGAACCTTTTTTTTGGACAAACGTTATATTTATAGCGACAAGCTGTGGAGAGGTTTGACCACTCTTTATCAAGTCTGAAAAATGGAAAGGTGTGATAGGTTATGTGGATTCTGATACGCTTTCTATTCAATTTTGTGTAAAGATTGACCATCCATATAGTTCCTTAACAATAGACCTCTACAGAAAATAAAGCTAAAGTCAGCCAGATATATATTTTTTTCTAAAACTGCTTTTATATTCCTGCCTTGCATACATGCTAAAGTTACTTTGTTACATACTATATGCCAAGTTTTTACTCAACTATAGTTGTACTTTTATTAAAAAATGTTCAGTGGTTCTTGCACTTGATCTGGAATATAGGACATTAGATTAATAAGAGGAATGTAGATTTAGACTGCCTAGTGCCACGGTGTATTCTGGGTAACAATTTCCAAATGGGAAATCAACTGCCATTATTAGTAGAGGAGTATAACCATGAAATACATAATGCTGTAGCACTTTACATTACAGAAACAGGTGGAATCAATATGGTAGCAGACATACCTAAGGGCAGCATGGACCCTGCACCAAATATGGTCAGTGAGGAGGCAGTGGTATATATTTTCCAATCAGAGATAAGAAGAATATGTTAATTTGTGGCATATGGATTAAAGAGGAAGAGGATAGGGTTCGACAAGACCAAATGTATTCACCAGACCAGTATTAAGCCAGTTTCACACATATTCTATATGCAGCTCCCAGGACTGTATGTAGGATAAAGTTTAGAATGGATTATACAACTTCTATCACCCTCCTGTACCCCACCCAAACCATTTAGATTGTAAGTTTGTAAGTTTTCAACCTTGCATGTTGCTTTGGGAAAGCACTATGAACACTGGATTCTGACCTCAAAGACCGGGCCCTCCATCCTTTGCAATGTGTTAATATTGCTATTGTTTTTACTTTGAACTTAACCTATGTATAGCGCCACAAAATATGTTCGCACGATACAAATAAACGATCATAATAATGATAATAATAATAATAATAGGGGAAAAATAGTTATATAGAAAAAAAAGAGGAGGCAGTAAATTATAGTAGATACAGGGACAGAAAGTGGCAATTTGAGGTAGAAAATGGTAGTACTGGAGAAAGATAAAAGAAAATTGAAGAGAAAGAGCTAATGGGGGAGTGAAAGAAGGCAAATCAAGATGGATTCATCTTGATTCAATCCCATAATCAGGCCATTTGGGAAAACTGATTATGGGGTTGCATCGAGATGAATCCAAAAATGGTAACAGCAAGAAAGTATAGAAAACGATAGGGTAAAGTAGTGATGTGATGACTTATTTTAAATGTTTAAATATTTGAAGACATGCATGAATCCAACACCAGTCACATTCCATATTTTTCCTGAGAATATTCTAATGCTAAGCAACAAAATACCTTTACTTTTCTACGACTCAAAAGTGGCTTTTTCAATACATTTCAGTGTGTGTCAGAGTAAGACTCTCAGAACTACTGAGCTGAATACCCTCCAGTTGGCGTCTGGAGACAGAAAGGGGGGGGGGGGGGCTTTTGACCGAGCTAGGGGAGTATCAATAAGGTTGAGAGGGTGGGGAATGAGGGGAGGTAATAAAGGGAGCTGCTTCCCGCCCTTTCCCCTTCACAGAGTTACGGACAGCATGGTTTGCCCAGCAGCAGGATGGCACAGATGGCCGAAGAGCTGGTCAAACAGATCCAGCTGAACGTGACAGAGCATAGCCACCAGTGGTTACAGGAGCTAGTGGAGGACCCCGGTGCGGTTAGAAAGGATGCAGGCCTGGCTAAACCTTTACGCTAGGCTGCCAGGGGAGGGTCCCAAAGCAAATATTTTGATCAGTTGTTTTGAGGTTGGTTTTAGGGTCCCGTCTGCCACAGTGGATAGGCCTCCAAATTTAAAAATCTGCAATGGATAATCTGCAGGAAGTTGTCAGGAAGCTATTGGAAAAGGTTAAGGGTGTCCCCATTAGGATTGGTCCCCAAGAAGGAGCCCAGATCTTTTAGACTTATACATCATCTATCTCTTCCCAAGGGTCTTTCAGTAAATGACAGGATTGATAAGGAATTGTCATCAGTGACCTACGCATCCTTTAAGCAGGCAGTAAAAGTGGTGAGGAAAGCTGGAAAAGGGCTTGGTTAGCCAAAGTAGAGATTAAGTCAGCTTTTAGGCTTTTGCCGCTCCACCCCAAATCCCATCATTTACTGGGTTGTTTTATAGCAGGTAGCTATTTCATTGATTTATGTCTTCCTATGGGGTGCTTATTTTGAAAGAAATGTGCACGTTTCTCCTGTGGGTCTTATGTGAGTGTACATGGTTGAGATCAGTGGTGCATTATTTAGATGATTTTTTGTTTGTTGGGGCTGAAGGTACAAGGGACTGCACTTTACTTAAAAGACTGAAGGCTCCTGTCAGGTGTTGAGTTTCTTGGGTATTTAAGTAGATGCTGTAGGGTTGGAGTGTAGGCTTCCTTTGAGTAAGGTGGAGGATTGGAGGGCCGTTGTGTTGGAAGTCTTGGTTATTCTAAAAGTTATTCAGTCGCTTCTGGGTAAGCTCAATTTTGCTTGCAGAATTATCCCGATGGGTCGGATATTCTCAGGGTGGTTATCTTTGGCAACAGCAGGAGTTCAGCAGCCTCATCATCATATTAGAAGAACGGCTGAAATCAAGGCGAAGTTAAGGGTGTGGGATTTGTTTCTGCAGGATTTTAACGGTAGAATGCTATTCTTAGAAGACTTAGACCTGTATACAGATGCGGCCGGAGCTATTGGCTTTGGAGCATACTTTAAGGAGAAGTGGTGAAGTGGTGTGCCAAACAATGGCCGGGAGGAATGGTTTTGAGGTGGTTTTACAAAGAATTTGACTTACTATTCCCCATAGTAGTAGCAGTAACTTTGTGGGGGGGATAGTTTAAGGGACAAGCATGTAATATTCCACTGTGATAATCTTAGCGTGGTCCAATCAACTCAATTACTGCCTTTTCGCCTCCAGTAGTCAGACTGCTGAGGCAATTGGTATTGCAATGCTTAAAGCTCAACATACTGGTCAGGGCCTCCCATATAGCGGGAAAAAAGAATGTCCTTGCGGATGCACTGACAAGGAGGTAACTGGGAAACATTTAAGGAACTTGCACCAACTGCAGACTCAGTACTAGCAAATTTTCCGCAGCAGCTTTGGAGTTTGGGTTATTAAAGTCTGGGGGACATTGTGATGGGTAATATAGGTCATTACTGCCCAATTAATACATTGTGTTGGAAATTATGTGAATAAAAGTTTTAAAATGTTATGTAGTTGTATTTCCTTCTGTTTCAGGGTCTCCGGTTCAGTTATGGATTCTGGGGCATTTATATATATTTTATATATATATATATATTGACCCAAATATATATTTACCCAATTTTTATATATTGACCCAAAGGTCGGCTGCTATTCAGGATAATGGTCGCCAGTTGGGTTTCCCTGAGGAGGCAGTATTACTGAAGTGGTTTTGGATTCAGCGGATGAAATGGGATCAGGTGGTGGAGAAAGAGGTTGGTTACGCAAGGGTATTCCCTCCCCCTGAGATATTGGTTCTACATGTGGGCGGTAATGATTTGGAGTATATGCCAATGAAAGAGCTGATTCGTATCATGAAGAGGGATATTGTGAGGCTCATTGAGTTATTCCCGGGTTTATTAATAGTGTGGTCACAGATTACGCCCAGAATAAAGTAGAGGAGCGCTAATGACGATAAGCGTTTGGATGGGGCCAGACTCAGGGTAAACAAAATAATAATTCTATAAGGCATAAGGATTTCGAGGTCCCAGGGGCATGGGAATATTACATAAACAAGATGGAGTTGTCATTGTTTAATTACACTTTAAAGGAGGGTATTATTCAGGCCATGGAGGTGGTTGGCAGTGCTTAGACTGGTGGTCTTGCAAGTGGCGGGGGTGCTGCATTCGTCTTAGGTTGGAGCTCATTGGTTGGTAAGGTATCCGGTCCTAGAGGTCCATTGGGCACGGGGATCCTTTGGGCCTCTCGGAAGATGAGCTCTTTCCGCGGCTGGTGTAGATACCTAGGGTGTTTGTTAATGGTTATCATACCTTGTGATAATAAAGCTATGGTCTGTTAATACCCCATTTTGGTGTGATGTGTTTTATTTGGGTGGATTGGGTTTTGTGCTCAAGTGTAACGTACCTGAGTCACGTATACTTAGGTCAAGATGGCATCAACATAAAACTGAAATGTGAGTTTGTCTTACAATTTTCAGAATCCTGGAAATCTACCTGATGCCTATTAACTATTCACAGCAACAATGATCTTCAATAGAGTGATTTGTGCCATAAAAAATATCAAGTATTAGAAAAAAAAAAGAAAAGGCAGTTAAATCATGTCAGCTGGCTCTTCCCTCCTGTGAAATTTGTAATAGAAAAAATATAGCTTTTTTATGTGTCATCAGAAGTTGAATGTTACTTTTTGTACTTCTAAATTAGTTAATTAGCAAAGATGTCAGGCATCAGATTTTGACTGCTGGGAGGTTAATATTTTACATGTGGTTTTATCAGTTTATTTTCTTCAAATACAGTACAGTTTGATTCATTTATCAGTATCTCATACATGATATAAGACAGATATGGAAACTACAAAGCCGTGCTAATGATCTTTATGAAGTACTTAGTAGCAAATCAAAAATTACATCTAATTACTTAACTCCTGGTGGCTTTAAGCTTTGCTGAACTTTTGCTTGACAATCTATCTTATTGCAGAAATAAGCTTAAAGCACTACAGTATTTGAAGAAAAACGACCCTTTTAAGTGCTTACATGTAGGAGACTCCATTTTGTCTTTGGTTCATTATTTCCAGTTAGAGCATGGAAGTGTTTTTTTCCCCTTCATGGATTAGGTTTTGGGGGAGTATAGACATGGAGAAGTGGGGATGATTTGTTAGATAATTGGATCACTGAATTTGACACAATCACCCTTTCCCCTCACATACCAGAATCAAACAGCTTGCATCAATAGATGCAATGCAAGAACCCATCTTACAAAGTCAACTTTCACTAAAGTATCATGAGCCCTTAAAATTAACTTTTTTAGAAATGAAAGCTTGCTTTATGACTTTCTTCCTTGTCTAATTATGCCCTTAGAGAATAGTTTAAGCACAGTAATAGTTTAAGTGGTAAGAGGAGCAGAGAGTTTCGTTTGGCTGAAAGGTAAATCCAGGTAGTGGGAACATATCTAAGCAGTCAGTACGAAGCAAGAGTGAAGATAAAGTAGGCAAGTGCTTCATGGATACCGGTTTAGATCCCATCTAATCTAGATTTATTTTACTCCCCATCTTGCGGCCATAGCAGCAGGTGGTATATATACCATACAATGTAACATCTCATCCAACAGATTTGTTGAAGCACCACTATAGCTCATGGACAACTTTGTTTGTGAATTAGTAACAAACGAACACCCTTAGCAGCTGTGTAAGCCAAAGACAGAAACATATTTTAGAGAAAATCTTACGTTTTGGAGACTCTCTTTGTGTATAGAAAGCTCCATCCTTTATAGAAGATTCCATCTTTTCAGTTTTCGAATAGCTTGGATAATAAAAGTGTGTGGTTATCTTATTTATCAGGGTGGGATGCATCGTGTATGAAGGCCATAGTTCTCAAGTCTTATAAAAGGATGTCATGGAGTCTTGTAATATATGTGTGATTTGGTCATTGGTAAGTATGAAATTCAATTTGTTTTTAATTAACATATTTCTAATTAAAATCTAGCTATATTATATCAAACATATATGTCTCAAACATATTTATATCATCATACAGTGGTCCATTAAATAGGAGAAAACAAGAACAATGCCTATATAATATCATACAATATCAACTTCAAAGTGTTTTTTCTAGATGGATGGGACAAATACAAAACAAGTCCATCCAAGGAGAGCAAAGATGCATTTTTATTACTTACTATGACCCGATGTTTAATCTCTAATGGCTATAAAGCTCCGCTCCAGAACTCACACTAACATCACATTGGATGGACTTTGAGGATGATTTATGACAACTTGACACATTAAGAGAGCAATAGAGAAAGACCGAACGTGTCCATCAGCTGATATGAATGCTTGGGATATCATGAGGGAAATGGATTCATTGCTATGTTTAAATTAGGCAGTGTTGGAGAGAAACTTTGATGTGAATAAACAATGTGTATAACTAGAAATATGTTCTTGAAAGGTTTTACTGAGAACACCAGGCACAAATACAGTAATAATATTAAAAGTATTTAATATTATCCCTAATTTGTTTAGCATAATGCTACATTGCAGATGTAAAAAATGCTGTTGTGATAGTGGATGAACACAAGGGGGGCATGTGCTCGGAGATGAATTTATTTTGTTGAAATGGTAACTGGTTATTTTAGATCAGTGGATCCTGCCGGCCCATGAGAAATTATCTGCTGATCCCTTGTATGACAACAGGCTAACATTTTAAACATACCAGTACTATAACCTGTAGTCGTGTAGTACCTTGTTGACAAAAATGTCTTAAAATTGAAATGTACACTATAGGACCTGTGCAAAACCGGATCTGCCAGTTATAGTAGAATAATGACAACTAGATGGAAAGTAGTGTTATAATACCTCGTTAAACATCTTCTACATCTCAAAGAGGTCTTCATAACCATTGGACGGCAACCAGCTGTTCCCAAAGCAAAATGGTTGAGAATCACTATTCTAGAGTTGATATTTCTCTTGTTTGAGAAGATCAGTGGTCCAAAGTAAAGATTCCCGCTTGGATATCAACACCTCCTTTGCAACAGAGCAACTGAACTGACATTTAAGGGAGGAATTGAGTGGGAAGACTGGCTAAGGCAAGGCTGGTCCTGAAGGACTAAAGACAGGATAGGGTTTTAGGATTTCCTTTCAGTGCACAGAATGACAAGCATATGTCATCTGTACCCAGCAGGGATATAACATTCTTGTAAGGTTATATTAATTTTATTTGCATTTTATGTATAGTGTTACTTGCATTTTATGTATTGACTTCATACAGCCTTTTTTTTTCAGCTACTATGTGCTTGGTCAATGTTTATAGATATAGGGTTGTATTTTAAAATTTTACTTTGTGTTAGTCAGACAAAAATGCTGCAGGCAAATTATGCATATGCTATGAAATGTGTAATATTTATATATGTAAGTGCCAGCAGTGATATCCTAAGATCCTTGCTGCCCCCAGACCTTTAAATCCTGCATCTTCTTAATTGGTACTGTGTAAAGAAATCAATTCAACTCTAAATTGAGAAAAGGGGGTAATATTTGGAGGGATTGCAGATATTGCATGAATTATCTCTCTTAACATAACATTCTCTGTTCTGACACAAGAGGGTGAAGTATCCCATTGTTTTATCACAAGAGTATACAGACAGAAGGGCAGTTTCCAATCACATATTGTGAAATTGCACCCAACTGATCATTCTAAAGCATATGCATGTGATACAGAGGACAGTCCTCAGCGGGATCTAGTCCTGAACCTCCAAATCCGATCCAAGATCAACAGAACACACTCTAGTAATAACATTTCCCACCATAATTCAAGCTATACATATGAATTGTCTGTTAGAAGATTGCATATATGGTTAGTTATGTTGTCTGGGCTGAACTAGGAATCCAGACATTACGATTCCAGGGCTCTATCTTAGAAGGTACTTGAAAGGAATCAAGATGGAAAAAAACATAGGAGAGGGTGTACACACAGGTGTTGATTTTTAATAATGGTTTAACTGACACCAAAAAACATTGGGCAAAAAAAAGAAAAAAATCCTGCATAACTACTATATAGTTCAAGTCTGCAGCAGGTAGTCTGGGATCAAATACGGCAAGTTTACTCCTGAACTAGAACAAAACAGCTTGCAGATGATCTTTCATATTGGTCAATAACTTTTAGAACCAGTGTGGACAAAAATGTAAAGTAGCCGTCTTAGAATTAGAAATGAAAATGGCAAATATGTTTTACTAGCGACTTGCCCGTCAAAAAATTACGGCAATAAAATTGTATCGAGACATTAATTTTGTTGGTGGTACGAGATCCTTCGGCACTCATTGCGAGGCTGTTGGTTGTAGTATTTTTTTGTCTGATAGGCGCTTTTGGTGTTATTGTTTGGTCGGCGGTGATCTGTTTTTTGGGCTTATTGCAAGGCTTTGTGTGCTATGAGCAGCGTTGGCGCTCATAGTGAGTGGCGCAGTAATTGGCTTTTATGTTTATTGTGAGAGTGTATTTTTTTTGGAGTATATGTTTTTTTGTATGCTAATTAAATAATAAAAAAATGCAAAAGCTAATATACTTTACCTATTTTGAAGTAATATATGCAGGAAGCATTGTGTTGAAGGGGATGACAATCTGTTTTGATGTTCCTGCATCATACAATGTCGGTTTGCACTGTTGTGGAGCTGATGTGTAAGTGTCAGCAATATGTGCAGTGTAAATAGACTGCGTGCTCGAGGAAAAGCCGTTAGGGTACCTGTGTACTTCCGCATTGTGTAAGTTGGTGTTCTAAAATGGCATTGAATGTGTATGTGCTAGGCGGCTGTGTATGTCCTTGTTAATAGTGTATCTTATACCTCGTACGGCTTTTTGCAAAATCCGTATGGAGCTCGTAATTGTTTTTTTTCTAAGTCCCGCGGCTCGTATTTTTGGATGCTAAGTCCGTAAATTTTTCGTTGTAAGTCCCACCTGCAGCTCATTGCAACCGACGTGGGAGCCTCCACCTCCGTAAAAGCGGCCCCTCGCTTTGCGAGGGGCCGCATTTGAAGGCCAAAAGTCATACGGGGTGGAAGGATGAGCGCCTATGGCGCTCATTACAGGCGCAAGGTGCTCCTTGCCAGCAACTGCGGACCTCGCGAGTTGCTGTGGGCTCGCTACGCGAGCCCACAAGCATTAGCAACAGCCCGCATGCTCACAACTATATATGTGATAGAATGTTTTATAGAATGTTACATAAAACAGCCTCAAATATATCACTTTTATATTCAAATATGCAGCTGTGGAATCTACCATTTTAGTTTCCAGCTATCTGTCTCTTGAAATGGGAGAGACTTTGAAAATACAATAAGTCTGACTGCACACAATGGGAATATGGCTTCTACAACGATCAGTGTGTTCATTTGGTTCTGTTGAGACAGATGCTGCAAGAAGCAGGCCCAGTATAGAAAATGGAAATCTGCATGTAAAAAGTGAAAAATGTAAAAGGCCGTGTTTATATTTTTTTCAGTCTTAAAAATAATTAATAAATAATCAAGTATTGTTATTCAAAATATTATACAGAATTATTATTTTTTTACCACAATAGTCCGTTAACTGTTTGTAATGCGATTTATTTTTTGATTAATAGTAAAATACATTTTTTCTTGAAATCTTTATATGTTTTAGTTACTTTTTATTCATCAAAATCTGTCATTAAAAAAAACAAAACATTTCACTTTGATAGATCAGGATATCCCTTTATCTGCACAGGTAAGTGATTCAAAAGGATTTAGCTAATAATGGATCCTGCTGTAGTAGAACAAGCGGTCCTGAAAATGTGGCCTGGATAAGGTGTGTAATGTCTAACATGATAGGGGTGTAGGAACTAGGTGGGGACAAATCCCCCGCAGATTATATGAACGGGGGACACAACAAATAGCAAAATTAAATGTAATCATACATTACCAGATTTGGCCACTATGGAGCAGTATATATCACATATAATAGTTGTCAAATTACGAAATGTTGTCACAAAGCGAGGGACGCAGTTCGGGCCACAAAAGCGGATCCAGCGTCGACTGCAATGAGCAGAAGGACACTAGCGAAGTGAGGGGCCGAATTTGCGGAGGTGGAGGCTCTATGGCGCCTCACAAGCCGATACAAACAGCCACAGAAGCGGGACTTTGAAAAAAAAAAAAAACACTATAACACGCAATGAATAAATACGGACTTACACAAAAAAAAATGCGAGACGCAGGACTTCGTAAATTTTTTTTTCTAACGCAAAATACGAACTTAATGGCCGAACCGCGCACAGTGACAAACATGAAAAAAACACAAAATACACACACACAAAAAAAAAACAGTACACACAGCAAGTGGGGAACAGCCAGGACGTCTAGGAGTCAGGTTGCACGCTAATTTAAGTCCAAATTACAGAGTTTAGACACTTAAAAATCCCCTAAGCGAGAGAAAAAATGTCCGCCCAAAAAAACGAAAACGCAGCTACACGACCCCTAAACCCGCAAAACACCGCCAAGCACATACGACTTTTACATAGACCCTTACGAGGTACAAAATACACTATTAGCAAGGACGCAAAATCATCCACACCCGCGTACCATATACACAATCGCCACCATTTTACAACACTAACTTACAGAATGCGGAACTACACAGCTACACAAACGGCCCCCCCTCGCGCACACAGCCTATTTACACTACACACTGCACACATTGCTGACACTTACACCTCAGCTCCACAACAGTACAAATCTACATTGTATGGTGCAGGAACATCAAAACAGATTGCCAGATCTTCAGCACCTTGGTTGCTGCAGATATTAATGACAAATAGGTAAAGTACCGTATATACTCGAGTATAAGCCAAGTTTTTTAGCCCTTTTTTTTTAAGGCTAAAAAGGGCCCCCTCGAGTCACTCTCCCCCCCCTCCCGTGTCTCTCTAACCCCCCCGTGTCTCTCTACCCCCCCCCGTGTCGCTCTAAACCCCCGTGTCTCTCTACCTCCCCCCTCCTCAACCTCAACCCCCCTAAACCTCCCCCTCAATCCCCCTCAACCCCAACCCCCCTCCTCAACCCCCTTCTCAACCTAAACCCCCCCTAAATACCTCCACCTCTCCCCTCACTTACTTGCTTGTGCTCCGGCCTCTGATTCCTTGACTCAGCTCGCATGTGACGTCACATGTGCGCAACGTCATTAGCGTATACCGGGTGCCGGAGGTACAAAATACACTATTAGCAAGGACGCAAAATCATCCACACCCGCGTACCACATGCTTGGGTGTGGGCGCCGGTTACTGGATTTATCAAAATGTATTCAATGATTCACTTGCAAATGAGAGTACTCTTCCTGCGATAGCCGGTTTTAAGCCCTCAACTCGTCCGTTATGATGGTTGTCCCAGGTTTTATATGTTGTTTAATGATGCGTATCGGTATCAATGTTGTAGATGTTCGGTCTGGTACCGCTACCAGGAAAGCCTCCTGTGTCTCACGACAGATACCACCAGACACCTATTGTAGGGGTAGAATTCTTCCAACATGATTTTTTCGCTTGGAAAATACGTTTTTATCAATTTCAACTGTTATGTTGGGCCAACCAATTATAATTGGATTTCACAGTAATGAGGACACTCAGACTTCTCTCATATAACTGTACCAATCAACAGTGATGTTTTTGTTGAGATCCAATTCTTTTCCACAAAATGAAATAGTGATATACTGCTGACTCCAGGAGTAAATAAAATATATGGCGTTTTTAAAGTCCATTTGTGAGCCAGCAAACCATGTGTTGGTTCGTAAACCGATAAGGATGCGACAAGATTTTATATGGCATCTCCATACTTGTTTTTTTTTTTAAATATAATTTCATATTATGGTTTTATGGTTTCAGATTTTGGGGGGCTTCTATGTCGATGCTAACATTGATGAGCCTGATATATGTGGTATTTGTCTTCTCACCAATCTCAGTCCTTTGCCTGGTGCATATGTAATTTATTATATATATATATACTGTATATATATATATATATATATATATATATATATATATACTGTATATATACACTGCTCAAAAAAATAAGGGGAACACTAAAATAACACATCCTAGATCTGAATGAATTAAATATTCTTATGAAATTCTTTGTTCTTTACATAGTTGAATCTGCTGACAACAAAATCACACAAAAATAAAAAAATGGAAATCACATTTTTCAACCCATGGAGGTCTGGATTTGGAGTCACCCCCATTATGAAAGTGGAAAAACACACTACAGGCTGATCCAAGTTTGATGTAATGTCCTTAAAACAAGTCAACATGAGGCTCAGTAGTGTGTGTGGCCTCCACGTGCCTGTATGACCTCCCTACAACGCCTGGGCATGCTCCTGATGTGGTGGCGGATGGTCTCCTGAGGGATCTCCTCCAACACCTGGACTAAAGCATCTGCCAACTCCTGGACAGTCTGTGGTGCAACGTGACGTTGGTGGATGGAGCGAGACATGATGTCCCAGATGTGCTCAATTGGATTCAATCTGGGGAACGGGCGGGCCAGTCCATAGCATCAATGCCTTTGTCTTGCAGGAACTGCTGATACACACCAGCCACATGAGGTCTAGCATTGTCTTGCATTAGGAGGAACCCAGGGCCAACCACACTAGCATATGGTCTCACAAGGGGTCTGAGGATCTCATCTCGGTACCTATTGGCAGTCAGGCTACCTCTGGCGAGCACATGGAGGGCTGTGTGGCCCCCCACAGAAATGCCACCCCACACCATTACTGATCCACTGCCAAACCAGTCATGCTGGATGATGTTGCAGGCAGCAGAACGTTCTCCACAGCGTCTCCAGACCCTGTCACGTCTGTCGCATGTGCTCACCTGCTTTCATCTGTGAAGAGCACAGGGCGCCAGTGGCAAATTTGCCAATCTTGGTGTTCTCTGGCAAATGCCAAACATACTGCACAGTGTTGGGCTGTAAGCACAACCCCCACCGGTGGATGTCGGGCCCTCATACCACCCTCATGGAGTCTGTTTCTGACCGTTTGGGCAGACACATGCACATTTGTGACCTGCTGGAGGTCATTTTGCAGGGCTCTGGCAGTGCTCTTCCTGTTCCTCCTTGCACAAAGGAGGAGGTAGCGGTCCTGATGCTGGGCTGTTGCCCTCATACGGCCTCCTCCACATCTCCTGATGTACTGGCCTGTCTCCTGGTAGCGCCTCCATGCTCTGGACACTACGCTGACAGACACAGCAAACCTTCTGTGAGGAATTGACTCTGCTGGGTTTTGAACCCTGGTCCCCAGGCTGCTATACCTCTTCCCTACCACAGCGCCAGCCTGCCTTTTGTGAATTCCATTGAGACCTTATAAGCTTGACTCTGCTAGCAATTTTATCAGTACCTAAGTCTCTTCAGCTGTGTCTGGTCAGGTGTCTGGTTCTTGGCCTATATAAGGCACTTCCTGTCTCTGTATCCTTGCCAGATTATTGTTGGTTCCTGATCCCTTCAATAAAAGCTTGTTCCTGTTTAACCTACAAGTTGCTGAACCGGATTATTGCTGACCTTGGCTACTGGTCTCCACAACTTTGTGATTCCTATATCATTACACCTTCTTGCCACAGCTCGCATTGATGTGCTATCCTGGATGAGCTGCACTACCTGAGCCACTTGTGTGGGTTGTAGACTCTGTCTCATGCTACCACTAGAGTGAAAGCACCACCAGCATTAAAAAGTGACCAAAACATCAGCCAGAAAGCATAGGAACTGAGAAGTGGTCTGTGGTCACCACCTGCAGAATCACTCCTTTATTGGGGGTGTCTTGCTAATTGCCCATAATTTCCACCTGTTGTCTATCCCATTTACACAACAGCATGTGAAATTGATTGTCACTCAGTGTTGCTTCCTAAGTGGACAGTTTAATTTTACAGAAGTGTGATTGACTTGGAGTTACATTGTGTTGTTTAAGCATTCCCTTTATTTTTTTGAGCAGTGTATATACACCGTATCTACTCGAGTATAAGCCGAGGTACCTATTTTACCACAAAATTCTGGGAAAACTTAGTGACTCGAGTATAAGCCGAGGATGGGAAATATGCTGCCCCCTGTGTCCCTCTTGTGCCCTCTGTGTCCCCCTCTTGTGTGCCCTCTGTGACCCTTTGTTGTATCCCCCCTCTCCCTCCCCTGTGTCTCTTTCCCCCCTCCCTTATCCTCCTCAACCCCCTCCTCATCTTCCCTCCTCAACCCCCCCTCCTCATCCTCCCCTCCTCATCCCCCCTCAACCCCCTTCCTCATCACTTTACCCCTCTCTAATAACGCCCCCTCTCCCTTTCCCCTCTCTTACCTTCCATCAGCTGCTCCTCCGCGCATCTTCCGGCTGTGTCAGGACCTGGCATGTGCTAATGATGTCACGTCATTAGCATATGCCTCCTTTGCGCGTCTTCCGGCTGTGTCGGGACCCGGCATATGCTAATGACATCACATCATTAGCATATGCCGGGTCCCGACACAGCTGGAAGACGTGCGGGGAGCGGAGGAGCTGCTGATGGAAGGTAAGAGAGGAGAAATGGGGAGGTAATTAGAGAGGGGTAAAGTGATGAGGAGGGAGGTTGAGGAGCATGATGATACGGGAGGGGGAGAGACACGGGCGGGGGAAAGAGACAAAGGGTGACTCGAATATAAGCTGAGGGGGGCTTTTTCAGCCCTAAAAAATGGCTGAAAAACTCGGCTTATACTCGGGTATATACAGTATATATATATATATATATATATATATATATATATATATATATATATATATATATATATTTATATCTATATATACATATCTATATTTAAAGAAAAGTCACTGCATATGCAACGTCTGTGGACACACTACTATACAGCATCATACAAGCAATATGAACCATCCTTCTAGACCATAAAATGTTCTGCCCTAGGCCTGGACCCATAGGCAGAAATTCATTACTTGTGGGGGTATTGTATTAAGTACAACACATTGCAAGTATATAAGCCAAGCACCCTATAGTTCACATTCATATAAAGCATGAATAACTCTTTAGGCAATGTAAATGCTCCAGGTTTCTTAAAGGGACATGGAGTGCAACTGGTTTTCCAAAGCATTTAACAGAGCAAGTTTTAAGCATTACAAAACCTGTGTTTTTTTACATGAACACAATATATAGTAAAACCTACTTAAACATAATTGAAAGAAACAGGGAATGCAGAGAGCATACTTTAGTGTGTAGATTTCATTGGCTGACAGAGAGAAAGTACCAGAAGCAGTTAGACATCTGAAAAAGTTTTTGCGGAAAAAACTAAATACACTATGACACATTCTCAAGCACCCTCTTTTTGATGCAATAAAGAAGAAAATTCTTTCCATGTCCCTTTAACCATTTCAGCATAGCACCTTCACATTACAAGTGTAAACAGTCTGGTCACAATGCCCTAGCTGGGTACTTACTAGAAATGCTTTTTGCAACTTTCCTTCCCAAGGGCTCATGAAACCTCTGCACTTTCTCCACTGAACAGCTCTTCCAAATTAGTAGCAGGTGAAAGTCATTAGCTCACTGCAGAGAGGAAAAAACAACCAACCACAAACTGCAATGCTACCTTTGCACATACAGTATATTAATTATGTTACTGCTGCAGAGGCCTGTATCCTGTATGATCCCTGTGCTTCTAAGGGGGGATTTACTAAAGGATTGCTGGTGCTAACTTGCTTCTCAGCTTAGAGTGGGATTTACTAAAGCCTCTTTGGATCTTTCCTGTTATCTGCTGGCTATTTATGATTCCTGTTATCTGCCTGCTACTTTGTTGTTAGGGTTAGTGGCACAGGACAGATCTCCTTAGGTAGTACTTAATTTGCCATGGGAGTCCAATGGGACCTCAATAGTAGAGGGTTAAGTTTAGGTACTATGGGTATCCATAAGAAGCCCTATGGTTAAAGAGTAGTTTATCATGGAGGTCCATAGGGACAACTTATGGTATATGTGTAAATTTTTGGTGCCATAGGGGTACATAGAGACCCCATAATAATAGTATAGTATCCTATGGGAGTCCATAGGGACCCCTATGGTATAAGGTTTACTGTTAGGTCCCATGGGGGTCAATAGGGACAACATGGTAATTGGGTAAGTTTTAGGTGCCACAGGGGTAAACTGAGACACCATGGTAATGGGTTAATTTTTCAGTGGGGCCCATTTTAACCTCCATGGTAACATGGTTATTGTGACGGACCCGCTGGCACTCCGACCGAGTACCTTCGCCAATCGATGCTCCTAGTGCTTGCCGAGGACTTCAAGAACTCCAACCGACACCATCAGCACTGCAGACTTATCACATTCCCCCAAGCATGAGCCAAGGCTTCAAGAAAGGGTCAAGCAGGTCTGTTTTAATGAGCACCCAAAGCAACAGCACTCACACAGCCAGAGCAACTCCTCCTCGGAGAGAAAAAAACTGACAGTTAAAAACAGACAGTGTTTGAAAATATGACAGTTATTAAGGGTTCTTAAACTGGTGTTCTAGGAGGGAGGGGAATAAAACAGTCAAACTAAGTCCATAAAACAGGGTTTTTCTTCACACTCTGCATCCGAAGTGCATAGCAAAACTGCAGATCCTTTGTCAGAGCATTTAAAGGGCCAGAACCAGTCTAATAAAATCCCCTATGCTCAAATAACATACAGTTCAAATACAGGCAATAATCAATGCAAAAGTCTCTTGTGGCTGCTTCTGCCACAATGCTCCCCCAGAACCAAGCCGGCATACACAGTCTGATCCCAACGGATCTGCTTGGGGATGTCCGGAGGAGTGCTCACAGATCATTTCTCGAGTTCTGTCTGTCTGGACAACCCGTCGGCGTTACCATTTTGTTTCCCTGGGCGATACTGGATGGTGAAATCAAATGGTTGTAGTGCCAAGCTCCATCTCAGTAGTCTAGCGTTGTCCCCTGACACCCGGTTTAGCCACACCAACGGGTTGTGATCTGTGAGCAAGGCAAATTGTTGTCCATATAAGTAGGGCTGTAGTTTCTTGAGGGCCCACACCACCGCCAAGCATTCCTTTTCGATGGCGGCATAGCTTACTTCCCTGGGTCGTAGTTTCCGACTTAAGTAAGCAACTGGATGCTTGCCGCCATCTTGGCTCAGCACTGCTCCCAATCCAAACATAGAAGCGTCTGTATGAACGAGAAAACGTCTAATTGGATCGGGAGCGGCCAGTACAGGGGCATGAATTAGGGCAGTTTTCAGTTCTTGGAATGCCTTCTTACACTCTGGGCTCCAGGTCACTACTTTGGGTAAGTTCTTTTTGGTGAGGTCAGTAAGGGGCTTGGCTAGGGCACTATAATTAGGTACAAATTTACAGTAATACCCAGCGGTCCCTAGAAAAGCTAAAACCTGAGTTTACGTGTGAGGGGTTGGCCACTTAGCTACGGCCTCTATCTTAGGGGGCTCTGGCTTTTGCTGCCCACTGCCCACCCTGTGGCCTAAGTACTGCACTTCGGCCATCCCTACGTGGCACATGCTGGGTTTTAACGTGAGACCTGCCTCCCTGATGCGGTTGAGGATGGCTCCTATATGGGTCAAGTGCTCGTCCCAGGAGTTGCTAAATATTGCTATATCATCTAAATAGGCGCAAGCATATTCCTGGGATCCGTCCAGTAACTGGTCCACCATCTGCTGAAACGTAGCCGGCGCATTCTTCATCCCGAATGGCATCACCTTGAATTGGTATAGCCCAAACGGGGTGACGAATGCAGACTTTGGGATGGCATCCTCGGCTAGTGGGATCTGCCAGTACACTTTGCACAAGTCTATTGTGGTGAGGTACTGGCCCCTGGCCATTTTATCTCAGAGCTCATCGATTCGGGCATGGGATAGACATTTGAAATTGTTTTATCATTAAGTTTCCGGTAGTCGGCGCAGAAGCGGGTGGTTCCGTCCCGCTTCGGTACCAGCACTGTCGGAGAGGCCCATCGGCTATCTGAGTGTTCTATCAATCCTAGTTGTAACATTTCGTCAATCTCCTTCCGCATATGATCTTTTACGGATTCGGGTATGCGGTAGGGGGTTTGTCGAGGAGGGTGTTGCCCTGGGGTTTCTACCCTGTGGGTAGCCAGCGGGGTATACCCGGGCTTGTTGGAGAATGTATCCCCTTTTTCCCGGATCAGCTCTAGTATTTGAGCTCGCTCTCTAGTGCTCAGCCTGTCTCCTAGCTGTACTTCCCCTAATTCGGTGTTGGCCCCCCCTTGGGCTAATAGGTCTGGTAGCGGTAGATTGTCCGGGTCCTCGACGGCTGAGGCACATATGGCAGTTACTTCTTCGATCCGCTCGTGATAGGGTTTCAGCATGTTAACGTGGAGCAGGCGTCTACCGCCTGCTCCTGTACATGGGGCAATTATATAGGTGGTATCACATACCTGTTCCACCACCTTATCAGGGCCTTGCCAGTAGGCCTGCAGTTTGTCATTTTGGATTTTGGATTAACACCTTTTATCCTATTTGAAAACTGCGGTCTGCGCTGTTGTTGCTGGGCCGCCTGGAGATTAGACCGTACAGTCTGGATTAGGGTCTCCAAGCGTTCCCTGAACTCTAGTACATATGGGACGATAGGTGTACCGTTACTGGTGACCGTTCCCTCCCAGTGTTCCCTAATGAGGTCTAAGGGACCCCGCACTCTCCTTCCGAATAGTAATTCGAATGGAGAGAACCCCGTAGACTCCTGGGGTATCTCTCGGTACGCGAAGAGCAGATGGGGAAGAAACCTTTCCCAGTCCTTCTGGGTATCCATGAAGGTACGGAGCATTTGCTTTAAGGTTCCGTTGAACCGTTCACATAGCCCATTGGACTGGGGGTGATACGCTGAGTTTACAATAGGTTTCACCCCACATGTTCTCCATAACTGATGAGTGACTTCGGCTGTGAATTTGGTACCCCGATCTGAGATAATCTCTTTGGGGAACCCCATTCTGGAGAATATCCGGATTAGGGCATCTCCCATAGTCTCTGCATGGATATTAGTTAGGGCTACGGCCTCTGGGTACCAGGTGGCATAGTCTACTACGGTTAGTATATACTTCTTCCCTGACGGGCTGGGTTTTGCTAGGGGTCCGATTATATCTACTGCCACTCTGCTGAAGGGCTCATCTATTATGGGTAGGGAGTGCATTTTTGACTTGTACCGGTCCCCTCTCTTCCCTACTCTCTGGCATGTGTCACAAGTTTGGCAATACTGACGAATATCTTTGGAGACCCCTGGCCAAAAGAAGTTTTGGGTCAAATGATGCTTCGTCCTACTGACGCCTAGATGTCCTGATAAAGGGATGTCATGGGCAATACGTAGTAATTCTTGCCTGTACTTTCGGGGCACGACTAATTGTGTGAGGGTCATGGGTACGGATCCTGCTACTACCTTCTCAGCATATCTATACAATAATCCTTTCTCCCAAGCGTATCTTTCCCCCTCCAAACCTGCCTGATTCTGTGTAACCCTATCCCGGTATACCTGCAGGGACTGGTCGGTGACTACTTCAGTACCAAATTCTAAGGGGGGAGCCCAGGGGACGAAAGGTGGGTCAGTACTATTACTTACCGGAGCCTCAGTGTGTTCAGAAGATGTGGTGGTGCGGGCCTGCTGCTGTGTTACCATGGGTAGCGCTTAATGCGTAGGGTGCTGAGAAACAAAAGCGTAGGTCAGCTCCCCCAAGTCGTTACCCAGGATGACATCAGCTGGTAAGTCCTGCATGAGGCCCACTTCCACATTCCCCGACCCCACTCCCCAATCCAAATGTACTTTAGCAGTGGGAATTTTGTAAACTGCTCCCCCTGCCACCCGGACTGCCACATATTCTCCAGTGAGCTGGTGCTTGGGGACTAGGTGATTGTGAACCAGGGTTATGGTGGCCCCAGAATCGCGCAGACCCTGAAGGCGTTTTCCCTCTACGTGTACCCCTTGGCGGTGTCCCTGTCAGTTGTCTGCAGCTGCTTGTACTGGGTTAACCTCGTGGAGGGTGCACAAAGATTCTTCATTAGACCGGGTCCCGAAGAAAGGTTGTTGAGGCTCACTCTGGTAGCAGTGTACTGCTGCCCGGTTTGCAGGGGAATTAGTTGGAGTATTCCACGTGGAGCGGTTTCTGTTTCTGAGACAGTCTCTCTGCATGTGGCCCTGCTGGTTACACGTGTGGCACCTGATGAAAGATCGGGCATTGTTGTACCGTGCAGGGGTTTGGTAGTTCCCACCACCCGGACGCAGTGCTGGGGTGGGGTTAATGGTGGGAGGTGGGTTAGCAGCTCCCAAGATGGACCGTGCCTGTACCCGCTGTGCCCTCCTGGCATCTTGGTACTCGTCTGCCCACCTGGCAGCGTCAGTTAAGATGCACGGTTTCCGATCCCTCAGCCAGTTTTGTAAATCCGGGGTTAACCCCTGGAAGAATTGCTCCAGTAACAGTAATTGTAGCATGTCCTCCACTGTGGTTGCTTGTGCGGCTTGCACCCAACCTTTGCCCGCCCTAGTTAAGCGGTGTGCCCACTCCATGTGAGTATCTTTCTCCGTCTTTCGGCTTTCTCAGAACCGCTGCCGGTATGCCTCCGGGGTAATTGCATACCTGTCCAGGATCGCCTGCTTTACTTTCTGGTAGTCTCTGCTATCCTCGTCTGGCATGGTGCGGTAGGCTTCTGATGCCGGGCCCGCTAGCTTACCCACCAACAGGGGTACCTGGTCGGCGGCGTTGATCTCATGTAATTGGCATAACCTCTCAAAGTCATGCAAGTAGCCATCGATGTCTTCGGTCTCCACATAGTTTTTAAAAGCATGGTACGGGATTTTAGGCTTCCCCAGTATTATGTGTGGTGTGATTAGGGACCCCTCTCTGGACCTTCGGTCTGCCCGCTGCTTTTCCATTATGTATTCGTGGACATCTGCCATAATCCTTTCCAAGGTTTCTGTGGGAGGCGTACCTGGGAAAAAGGCCAGTCTGCTTTGGAGTTCTCTTCCAAACTCATTCTGTGTGCTGTCCATAAGAGGTGCTGCAGCAGCTGCCCGGTCTCCCTCCATGAGTTCAGCAATAAGGGTAGCTTTGGTTTTATTGCTGGCAATAATTCCCCTTGCTTCCAATAGCTCTTTTAGCGTGGCCCGTTTCAAGTTGTTATAGTCTGTCCCCATTCACTATCCGTTCGGGTATATTCACATATCCTTTCCTTTCGGTTCCATACGAAATAGCAAATTTCCCAAATGGCTGTAACTGCCAAACAACGGTCTGCTGTGAGGTTTGAATCCCGTCGCTGCCACCAATTGTGACGGACCCGCTGGCACTACGACCGAGTACCTCCACCAATCAATGCTCCTAGTGCTTGCCGAGGACTTCAAGCACTCCAACCGACACCATCAGCACTGCAGACTTATCACATTCCCCCAAGCATGAGCCAAGGCTTCAAGAAAGGGTCAAGCAGGTCTGTTTTAATGAGCACACAAAGCAACAGCACTCACACAGCCAGAGCAACTCCTCCTCGGAGAGAAAAAAACTGACAGTTAAAAACAGACAGTGTTTGAAAATATGACAGTTATTAAGGGTTCTTGAACTGGTGTTCTAGGAGGGAGGGGAATAAAACAGTCAAACTAAGTCCATAAAACAGGGTTTTTCTTCACACTCTGCATCCGAAGTGCATAGCAAAACTGCAGATCCTTTGTCAGAGCATTTAAAGGGCCAGAACCAGTCTAATAAAATCCCCTATGCTCAAATAACATACAGTTCAAATACAGGCAATAATCAATGCAAAAGTCTCTTGTGGCTGCTTCTGCTTTTATACTTAAAAGTCCCAACAGGATTCCAATAGGGTTATTATCCCACCCACCCCAAAGCACAAGGTAGCGTTTTAACATTAGATATATATTTTATTAATATGTAGTGCAACTGACCATGCGTGGGCATGGTGTTATTTCACGTATTGTCAACCATTAAAGGTTTACCAATTGACATGGTGCTTGGGCCAACAGCGCTGCGTGACCCGGCAGAGCCTGGGCGATGCTGATTGGCTGGGAAGCGGAGGAGGGACTTAAGGCCGTTTTGCGGGCTTCCTCCTCACTCCGCGCGGGCCATTGAGCTGATTCCCTTCCTCCCCTTGAATTGGTGGTCAGGTAGGAAAGTAGCAGATATGGAAGTAAGGTATGTCTAGAGGGCAAGGCTGGTTGAGCAAAGTTCAGGAAGCTTAAGCTAGGTTTAAAAAAAAAAAAAAGGGGGTGGAAAAGAGTTAAAGGGTGAGGATTCTGTGAATTCTAAGTTGGGATGCAAATAGGAATGTCTTTGGTTGGCTGGAGGTGAGATACCCGGCCCACGGGCTTAAGTGGGCGTTGCCCTGCCTCATGGGTGTGCTTAGTAAAGCACTGGGAGGCTCTGGGCACGGGCCCAGGGCGTGAGGTTACTGACCGGGTCGGGCTCCTCCTCCGGAATGTTATTTGAGCTGTGATGTAACAATGTTAATTATGTTAATTGGTTATTGGTTTATGGTTGCTTTAATAAAGCTGTGGCCCGTGACTCATAGCGGACCTAATTATAATACCAACAACTTAGTAAATCACATGGAGACCTGAGTGGAGTTGATGCACAACGAGCCGTGGTATATAGAGCCTCATTGCGCGTCTTCTAAGTAAATCCCCCCCCCCCTCTTTATATATTTTTAAGTTGCTTTTCTATACTGTATGTTAGAACACTTATATCAGATTTGTAACAATCTGCGTACAGTTTTATACTGTGCAGTATTTTCTTTCATCTGCTGTTACACAATACATTCCAGGCCCATTCACTACAGTTAATATTTCAGCAATCTGGTCCCACTCATGTTCCCAGAAATTGAATTTTGTTATTCAACCTGCAGGCTGGAGGATGTGAATGTTTTGTGCTATATATACAGTGCTAGCTGGGTGTCAGCATGCTATTTGTACTGTAATTGTTGTTTCCTTGATATCCCATTGTGACACAGGACTGCACTGGAGGTAACAGATATTAATATTTCCAAAAGAAATTGCTTTTTGTTTATTTTCTGTATTTCCTAATGTAAAGGAAATTAATGTTATTTAAGACTTGCTTACATGGGCCATATATATTGCAATAAATGTTTTGTGATTTAATATAAAAATATTTAAAAAATGAATTAATTAAAAAAATGTTTTTCTTCATATCTACAAATTAGGCACTTCATTATTTCACTGCCAACATAGGACATAATGAGACCACTTACCGATTTTGTGAAGAAATGCTTAGAAAATCCAAATGTAAAGGGAGGAATAAGTATGAGATATAGATTAGAAAAGAAACTAGATGAAAACTCCTTACATAAATTAAAAAGAAGTTCGGAAAATTATCCGAACATTAATATACATAATAGAGAATGGGGTAAAAGTCTAGCTTTTCAAATCAATACTTGTAGAAATTAAATTTTGTCTGAAACAAGTCTTAATGTGACTTATAGAATGTTTATTGTAACAAATCACAGTCAGATTGTTGCTTTAGAAGATGTGGACAAGAAGGGCCGGATTTACGTTTTTGGTGCAATTGTTCAATACTTAAAATATGGCAGAAAATAGAAGTACGGTAATTACTTATATGAATAGGAAACAAATAATACACCGCAAATTTGTTTAATATGAATGTTCCCTAGAAAATTAAAATTCCCAAGTAAAAACTATTAGCAACAAGATTGAAAAAAATTAGACCTCTTCTGGTGCATGACCTAAGCAAGGCCCAGTTGGTATGTACGATAAGGGTTAAACATAATTACCTCTAACCTATCACGATTAGACACAGACTACTTCGTTACCATTAATAAATAAACATAATCACGTGAGGGGAGTAGCCTGGCCTACCATGTTGTAGCATCCGTACCACCGTACGGTAGGATCTTACCCATTTTACCACTGTCCTGGCGACTCCCCTCACCACTCGACACTACGACAACAACTTAAACATAATTTGTTAACATATAATATACACTAAACAATATAACAACCACAAATGCTTAACAAAACAAGATAATCCTTAAACTTGCCAATATACATTATTAGTTTTATTCATGTATTCCTTTCCTTTCTTTTCCTTTTCATTTGTTTGTTTTCTTTTTTCCTGGATTTGTTTAGTTTTTTTTAAATAAAAACATAAGAAATTATAGCTTTAAACAACAATACTTTAAGGGATGGGTGGGTGGGTATCTTCTCTCATGGCTAGCTGGGGCTGATGGTCTAATGGTGGAAATGGCGCCAACCAGCCTAGAAATAACTCCACCTCCCCCAGCTACCCACCTCCTTCCATACCCGGTTCTGCCAGGTCAAGGGGCTCTCCAGGAGGCTGGAGTGGCCTCCAGGCCCTTCATTACAGTGGAGAAAATAGATGAAGCAACCTACACATTAGAATATAAATTACATTATGATAATACATTGTCCTCTTTGATCAATAGAAGTTAAGATTATATAAAGTAAATCTTAAATAGGATATGTTTGTATAATGAACGTTTATAATGTTATACAAGTTATTTGTTTATATAATGTTATGTTCTTTAAATAAAAATGTATTTAACAAAAGTAATATAGACCTCAAGTTCAGTAGTGCCAATCTTGATCCAGAGAGCACTACAGGCCAGGATTTAAGGATATAACCAGTGGCACAAACACAATGCTGAAGCTACTGAATAGGATACACTGAAACAAATGACATAGGCTTATATGTTAAAAGGGGATATTACTATGATAGCGGTGTAGAGTTGTGTGTTTACTGTATGGAGTATCAATAAAGCTTACAACAGTAATTGACAATGAACAATGCCATAGAGGTTAGGAATATAAAAATACCTGGATACTCACATACACAACTTTTCTCTTTGTATATGTAATCTATTTTAGGAACAAATGGAGTCAACTATCATGCATGCTAAAAATATTGAGTATTTTTATGGGTTTTATTTCGTAGAGTATATAGAAAACTGGAGTGTGGAGCTCATTTCGTTATACTTTGTCACAAAAGCTTTGCAGCAAATAGGCAACTGCTCCATACTCCGCCAAAGTGGAAAATATTTGAGAAGGTCCAGCCTAAAGAGGGTGGGGAGATTTTTCTCAGAAAACATTAATTATTTTAGACATAATAAATAAAAAATTGATCTGTATATTTATAAAAACTGTGAAAGCTGGAGTGGTCTTTTTAAGCACATATGCCTCGGCATATTCTAGCTTTAAAACCATTCCCATAGCAGATAGGCTAAGAGTAAACCTGAATATGTTGGGATGATATTGACAAAGTGGCTCATTGGATCATCAGTTCATTGTTTTTAACACCATCAGATACACGTGAGTAAAAGTTTTTCATTTTTTGAAACAGGTACCGAATTGGTGGATCATCAACTGTATGGGGTGGGTAATATACAACTAAGAATCTTAGTGCTTTGACAGTCACAGTCACTGATTTGGCTTTGTTGCGAAAAAACATCACTATGCTCTTTCCCCAAATTGTAAATACTAGTAGAGCAAGTGCTTATTACCTGCATAATTAATGCATGACAAATACAAGCCTTCATCATAATCTGTTCTAACCAACCCTACAAAAATGAATAACTGACACAAACCAAAATTAGGATTAGTATTAGTATATAATTTAGGTGTGGAACAGGGGCTAATTGTTAATTATCACAAAATATTGTGTCTGTTTAAAACCCAAGTATAGTCTTATTGAATGTGGTTAACCAATAGCGGCCAGTGATACATCTGGTTGGTCATGCCTACACAAGACACTATTTTGCTGTCTACTTACACTATTTTGCGGCTTCCTTACTGTTGTCCTTCCTTACTAGTGAAGTATAAATCACATTGATGTTTATCAACAAATGCATAGAAGCAGCCAATAACCTTGGATTTAGTAGCTTTAACAAGAAAAAAAATATTCTTCTATAGACCTATTATTAGCTGTAAAAGTCATCTGGTCTTTGAAATAAAGCAGAAACATTTGGTTGATGTGAGCCTGCCCCATTAAATCATACTGCAGCAGCACCCAGCAGGCCGAGTTGTATGTGAAAATAAGATGCAATAGAGGAGAGCTGGGATATGACAGGCTGAGTGAGACAGGCCATGCAGGACGTTGGTGAATCAGTGGGGTGAGCTGTCACACGCACTAAAAATGAAAATAAAGACAGGAGTGTTGTAACACAGACTGGAGCAATGCCTGTGCTTTCCAAGCCTGCCACACGTCTTAATAAATCAGTGCTTGGTGAGGGTCAGCCATGCAGGCGGTGTCAGTTCCCACTGTAATAAGCATCCTTCACTGCAAAATCTTGCCTTGCCAAAGGGTGAGAAGACAGATAATATTAACCTCTTCAACCCTAAGAGACTTGTACAGCATGCTTTTCGCAATGTGCTGTGATGACAGCCCTGGGCTCTCTCAATGCTATCACTGAGACCATGGCTCACACAGGCCAGGTTATTCTGTTCTTTCACTATGGGGTTAATTTTTGTGTCTGAAGGAATAATAGAAATAAATGATAAAAATACATAATAATAATACAGCAATTTAATAAAAATGAAATTGGATTATGGTTAAATGAAAACTGACAAACTAAACACTGTAGCTTCAAAACGAAGATTCTGTAATAATTACATGCCAGAATCTCCCTCCTTCTCTATACCAGAAGCCAGATAGTTAATAAGTCAGCAGATCTGCTACACTTGCTGGCAGAGCCCTTCTGCCTGCTCATTTTTCAATGGGAAGACTGGTCAGCATTGACAGCCAGTAAACCACTGGCAGGAAGCTTGTTGTAAGCAAATAAACTCATTGTATGTGCTCTGTGCACCTAAAAATGACATGGCTGTAATAATAATTATAACATGTTTACCAGGAGTGCTTATCCTCTTCATTGTGATGTGCCTGTAACATTGTGAGCATTAGCCCGGGCTATTATATGGTTCCTGTAACAATAACTATGAGCCAAATTCCTACATAAGACCTAATGTTGATATTACATGCTACTAGTACTCACTTTGTGTAACTTAATATCTGCTTGAAGTTTTAACTAAAGTGTAATTACATAGCCCCTATAAGAAATGTAGACAAGGGGTTCTCAACAGCCAGTCCTAGGACAGGCCCTATTAGGTGCTCTTCAGGAACAAAGATGGATGACGAGAGCCCAACATTTTAAGCATGTCTCTATCATCAGCCACAGTTACAGAAAGGTTATTGAGCATGTAATCTGTAGCTAAAATGTACTTAAATCATTATTATGTAACATCACCCTGAACAAAAGTGTTCTGGATCTTGCAGGCAGTTCCCATGCGCACTGAAAGGTAACTAGCTGGTCCCCCAGATCATAATAATGTATGTGTAATCTGTAAACTGTGAGTGCTCATAGTGAGCCTAAACTTAACATAACCTAATGTGACAAGTAACAGCACTCACTGCAAGTATAGTTATACCCTTCCTTGCCAAGATTGTGGTAGGGACGGGGTTAACACTAAATAGAAGCACTGCAGGGAGTTTATAATGCCTCCACCTATAGCTTGCTATTATCCAAATGTAGAGGGTTGATATAAAGTGCCATGGGGGTCCATAGGAAACACTATGGTAGTAATTTAGGGTGCCATAAGGGTTCATTGGGATCCTCATGATAGTAATTCCAATGGGCACATATAGACTACAAAAAAAATGCCCGCAAGTAAAAAGCTGTCTACAGGAGCCATGAAATTGAGCCTTATATCAGTTATCTCACAGGTAATAGCAACGGTATGGGAAAATCTTGCATTGGAAGAACCCACAACTATTCTCAGAGATAACATAGTCCCATTTACATCAAAATAATCTCTCTGGCTTCAGCCTTGCAAACACTCCACAAATAACAGTGAAATCGTCTTATGTATCCTATAGATGCCTCATAGGATGTTAGAAAAGACCGTATCCTAAAACAATAACTAGCAAATGTAGGATATATATGATATATTTCCTGTTATGGTGAAACATCTCTATTCCCTGTCATTCATTACTCCTACTTTCCCCACCTGACCCCTTCCAATACTTCCACTGTTAATGATATATTATACTGATTTTCTTATTCACATATGTAAAACCTATAAAAACTATAAACAGTTTGCAAAAAATATTAATCATTTAATCACAATCTCTCTGCTGGACAGCATTTGTAGAGCTACACAAATTTTTATTTAAGAATCTCTCATTCTTGTGAATATTTATTCTGATTCGGATAGTTTTACAGCCTCTATTTGTCACTTACATATCATATCCTTTTCTATGTGGTTGTTCTCAATGTGTACTTACTTGTGACCCTTCATGTACAGTGCCTTGCAAAAGTATTTACCCCCCTTGGCATTTTTCGTGTTTTGTTGCCTCACAACCTGGAATTAACATGGATTGTTTGAGGATTTGCATCATTTCATTTACAGAACATGCCCACAACTTTAAAGATGTTCTTTTTTTTATTGCAAAGCAAACAACAAATAGGACAAAATAACAGAAGAAGTAAATGTGCATAACTATTCACCCCTTAAAAGTCAATACTTTGCAGAGCCACCTTTTGTGGCAATCACAGCTCCAAGTCGCTTTGGATCAGTCTCTATGAGCTTGCAACATCTTACCACTGGGATTTTTGCCCATTCCTCTTTGTAAAACTGCTCCAGCTCCTTCAAGTTGGATGGTTTGCGCTTGTGAACAGCAATCTTTAAGTCTGACCACAGATTTTCTATTGGATTGAGAACAGGGCTTTGACTAGGCCATTCCAACACATTTACATGTTTCCCCTTAAACCACTCAAGTGTTGCTTTAGCAGTGTGTTTGGGGTCATTGTCCTGCTGGAAGGTGAACCTCCGTCCTAGCCTCAAATCACGCACAGAGTGTTACAGGTTTTGCTCAAGAATATCCCTGTATTTAGCACCATCCATCTTTCTCTTAACTCCGACCAGTTTCCCCCCGGCTGCTGAAAAACATTCAAACATCTCCACAGCATAATGTTGCCACCACCATGTTTAACTGTGGGGATGGCATTCTTTGGGTAATGTGATATGTTGGGTTTGCGCCAGACATAGCGTTTTCTTTGATTGACGAAGTTCAATTTTAGTCTCATCCGACCAGAGCACATGCGTTTTTGCAAACTCAAAATGTGCCATTTTTTTTTTTGCTAAGAGTAATGGCTTTCTTCTGGCCACTCTGCCATAAAGCCCAACTCTATGGAGCGTATGGCTTATTGTCGTCCTATGTACAGATACTCCAGACTCTGCTGTAGAACTCTGCAGCTCCTCCAGGGTTACCTTAGGTCTCTGTGCTGCCTCTCTGATTAATGCCCTCCTTGCCCGGTCCGTGAGTTTTGGTGGGTGTCCGTCTCTTGGCAGGTTTGCTGTTGTGCCATGTTCTTTCCATTTGGTTATGATAGATTTGATGGTGCTCCTGTGGGTCATCAAAGATTTAGATATTTTTTTATAGCCTAACCCTGACTTGTACTTCTTAACAACATTGTCCCTTGTTTGGAGAGTTCCTTGGTCTTCATGGCAGTGTTTGGTTATTGGTGCCTCTTGCTTAGGTGTTGCAGCCTCTGGGGCCTTTCTAAAAAGGTGTGTATATGTAATGACAGATCATGTGACACTTAGATTGCACACACTATGTGACTTCTGAAGGTAATTGGTTGCACCAGAGCTTTTTATGGGCTTCATAACAAAGGGGGTGAATACATACGCACATGCCATTTTTCTGTTTTCTATATCTAAAAATAAGTTTTATGTATATATTTTTCTCATTTCACTTCACAAACTTATACTATTGTGTTCTGATCCATCACATAAAATTCAGATTAACAAAGCATTGAACTTTTTGCCTCTGTTCTGGGATTTCTCCTGAACAGTAAGTGTGTTGTGTACTTGTGCAATGATTAGTGGGCAGCTGCGAGTGGGTGTGGTTTTGCCTCTGTAAAGCTATATCAGTGTGTGACTTTTTGTGGTCTGCTTGCATCTGTTCTGTGATTTCTCCTGAACAGTAAGTGTGTTGTGTACTTGTGCAGTGATAGGTGGGTCTAAGTGTAGGAGTTTAAATAAAATGAGGGAGTGCAAAAGGGGAGCACATTGTAGTGCTTTATAAAAAAAATTCCCCACTGTAAATATGAGTCAGTCCAGTGGAAACCTCACTCAGTGTACATCCTGTCATATGTATACACTACTGGAACAGATGATCCAGGGTCCATACCTCTGCGACAGGTGTGAGCATGTTGCCTATCTTGAAACTCAAATTGGAAAACTGGAAAGGAGAATTGCAGCACTTTGTGATATTGCTCCACTGGAAAGAGGGTTGGTGATCAGCAATGAATAAGAAATGGGATTCAATAGGCATTACTGAAACGTGGTGGGATGAATCTCATGACTGGACTGTTAATCTGGATGGTTATAACCTATTTAGGAAAGATAGTAGCAATGGTAAAAAAGGAGGAGGGATTTGTCTGTATGTTAAGCCTGAATTTAAGCCTATAGTCAGAGAAGATATTTATTGTGAAACTAGCGATAATGTTGAATGTTTGTGGATAGAGTTAAATAGCGGAGCAGCAAATTCTAAAAGAATATTAGCTGGAGTATGCTATAAACCCCCAAATATAATTGAAAGTGAGGAAATGCAATTATTGTTACAGATTGAAAATGCAGCTAAGCATGGTCAAGTTCTAATAATGGGAGATTTTAATTACCCTGAAATAAACTGGATAAATGAGACCAGCAGTTCAGCTAAGGGGAGCAGGTTCTTGGGTACACTCAGGGATCATTATCTGGCCCAGGTTATACAGGAACCTACAAGAAATAAGGCTATCTTGGATTTAGTTATCACAAATAATATTGATATAGTATCAAATGTTGAAATAGGGCAACATTTGGGAAACAGTGATCACAACACAGTCTCATTTAAGGTGGAATTAAAAAAACATAACTGGCAGATTTGAATAGTCTAAGGGCAGAACTACAACGTATAGACTGGGACAGAGAACTTACAGGTAAAAATACTGAACATAAACGGACAACGTTCAAATCCTTACTAAATAAACATACTTATCACCATATACCATATGGAAATAAAAGTAGAAGGAGTAAATCACAACCCATGTGGCTTAACAATGAATTAAAGATGAAGACGAGGAGTAAAAAATAAGCATTTAAATTATACAAACAAGAGGGGACAGAGACTGCTTTAAGTAAGTACAAGGAAATCAACAAGGCTTGCAAAAGGGCTATTAGACTGGCTAAAATCGAAAATAAAAAGTTAGTTGCAAAGGAGAGTAAGACTAACACTAAAATATTTTTAAATATATTAATGGGAAGGAGGCCAGGAAGGAAGCTATAGACATTACAATGTGTCACATCTAAATGGCAGATTCAATTTAATACAAAAAAATTGTTAATAAAGTTATGCATCTGGGAAGGAAAAATAGCCATGGAATTTATAATCTTAATGGAGCAAATCTAGGGGTATCTGATATTGAAAGGGATTTGGGATTGCTTGTGGACAACCACCTAGGTAACAGTGCCCAATGCCGAGCAGCATCTGCAAAGGCAAGTAAAATATTGGCATGTATTAAGAATGGTATGGGATCCAGGGAAGCAAATATAATTCTGCCACTATACAAATCCCTAGTACGCCCTCATTTGGAATATGGAGTACAATTTTGGGCACCACCACATAAAATGGACATTTTAGAGCTGGAAAAAGTACAGAGAAGGGCAACGAAGCTAATAAAGGGAATGGATGGGCTAAGTTATGAAGAAAGACTAACCAAATTAAACTTATTTACTCTAGAGAAAAGGCGTCTAAGAGGGGATATAATTACCTTATATCAATATATCCAGGGCCAATACAAGGTTTTGTCAAGGGAACTTTTTGTGCCAAGAGGTTTTCAACTGACAAGGGGACATCCTTTAAGATTAGTAAAAAGATTTCTTCAAAGGGTTCTTCACAGTAAGGATGGTTAATCTGTGGAATTCTCTACCATGAGGTGGTGACAGTGGATTATTGATAGATAACTTTAAAAAGGGATTGGATATATTTTTAAATAAAAAGGGCATTAAGGGCTATCCTGGAATATAGAGGGAGTATTGATCCAGGGATGAATCCGATCGCCAGTACCTGCGGTCAGTAAGGAATTTTACATATTCTTTCCCTGTTGAGACAACTGGAAAAGTTACACTGTATTTTTTTTTCTGTTTGCCTTCCTCTGGATCAATTAACAATAAATCCACATATTGCAGATGAGAGAAGATCTAAAAAGGTTGAACTTGATAGATTAAAGTCTTTTTTCAACCTAAATTAGTATGTAACTATGTAACTTAAGGCTTTAATGTAACAAAATAGGTAAAAAGTCTAGGGGGGTGAATACTTTTGCAAGGCACAGTATCTGGTTTCTAACTTCATACTGCCTCCATGTAGCTGTTCTCAAATAATTTGGAAGGTGGGGTGCTGGTAATAAAGTAGAGGTTGAGCCATTTCACTACAGATGGTTTAAGCATATTTATTTACCAATCATTTCAATATACTAGTGTCATAACTCAAGTTGGCCACTAGTTGGGCCTACCAGGAGGGACTGTTATATACCAATCGCCGCCATCTGTATATTGTTTTATGGGTGATTATATGTTAGTATTATGTTGTATATTGTATTATGGAGTGATTGTATTTAGTTAACCATCCCCCATTGTATAAACTCTCAGTCAGGAGTTGGCCATATGGTCCTTAGTGTAAACAAAGGAGATACTGCTCAGTCTAAACCAAGGGCTGAGACATGATGTTCCTGTAATCAAAACTGCTGAAGGTCCAGAGTAACCCAAATCCAGTCAGCAGACCCCAGCCAGAGAGTGGGTCGTGACAACTAGTTCATAAATAAATTGGCCATAATCTGAACTAGAGTGGATATGTGTTGACCAAAGAGCTTATTGACCTTATTATCACTGCAACATTCTTTTTGTTTTCACAAAAAAAGCCAATGTCTTTTATTCTTATTGAAATAACATCTCCGGTTTCAAGCTTTTCAGTACAAAATATCATCTCTTCCGTATGCCGTATACTAAATATTTCTTCATATGTTGAATATTGTGGTCACAGGGAGAATGAAACGCTGAGCTAAATTATAGTTCCTGCAGCCAATTTTCCTCTTACCTTACAACTGTAGCTGTAAAATACTTTTTAATCTCTCTTTATTGCTGTTCAGCAATGTGTTTCAGATGCGTTCAATGACAGGGGCGTTAATGATGTTTCCACGTGTTAGTGATGCTTTGGAAATGGCAGTAGCTTAAAAATGGATTTTAGTAAACCACAGTATTTTCTCTCATCACTCAGAAGTTATTTCTACTTCCAGTTCTCCCTTTTTATCCTTTCATACTATTCTGTCCACATCCACAATCTACCCCTTCCCCAAATAAATTGGTGGATTAAATGTTTCCCAACACTTCACCTTTCAGTCCTATTGCAGTTATAAAATGTGTATACAATAACTGTATCTTTGAAAAATTCTCAAGGTGTTCCCTTGAACAAATCTCTTTAGATTGGATGCATTTCATTGTCAAGTACAAGGTGTGGAAAGAAGTTATATTATCATTGGTAGGTTTTATTTTTTAATTGTCAACATTCTTTCCTGGATTATGTTGATTGGATATTGCTTTTAAAAGCAAAAAAATACAGATACAAATGGATTGAAAATATGGCAAGGTCCTGCTTGTGATAGCTTCAAGTGTTGATAAATATTAGGTGCACTTTCCTGTTATGCCTCAGATACTTTGCTGCCATCTTTAAAAAAAATCCTTACAGGTGACCTCTAGTGATGGTTCCTTACAATCGAATGTAGAACATTTCAACACTTTGCAATAAAGCTGGTGAAGTAGGGGACTCGCCAACTGTGGCCAGTGTTTGGTGTTGTTCAGTCCTGTTCAACTCTCTGTGACCTCATGGACCACAACACACCATGCTGATCCTTTTGGTATTCATGGCAGGGATACTGGAGTGGGTTGTCAGATCCTTCTCCAGTGGGCCACAGCATACAGCTCCTGGTATTCCTAGGTGGTCTCCCATCCAAGTACTGACAAGGCCAAAGCCTGCTTGGCATCAGGGTGGCGTGACCTCTAGGTTCCCTGACTGGAATGAAACCCAGTCACATCGGTGAAGGCACTGAATCATAACCACTGGATCACCAGGGAGCCCTAGTGCCCAATAGTTAGATATAGTTCAAGACAACAGCATGAGGGAGAAAGAAAATAATAGCAACCTGATTTTATTGTTTGCTATGAGCAAAAGCATTTGAAAAAACATGATGTATTGTGCTTGCAATATCCATTATTAAACCTTGCAGGTGTTGTCACTTTCAAGCAGTGTGAGATTCCACAGGAGTATTAGAATAATGTGTCCCTGCTAAAGTAATTACATTAACACAGAAGATTTTGTCATTTAGTATCATGCTTCTAAAAGAGGATGCTTTAAACAACACAAAAGTTAAAGAAGTTCTGTAATTTAGAAAAAAATCACATAATTTTGAGGTATGTAACAAAAGAACAATGTTGGCACCCGTGTAAATCATGAGCACAAAAGTATATTAGGAAAACATTCATTTTAGCAGACTTTGATACGGTATGAGAGGTATCCTTCCTGTTTAAGGCATGCAGTGGCAGGTACAGAGTAGGAAATGCAGGAAGGCCAGAGACACAAGCAGAGTCTGCCAAAATTAAAATTTTACTCTAAAAATGCTTTTATGCCCATGACTTACATAGTTTCTATTTTGTACGTAAGTCTGATTCATATTTCACAAATATTAACTTTTTCCAAACGTTTTACTTTAAATATCTGTGATCTCACGTGAAGAAGTGATACAATCTTCCATTTAAGACATATATGAGCTGCATGGCAAAGATGCTGGTCCCTTCGCTACAAGAACCTTCCATAGGTTAAAGACCTGAAGTGAGACTTAGGCTGTGAAAACAAAAGTACTATGACTCAGTGTATTAATATATTGCCACAAAAACAAGGAGTCATAATGTGAAAATATATGACTAGTGTGTGAAAGTCCTACTTTACAGACAGACTAGTACGTGAGTGGAACATACATGAGTGGAACAGTCTTTCAGTGGAAGGGGTAGCAGAGGCGGAGCTACCGTCGGTGCAGTCGATGCAAGGCAACGGGGCCCTGCCTTGGCGGGACCCAGGACTGCCAGGCCCTGTTGCGCCCCTCTTCCGCCGCCCTCCGCAGCCTGTCTCCTTCTGCAGTTACCGGTGTCCCTCCCTTGTCCCCCTCAGACCTCCCGTAGCCTCCTCGGACCTCCTGTGGCCTTCATGCGATCCCCTGCGGCACACTGCCGGCCCCTGTGGCCCCCTTGGACCTTTATTTATATGTAATTTGGGGGGCCAAATTTTCTTTTTGCACCTGTGCCCCCATGCATTAGCTCCACCACTGAGTGGTAGGTATAAAAATAGTAAAGGAATTCGGTATGCCTGGGATTCTCTTAAAGGGATGCCTCAAAAGTTTGTCATAACAAGTACGTTATCAATGGAATACTATTGAAAATGTAGATTGACAAGATGGAGCATGTGCAGACTCTATGTGTTAACTAGGCTGGTAGTTTATCTATTGGTACAGAGTTTGCTCTGTCTTAATTTACATATGGGTTTACACGGAAAACAATAACTTTAGAGCCATAGGGCTTAATTAGTAATTATTGTCATTAACCATTCCATTAGAAATACATGTCGGCCCATTCTTAATAGGTGGACCCTAAAGGCTATGTCGCATTTTTTTTTTCAAAGTCCCGTGTCTCGTCATTTTTTTTTCTAAGTCCCGCGTTTGTCAACTGCTTTGAGTCTGGCGATCCTGCGTTTACTAAGTGTTTGGTGGCTATGTCCCACGTGTTTCATTGCCTTCACTGTGATTTGAGCAGGCAATGAGCTCCGCGTTAACGGCTCGCGAGGCTCATCACTTAAGTGCTCCGCATTAACGGCTTGCCTCACTTGGGGCCTCATTCTATTATCGGCCGTAAATCGGCCGTAAGGCTGCGATTCCTTGCGGGGGTTCAGTTAACTCGCGATTCTATTATACGGCCCCGCAAGGATCTCCTTTTACGGCCGGCCGCATATCTTTGAACCGGCCGTAAGCTGTGAAATCTAAAAACTGAAAAATAAATTCAAGCCTGCACTGTACAGCTCTGTAAATGCTAGGGATCATATTGGGGGACATGAGGATTAAAAGGAACCCACTCTCAAGCTTGCACATCTGCCCAAACCCGAGTTCAAATTAACTGTTTATTTTCCGGCTGCGGCGTGGGTGTGTCTGAGGTGCTCCAAGCACTCTGGACTTTTTACATGGATATTTTACGGATATTAAAAATAAAATATTTTACGGATTTGAGTATAGGATAATTATGTGCTATTTTTTCTAACACCTAAAATCCCTTTATAGTCTTCTCAAAGTGCAGGATGGCTTTATTTGAGCTATTTTATGTGCTTAATTGGTGCTAGCGGGACCTCTTTCCTGCAAGTAAGCAGCGGCTCGTTTTTAGCCTTGCAGAGAGGTTTCCCGGAGCAATTGAATTGCAAATCTCTTGCGGCCGTTTTAGATCAAAGGCTTTCCTCCGGCGCGAGCGGCCGCAAGAGATAGCAAGGCACCGGCTGCAAGCCTGCCGGAACCCCCGGCCGGAGGGGAATAGAATAGCCTAATAGCTTGCGGCCGGTCCTTGCGGCCCCGCAACGGCTGCGGCCGCTAATAGAATGAGGCCCTTGGCGAGGCTCGCAGCGATGAGCGCCTTTATCACTCATAGCCTAAGTGCTCCGCGTTAACAGCTCGCCTAACTCAAACGCACCACGCAAAGCCTAACGACATCTCGTAGTTTGACAACTATTATATGTAATACCATAATTGAAACATCTGCTTTGTCCTTATCTAGAGGGTTTGTTAAGCTACATTTTTAGTTAGAAATAGTGGGCAGTCACCTAGTTCTTATCTGATGTCAAATCCATGTCTCTATTCTTACTAATCTATACTACCTGAGTAATAAAACATAATTAATTGGTTTCATCGTCTCAAGTCCCAGGATTCCTCCTTCTTTGTATGGTTTATCAAGACAAGGGAGGAACAAACACCTCCTTCTTTGGCTTCTCTCATTCCCTGTGGTAAAATACTTTTCTGCTTTTCAGATAACTCTGTTTTCACGCCAATATCAGCATTGTTTAAAAGTATACTGTATTAAATCTATAAGAGAAGGTTTATAACTTACCTGTGCAACTATCTACACCAATTCTACTCACATAAACACAAAATGTTCCTATTTAGTATTTGTGCAATCTGAATTACCATACTAAGGTTTGTTCTTCACACAAGTCTGAAAAGGCACATGCCATTGTCTTGATAAAAGATCCAATTTTAAAGAGCGCTAAAGAAAACAAAATCCAACTACTCAGAGTATCTTAAGGCTGAATCGTTCATAAAAATGAAAGAAAGTGTTCCATAAAAAGGAGATGCGCTGCTTCTAATGATGAGATCATTAACACTTTAGCCATTCAGCCTCAGCTTTATGAAACATAACTATTTCACTTCTTCCATTATCCCATGTGTATAATTTACAGTAACAGCCAGGACACTTAAGAGGCAGAATAAGCAAATGTCACCGTGTTTTTATGCATATTCTGGTTCACGAGGAGTTCTTAACCTGCCATGGGTGGTACAAACAACACAAGCTAATTATAACTTGCACTGTATGTATTTGGTGATTCACGTTATGAAAAAGAAGATACTTGAAACCCCGTGTTTTTAGCCTCAGTGTATATGTGCCTGTCTCTGTCTATCTGTATACAGAGGCTTTGCTGACTACACAATCGGTGACTAAAATGGCTGTAACTAAGTCTGACCTGACTAAAGAAATAAACAGCTTAACTCACAATTGTCAAGCATAAATTACATTGATAAGGGGACAGATGTTGAGTCAAAACAGCACATCAGCCTACCCATCTCAGGAGAGGTGGCCTTCTGTCTGACTTTTATGGACCATAGGTTACTCCAAATGAAAGTATACTGGAGATAACAATAATAATACTGCATGTTGGAGCTTTTTTCCCCTACTCACATTTACAAGTGTCTATTATGATACAGGATACCCCTCAAAAAATGTCTTAGGCTTAGGATGCCAGCTTCCTCTATGTTCCCTTCTCTGATACCTCTGCTTTTTTTCCTGGACATTCCAAGACCCTTAATACTTTCAATACTTCAGGGAATAGCATAGATGGCTATTTAAATAAGTTGTTGTTGTGCTAGGTCAAGGATGTCCAAACTCAGTCCTGCTGGGCCGAACACAGGCCTGGATATGCTGATATCCCTGCTGCAAGCAGGTGAGACTATTGCTTCTTCAGTCATCCCGATTGACTCACCTGTGCACCGAAAGGAAATCCATAAATCCAGGCCTGTGTGCGTCCCAGCAGGACCGAGTTTGGACACCCCTGTGCTAGTTCATGGACTCTAGGACACAAAATGTTTTGGGTGGTGGGGCTACATAAGAAACAGGCAGCAGGTGTACCCAACACCACTTACACTGTAATATTTAGCCCCCATCACCATGAATGATCCAAGATTTAGATGGTGTTGTCTCAGCTTGGGGTAAATAAGAATTTTATATAGGTTTTTAATGTGTTTTATGTTTTTAAACCCAGGCCTGATAAAGATAATGTAACCATTACACTACATAGGAATGTCACATAGAAAGTCAAAGTGAAATAATTATTTTTACAATAATGGCCAGTAAACTGAAAATGTTTACTATTAATAGACAAATATGTTTTTTTTTCTTTGCTTTGTTGCAATGAAATAGGGCATGATTGTTTCACATTGTTACTTTTTGGGAGAAATTCATAATTGCCTTTGTCCAATGTGAGTCATACTTGTCCGCTAATGAGATCTACAGACTCACCTACTCTCTGTGCCTAGAGAGGCTGTTTTTTATCATGCAAAAAAAACTTTTATAATATTTAAACAAATACTAATTTCAATGCATGATATACACATACCTTTAGTATGTTATATATATATATATATATATATATATATATATACTATCATATAAAATTGTAAACCTGGCAATGCTGTTTGCCACACTGCCTTGGGGGGTTAAGTGTTACTGCCTTGGTGTAAGTGTTACTGCCTTGGGGTAAATTTTACTGGCTTGGGTTAAGTGTTATTGGCTTGCGTTAAGTGTTACTTCCTTCGGGCTGTTTTTTACTGCCTTCGGCCTCGTTTTCACCCTGTTACGTTTTTTCGGCCGCCATTTTTTCTCGCTTAGGCGATTTTAGTTTGTGAAAAAACTGCAAATATGCCTCAAATTAGCTTGCAACCTCACTCACAGGCTCCCTGGCTCTCCCCCTGTGCTGTGTGTGAGTGTGTAAGTGAATTTTAGGCATAATTTAGTTTTTTGGTGGTCTTTCCAGTTGTGTGGTTCAGCCATTGTACACGCTTCTGTCCTAAGTCCTACGGGGACAAAAATGTCCATCAATAATCTATCTATGACTAATGACAGTGGAATGTTTAAATTGTTATGCTCTCCTCATTCCTATTGTGGAAACTGCAGATAAGAAGTTAGGGCCTAGCACCTGTCCTTGGACTAGCTGTTTAGAAACACTTTTAGCCTTTACTCCAGGCAAGCTTCTGCCAGTACAAGAGCTGCAATGCACTGGGGCACTCCTGTAGGGGGGTAGTGCAGTGGCCCCCACACATTGCCCATGCCGTCTCTGGGCTCCGCCTGTGCGCCCTCAGGTCCCCCTTTGCCCCCTCATTCTCACCACATCCTTCACTTGATGGCATCCTGTAACTCCTCTGCCTGCGTCTTCTAGGCTTTGCAGGGAATCACTAATGAGGTCACATGTATGTGAAGTCGTTCAGGATTCCCTGCTCCAGCTGCGGTGAGGCTGGGGGGGGGGGGGGGGGTCCTGGGGGGGCCCAGGGAGCCTAGGAAGACTGGATGGGCCCTACTACTAATGTGCCACCAGTGAAGTATAATACTGTATATAAATATTTTATATTTATAACATAAAATATATATCATTTATATATATATTTACATTTTTGCACAGGTGCCCTCCTATTGCCACCACTGGTCCTTACAGTATATCATCAAGGTTCTTGGCTGGTTTAAACATATTAAAAATCTTATTTTACTGCAGCACAGATGCAAAAAGTGCAAATAATAAACTAAAGTAGCCTCTATATAGAAGCAAAATAAATAATTTTCTGATATATACCATAAAAAAGATACATTGAAAAAGAAAAGAAAAAAAACGAAGAGTTAAAATAGGTTAATAATAGAAAAAGAGACTAAATGTGAGAATCTGCATCAAATGTTGGATACATCTTCTCTCCTAATAAAATTTTGCTGTGGGGCTCAAGCAACCAGCACTCCCACTGCTGTAAAGAGACGACATTTACATAATGAAGCCTCTAATTTATCATAACTCATTTTAACGCTGCACTCAGAGCTTGGCTATGAATAAAAACACCATGCAAGGAACATTTCATGGGAAATGTTTATATTTGGGTAAGCTATGATACTGTAGCTTTAAATGTATTATTTGATTTAAACACACATGCTTTTGCTTGTAAAAGCAAATTATGACATGGAATAAATGTTAATTATACCTCAATGTTGTATTTATGATGACTTTCACATGTTGGCTTTCATATGAGCTTACAAAAGGAAATAGCTCGTCTAAAGAAATATAACGTAGATCACAACACTATAAAATGTTATTGTATTTTCAGTTAACTCAATCACAGAAAATTAGATCATCCTTAAATGAAAATCTAATTTGATATAATGCCAAAAGCAGAAAACGTTTAATGAATGCTTGCATAAACCTTAGGAGGCCGTGACAGCCTTCAACGTGGAATTTAAAGGTCACAGATTCTAGTCTTGGCTCCAGATTCCAAGAACAAATCCAGAAAATCTACTGTAAGGTTTTCCTGTCAGGTTAGAACAACAAAACTGTATAGAAGTGTCCCAGGAGGTCTCCTTTGTAGTAACCAGCCAGAGGGGCCTACAATGCACTGCTATAGTGAAACAAAAGTAATGTATTTATGAAGATGAGGTACAGTATGGGGGAACCAGCCATTTTAATTCACGATTATTAAAACCATGAATGGGGCAGAACTGATTTCAACTGCAAATTGAGGATTTAGCACCAGCCAATGATAGTGATGTTAGAAGGTATTTTTTTATTACATTTTTTTTTAATTAAATAACTACTTTACAATGAAAAAATATATGTTTCAATCTTTGACCCTGACTATGCGCATAATTAATACTAAATTGTTACTACAGCTGTTCCTTGGAAGTACCCATTGTACTTTGGTAAAAGTTGTGAATTTGAGAAAGACTTTTATATTTTTGCAGAAGCAAAGCTTGTCATTGTTGCAAGCTATCTGATGTTGAGCATGTGTAAGGAGTAGATGTCAAATGCTAAAAGATCAAATTATTTAACAAATCCACCAATCTTCTCCCTCTTCCCCACTCCTCACTCAACTGATAGATAAAAATAAGAACAGTCCTCAAGCTTTAAAGAAATGTTGAAACCAGAAAAGACAGTAATTTTACTTAACTATTCAATTGGCCCTGTTTTTCATTATTTTGAGTGATCTACCAGTAATAGAGGAAACACAGCCAGACATGCAAAGTTACAGCAAGTTTCCAATTAATTGTTTGACATCCGTAAAATTGTAAGTGACTCCAAATTTTTACACTAAATCAGTATTCAATTGAGACTCTTCTGATCACTCACAAATTAAGTATGACTCGTAATTCATAATATTAGGGAAAATAATTACATGCACTGAACAGCACCCGCAAATGGTTTTAAAATCCTTTCTGAGACCTGCACCAGCAGTTAAAGAGACAGTAAAGAACTAAAAAAAAATTATAAAAGCATGGAAGTGCATTAGAAATCAATGTTCAACTGTCCCAGAAGAACAAATGTGATATTATTAAATATTCATTTTTGATTAATATAGCAGAGTCATGAATCATATTTGGAAAATTAAAAGGATTGCTGAGACATTCAAAATTAGTTAAAGAGACAGTACATTAATAACAAATCATGGAAAAGCATGCAACTCTTTTGGAAAATAATACATAACAGTCCCATAGGTGCAAATGTGCAATTTACAAATATATATATTCATTATTATGTTTGTGTCATTATACAATGTCCGGGGTAACATAGCTTTTCTAGCATACCATGGTATCCAATCTCCTTTAATGGAACACTGTCAACCTAAGAGGGATTTGACATAATTTTAAGAAGCATTAAAAACTGACTATACATTGCACTAGAAGGTTTTTTCAACAGTAAATAATTTCTGAAATATTTAGAATTGCTTTTGCCGCTCATGTATGTTAATGTGCGTCAAAATATGCTAATATACAGCTCAGAGTACTTGGCAAGGTTCGGAGATAGGTCTAACTACTATATAACATTGCAGGTGTTTTATTTTTGGTCTCTGCAGAAACAGTCAAGTAGACAGTAATCTTAATTAGCACATAAAAAGCAGCTAATTAATAGGCATGAGCTACTCATCTGCATAAAAATGCAGCGACGACAACAACATAGAATTTCCCAGGATTGATTCAGTTTAGAAACAAGCATATAGACAGTTTTCCATGCTCTTTCAGAATAACCTAGAAAAATATATTGTGGGAGGACAGAAACCCATTAAAGATTGACAACCAAAACAAGGCTTCTTTTGACATAACTACTGATTGTAAAAAATTCACACTACTTATAATGGCAAAGGAAAAATTAATGATAGTCTAGATAGACTGTTAAGCTATAGATACCATATGTGAACAATTACAGAGCCATTTTACCATTAACTCCAACATAGATGGTTGCATTCACAATATATGCCAATAATTGCCTTTGTATTGTGCCATACAGTAGTTGTAATATAAATGAATGAGTAGAGTACGTATAAATGAATAAACACTGTATATATCATATTTGTGACTATTTTGTATTGCATTAAGTTGAAATGATGCAACGCATAATATGTCTTTATCCAGCCTTTCCCAATTGAGTGCAATTAGGCTGTAACATAATCCAGTATTCACAGTCAGAAAATCACAGTCATAATAGCCGCAACTGTGTGAGAAAATACTGAAAGAACAACTTGTCCACGGCTAAAAGGAGTTCTATATTTTATTAGTATCTTTATTCCTCTTCATTCTTTATCTCAGTACCACAGAGCCAGAGGGACCCATGGTAGAGCGCTCTCCAGTAGTGCACGAGTCGTGTTATTATTACTGTCATATAATTCTGCTCCATCTACAGTGCCAACAAGCAATTATTAGGCAAGACGCATTGAAGGCGTTTTTTTATAACCTTGGGGAATAATCAGCTGAAGGCATGTAAAATACTTCCCGTTTCACGGGCTGCTTTTTCAATTAATACAACCTATGGAAAATGTGTGTTTTTGCAACAAAAAAAAATAGTTTAACCTCTAGGCTACTGGATGGATTGCACCCTTATGCTTCATGGAGGGCAAATAAGGATAGGAAAGAGATTTATAAACATGTTATGTAGAAAATGTAAAATATTTTCTATCTGCTGACCCAATTCATGAATGATACGGTCGTGAGCATAATGTCAGTAAATGCTAGTATTTCTAAAAGTTACGCTACACAATGAAAATACAGTGACTCATTCTCTATCCACATTTTATATAGTTAATGAAACTATGTCATTTAATTTTTTTTTACATAGTGGCATATATCCCTCTATGTGTTTGATTTAATTTCGCTAGACAACTTTATTTATGAAGATTATTCATCAAACAGTATAATAGTGTATTATATTGTGGTACATAATCTATGTCTGTATGTTCTTTTTCTCTTTTTATGTAAATGAAAAATATTTCATAAATATAACTCTAGTTTTATTGTGGATATTTTTCTGCATTTTCATTAATCTTTTGAATGTCATATTAGGTAATGTCAGTCTCTACCTCTCTCTCTATCTCTTTCTCTCACCTTATGGTGGGCAGAAGAATGCAAAGTACAATAAATAAATAGTATATTTGTGTTCACATTTGAAAGTCTAAAAATAATTAAAAAAAAAACATATTTCTTGCTCAAAATTTAAAAGAAATACTGTTATTACACTGCACTCTGGGAACCGCAGTAGGGACATGCAAATGAGCCCACATTGCATTTTCAAAATCACTTTATATAGGGCTACTTTTACTCACATGCTCGCTGTAACAGCTTAAGAGCATAGCATAGGAAGGATTACGCACAAGCCAGGAGACCTACCTTTAGACAGTGTTGGAGTGGTTGATGATTTGTGCCTTAAATATTGTGTGACGGCTATTTACCACAAAATAATTTATCCTATGAGTACAGTAGAGATAAGCTGATGATACTACTTTAATGCTGAAAGTGAGGAGGAACTAAACGACCTATTGATGAGGGTGAAAGAAGAGATTGCACAAGCTGGCCTGCTGCTCAACGTTAAAAAAACGAAGATCATTGCAAACAGCAATCTCGTTTCCTGCAAGTAGACGGGGAAGAAGTGGAGGCATTGCTAGATTTTATTTTCCTGTGATCCAAGATCTCTGCAGATGGTGACTGAAGTCATGAAATTAAAAGCCATTTGATTCTTAGAGGAAAGCTATGGCAAGCTTGGACAAGCTAGTAAAAAGTAAAGATATTAAACTATCAACAAAGATATGCATAGCTAGAACTATGGCATTCTCCGTAGTAATATACGGATGTGAGAGCTGGGCCATAACAAAATCTGAGCGCCTTAGAAATGATGCCTTTGAATTGTGGTGTTGGTGAAAATTACTTAAGAGTCCCTTGGACTGCAAGACCAATAAATCAGTACTTCAGGAAATCAAGATGAACTGTTCACTGGAAGGTATGATCATGAGCCTGAAGCCCAAATATTTTGTTCATATCATGAGACAGCAGGATTCCCTAGAGAAGACTCTGACGTTGAAAAAGATTGAAGGCACAAAAAGAAGGGGGCGACAGAGGCGCAGATGGATAGATGAGGTCACAGAAGCAATGAACATGATGGACTCAGAGGGGCAGTGACTCAGAGATGTACCTGGAGTGCTGCGGTCCATAGAGTCACGGAGAGTTGGACGCGACTGAATGACTAAACAACAACAGTAAATAAATAGTATTTTTGTTTTCACATTTGCCTATAACTATATTCCAAGAAATACAGTTATTGCACTGCATTCTGGGAAACCTGTCAGTGACAAGCACATATATATGTATATACTGTATATATGTATATATATATATATATATATATATATATATATATATATATGTACCGTATATACTCGAGTATAAGCTGAGTTTTTCAGCCCTTTTTTTAAGGCTAATACTCGAGTCACTCTCCCCCCGTGTCTCTCTAACCCCCCCGTGTTCCTCTACCCCCCGTGTCTCTCTACCCCCCGTGTCTGTCTACACCCCCATGTCTCTCTATCCCCCGTGTCTCTCTACCCCCTGTGTCTCTCTAACCCCCCGTGTCTCTTTCCCTCCCCCTACTCATCCTCAACCCCCCTCCTCATTCTAAACCCCCCTCATTCTAACCCCCCCTTCAATCTACTTCTCTAAATACCCCCCTCTCCATTTGCCCTCACTTACCTGATGAGGGGGGTTTAGAATGAGGGGGGGGGGGTTGAGGATGAGGAGGGAGGTTGAGGAGGGGGGTTGAGGAGGGAGGTTGAGGAGGGGGTTGAGGATGGGGGGGTTGAGGAGGGGGGTTGAGGTTGAGGAGGGGGGTTGAGGAGGGAGGTTGAGGAGGGGGGTTGAGGTTGAGGATGAGGAGGGAGGATGAGGAGGGAGGTTGAGGATGATGAGGGAGGATGGGGGGTTGAGGAGGGAGGTTGAGTAGGGGGTTGAGGATGGGAGGGTTGAGGAGGGAGGTTGAGGAGGGGGTTGAGGATGGGGGGTTGAGGAGGTAGGTTGAGGTTGAGGATGAGGAGGGAGGTTGAGGAGGAAGGTTTAGGAGGGAGGTTGAGGATGAGGAGGGAGGTTGAGGATGAGGAGGGAGGATGAGGAGGGGGGTTAAGGATGGGGGGTTGAGGAGGGAGGTTGAGGAGGGGGTTGAGGATGAGGAGGGAGGTTGAGGATGAGGAGGGAGGTTGATGATGGAGGTTTAGGAGGGGGTTGAGGATGAGGAGGGGGGTTGAGGTTGAGGAGGGGGTTATGGGGGGTTGAGGATGAGGATGGGAGTTGAGGAGGGAGGTTGAGGAGGAGGGTTGAGGAGGTATTTGAGGAGGGGGTTGTGGATGAGGGGGTTGAGGAGGGAGGTTGAGGATGAGGAGGGAGGATAAGGAGGGAGGTTGAGGATGAGGAGTGGGGTTGAGGAGGGAGGTTGAGAATGAGGAGGGAGAAGAGACACAGGGAAGGGAGAGGGTGGGAAGAGACACAGGGTAGGGAGAGGGGGGAAGAGACACAGGGAAGGGAGAGGGGAGAAGAGACACGGGAGAGAGAGGGGGACACAAGAGGGGGACACAGAGGGCACAAGAGGGACACAGGGGGCAGCACATTTTCCACCCTCGGCTTATACTCGAGTCACTCATTTTACAGAGTATTTTGCAGTAAAATAGGTGCCTCGGCTTATACTCGGGTCGGCTTATACTCGAGTATATGAAGTATATATATTCAGAAGATTGGAGTATCTGTGATTGTCTATTAATACCAGTGAACGATAGGAGTGTTTGGGAGATGCAACACTCAAGTCAAGTCAAAAGCAGTCTCTCAAAAGCTTGCTACTTTAAATAAAATTATAGTATGACTATATACTGCAATGTCTAGTACTAATTAAATATATAGTTATGAAGTATGAACATTTGCAGTCATATTTTGTTAAATAAAATGCGGTTTAACTTGCATAAATGCCCTAATCATACAGCAGTTTATCATATAATTGCTGATGACTCATACAGTGCTATTACTGCTCATTGGCTGACATAGACACAAGCCTATTAGGCATTCATAGCAGCATATTGGCTATCATAGACACAAGCCTCAGAGGCAATTACACATCGATAGTAGTATCTTCAGCAATGGAACCCTTTGTTTTCTAAAAGGAAGCCCACAACCGTGCAATGCTAAGGAGAGTCGCGGTTTGACTGGGCTTGGAATTAGCAGACTTGTTATTATCACATACAGTACATAGTTGATAGCATACGAGTTCTTGCTAACGCTTGCAGGCTCGCAAAGCTTTACGTCGTAACGCAAACAAAATACGAGACACGTTACGACCCATTACGACCTCGCAAAAAACGGCTGCAACACGCGCACATCAAAACATGAAAAATACAATAAATCCACACAACAAATACATAAAAAGCTTACTTGCTGGAAGAGGGAACATCCAGGACCTCAAAAACTAATGTTACACCTCAATTTAACACAAATTAAAAGAGTTTAGAGACTAAACAATTCTCTAAGCGAGAGAAAAAATGGCAGCCAAAAAAAACGAAAAGGAGGCTACAGCAGTCTAAAGACGCAAAACACCACCAAACACCTACGTATTTGCCGAAAAACACCTACGAGATTAGAAAACAAGGACGCAACCTGCGCAACCCCAAAAACATTACAAACACAACAAATACAAACAACAAACACATAAAAAGGTTACTCACAGCAAGGGAAGGCACCGGGGACCTCTGCAAGTGAAGTTACACGTCCATCTAACCACAAATTTCAGAGTTTAGAGACACGAAAATCACCTAAGCAAGAGAAAAAATGGCCGCCGAACAAAACGAAAACGAGGCTAAAGGTCCCTAAACACGCAAAACACTACCATAAACACGCAAAACACCACAAAACAGCTACGAATATTTTGAAAAACTTGCATGACATAGAAAACGAATATTATGAAAAACTTGCACGACATAGAAAATGAATGACGCTATATCAGCCACATTATATATACCAAACACCCTAGCTCACTTACAATTTCATTCCCGTAATTTTTTGACGGGCAATTCGCTAGTTAATAATAATGGTTAAGAAAATGGGTAGGGCTGGGGGATTAGGAGGGGCTATTATATAATGGAACAGAAGTTATCAATAGGCAGTTCCTCCCCTGTATGCCATGTGGGACCTGGTCTCAAATCACATCCCCCTCCCTCTCTTAGAGAATACAGAGTCACAATAGAAAAAGGTGGTTTCAATGTGAGCAGCCGAATGGTTCAGGAGTGCGGGGGTGCTGTAAATAAAGGAGCTGTGGCCTTATCTACCAAACCCCAACGTGTTGTTTTTTTCTGTGTGGTGTCTTTATCGGATTAATCCGTAATTGACAATGCAACGATCAAGAAAACAATATGCGACACATATCTTTAAATATCCACTTTTAAAATGAATGTGTATTCCATGTCTCTTTAATAAAGTCCATTGCAAATATGTTAGCACTTTATGTGCTAAGGGTTGCACGTTTCACATTAAACTGTGGGGTGTGCCCTTTGTTTTGATTAGCAATTTGACAGAAAGCTATTGCTTGTACATTTTGTTGATTCCCAGATTTCTATAACATAAATCTCTGGAGCTTTGGTACAGCGGGTCAGGTTTACACATGCCTAAGTACTAGCAGAGGGTAGGCCCAAATCATGGGACTATATTCATTGGGATGAACCTCTGAACCCTGAGCTAATTAGTGCAGCTGGGGAAATGATGATATACTTACCATATGTATACACTGTGATCACATCCTAACTACATGTGTACATGAAATATATACATAGAGCAGCTCATCATCTCACTAGACATATGTATGAGTCTAGGCAGATGGTATGTATGAGACATGCTTTATTTGTGTAGCAGCCAAAAGAGTCATTATCAGGAACATTAATTTAATAGTATTAGTTTTTGAAAAGTGTTGATTTGTTCTAGGTTATGATACCTCTTAATTAACGGAACAAGATCTTCCATAAATAATTCTCCAGACAAAGCTCACTAAGCTTCAGTTGCTTCGCTAGGGCAGTGATTGCTATTTTTGGTGGGAAGTTTGTCTTTACAGATGCAGCAAACCACTTTGTAGCCCCCCCCCCCCCCCAAAGTGTATTTTGGCCTATTAGACAGTATGCCAAAGTTGTGAATCAGAGATGGGGGCATTTGACTGGGCTATGGGCTCGGTAGTGTAGAGTTGGGTTACCAGTGAGGGGTGCAGTTTGTTGGGAGGTATTATAAGGGGCAGATTCCCACCTTTTGCTCAGAATTGGAAAGTGTAAACTACATGTTCCATCCCTGTTATTTCAAATGTTGTTGTCATAGCTTGGAGGGGGGCGCTGTATCTCCTTAGGTTGGAGCTCACTTCTTGGTATGGTATCCGGTACTGGTTGGTTCCAGCGGTCTCTTGGATACCGGGTTCAACTACAACTCTGGGAAGGGGTGAGCTCCTTCTACTGGGGGAAGGAGGGTGTACAGAATCCTCGGGTTATGTATCAATTCTGTAAATAAAGCTGTGGCCTGGTTAATACCCCATCTGTGGTCTGAGTCGTTTATTTTTAGTTATGGTTCTTGTTCAGGTCCACAAACTGAAGGGGTTCCAACACAAACCAAGTCACTTATGCTCAGGTCAAGGTAGTGACAGCATCAGTACATGTGACAGTCTAGTTGCGAGTGAGTAACAGTCATCTCCCCTTCTGGTTCTCTACCTTGTAGAAGTGAAGAAACGTGTATACCTCAATGGAGCTGTGTGCTATACCATGTATGGTCACCCAAGATAGGCAGGTCATAGCTGCGAGGTCAGATAAATGGCGGTCCACTGGAGAAAAAAATGGCAACCAACTTCAGTATCTTTGCTTGAAAAACCTTATGAATCAGGATACCCAGACACAAGATGTGCTTGGTGAGATATGGCCCAAAGGGTCACGGAGGGTCAGACATGACTGAATGACTAAATAACAACAGTCCTCTATGAATATTCACTAGGGTGAGAAGTTTATTATTATTTAGGCCACCTCTACAGTTAAAAGACAACTGCGGTCAACTTAAAATATTCTCTTATGAAGAAATAAACTTGAAAATAGGGAACATTTGTTTAGAATGTAAAACAAAAACAATACAGCCTGTAATTTATTATTTTGTGCAATTTTGCTATTGTGGGATCTACCATTATAGTTTCAACAATCCATTTCCTGTGGTAGGAAGAGCCTTTGATTATACAGGTAGTTTGTATGTGCAAAATGGAAATCTGGCATTTACAAATACAAGTGCGTTCATTAGGTCTTTTGGGAAGCTACAAGGGCACACTATGTTGAGATAGAAGCTGCAAAAGTAGACTTAATAAAGTAAATGGAAGCCTGCAGTGAAAAGTAATTTCATATAAAAATGAAAAATGTAAAGTCTGTATTTATTTTTTATTTTGCCCATTATTAGGTTTTGTTATTCAAAAGATATGTAGAAAAGAGTTAACCAAAGTACAGTAGACACTCAGTTATCAGGCACCACTGGGGATTGGTAGATGCTGGATAAATGTAGTTTCTGTTTGCTTGAGAGTTACACATATAAAAGAGGCCTAGATGAGCTGCACATAGGATGCTCTGCTAAGTATATTTGTCAGTGAGGTCTATTCTAGCAGCAGCAGCTTTCACGCCTCACTTACACACAGGTACGTTAGGGTGTAGGGTGCGTAGCTGAACCCGAGGAATGTAATGCTAACACTGCACTGGCTCAATCACTCATGCCTGTCTGCTTCCAGGTAAAACTGAATTGCAGAGACATACAGTGGATGAAACCTAGGTGCCTGTAAGCATTTTGCGGAATGACAACCTGGCTTCTGGCATATGTTGAGTTCTAAACATTTTCATTTTTATTTAAAGTACAGTATTAATTTTTTCTGGTTGCTTGGGAGTTCTGGTTGCTTGAGAGTTCTGGTTGCTTGAGTTCCGGTTAATTGAGAGTCTACTGTAGTTGTTTTAATATGTTATTCTATAGAGCCTCTTTAGTCAGATGGAGATATCTTCCTAGACTTTTGTAACAAGAATAACGCAGGAACTGGAGACTTTCTGACCACACTAACGTGAAAGCTCTCATCAGCGTGAATATAGCGCAGACCGGTAAACTTAATGAGCAAAACATTGGAGCTGCAACGAGAAACTTAGCAGACAATTCCAAGTGATGAAGGTCCAATACCCACAATGATAATAAAGTCATCAGCAGTGGGGATTTGCCTTTTTGGACTTATCGAGTTCTTTTTCTGACTTCAGTGGTCCCTTAATGCTATGTCTTATGGACAACCTGCAGGGATGGTAATAAAGTGTGGATGTGCTGCACAGAGAGACTCTTACATGACAATACATAGCACCTTCTAACATGGTGCACACTACATATCCCAAGCTGCTTTGCAGCACAGCCAGTAACCCCAGACTTTGATACAAATGTTTCAACTGCCTCTGAATGCTCCTGATTGGCCAAAACGAATAATGAATATTATGCGAATTTAGCCAGGGTTTGAAGGTGGTGTCTACTCTTATTTTCAACTTTCAGAAATTACAAATCATTTTGCTATATTTTTACATTTTTCAATGTACGTTTTCAAATGTATGTTTTCAAATGTTTCCTTCAGTATTTTACATGCACAAAAATTGTTTTCATACACTACTGGTTCTGCTCTAACAGATGCATTCATAATCCAGGAAACTTAGATATGCCTTTCAGATTAAAAAAAATACTTTTAGGCCATCAAGTTCATCCTCTTTAGATCTCCACCAATCCTTATTTTATGGAAATTGTCAATTGATCCAGTGGAAGGCAAGCAAAAAAAAAATATATATATATATTAAAACATTGCCAATTTACTCAAAAGGGGGGTGGAGGGGTGTGAACCTTCCTGATGTCAAATAATGCCAGATTACTACCTAGACCAATATTCCTCATACTCTAGTTGTGCACCATAACTCTGTATGCTCTTTTTATTCAAAAAGATATCCTACTTCATGTTTAAAGTTATGTATTGAATCTGTTATCACAACCTCCTTTGGTAGTAAGTTCCATAATCTAACTGCCCTTATTGCTAAGAATACTTTTCTTTCTTTAAGGTAAAATATTCCTGATGATATTATGGGCTATATTTATTACTGAAATAGATTTGTCTATTGAGATATGATATCTCAAAGATTTATGTTATTCTTTAGCATTTTTTTTCATTTTGGAGATATCTCTGCACTAGTGAGGTAAATTCTCTCAAATCCCTGTTACTCTATTGAACCTCTTTTTTAAGTTAAGAGATTTAAACATTAGTAAAAAAATGCTCCACGTAATAAAAAATGAATTGGATACGTCTCACCTCTCTAGTGAGAAAATCCAGTGAATATAAACGTGTAGTGTTTCAACTTGTGAAATTGAAATATTGTATATTATATTTTTAAAAACAATACTTTTCAATACACTAATTCTGAGAAAAGTTGAGGACAAAACATAAGGATCAAAATACCTTAAATTTAATGTAAACGGCAGCACTTGAGTCTATGAGTGACACTGAAAGTTCAACAGCTACATTTGACCTTAAACTAAAAAAATACAAGAAAAAATGGAAACCGGTGTTAACTGTTATACATTTTGTTCTACTTCACAAAGTAACCTGAAACTGTTTGCAGATAAAATTATATTTTCAAAGACTTCTTAACAGCAATTTTTGAATTTTCCCCGTCACCATTATCCTCAAATGATGTAACTGTTCCTAATTCTCACATCTTGATTTTGGAATGTTTTCTTTTTTTTTTTTGCTGGCTCTGCTAATGTTGATTAAATTGACTTCTGATCACAGCTCACAGCTGTATGAGGCTAACACTTTTTAGCAAGTATTTCAGATATGTAAAAATGCGTTGACAAAGACCGACGTTGATTTTCCTCCATCCCAAGAAATAATTACAGCCCCGCTTTCTAAAATCAGCCGGCAATAGGGAGACCTTCTAACCTTTTCTCCTCACATGAAATTCAATCAGCTCTCGTTGTAGCCCCTGACTGAGAACCAGCAAGATGCCACATCATTCAAAAGTCATTTAGGGACCTGGGAAAGGAACATACTTTTTTTTTTACTTTCTTCCTCTAAAGGCATGTTTAGGTTACCTGGATTATGAATTAATCTGACAAAGGAAAATCAATGGTATAAAAACATTTTTTTGCATTAAAAAATACCAAAATAACATTATTTCACCTACCGTTATATTTGCTAAATCTCTTTATTAGCATAAAATTCATAATTCATGTTGGCCAATCACAGGCAGCTGATACATTTTATCAATCTATTATTATTATTATTATTTTTTATTTGTAATGTGCCAACATATTCCGTAATGCCATACATGAGTTACAAAGGATGGAGGGCCAAAAGGAAACCGCCCCTTTCATAATACAAAACAAAAAATATGAACTTAACGGCCGAACCGCACACACCAAAAAACACGAAAACATCACTAAATACACACAAAAATAAAATCATCACACACAGCAAGGGGAGACACCCAGGACATCTGAAATTTATCTTACACGTCAATTTAACTACAATTTTCAGTTTAGACACTCGAAAATCCCCTAAGCAAGAGAAAAATGGCGACAGAAAACGAGGCTACAAGACCCCTAAAGACGCAAAACAGCACCATGCACATACAACTTTTACAGAAAGCCGTACGGCCTACACAATACACTATTACCAAGGACGCTAAATCATCCACACCCGCGTAACTCATACACATTCGCGGTCATTTCACAACACTAACTTACACTATGCGGATCTACACAGCTCCTCGCGCACGCAGCCTATTTACACTACACACTGCACACATTGCTCACACTTACAAAACTGTGCAAACCTACGTTGTATGCTTCAGGAACATCAAAACAGATTGTCAGCTCTTCAGCACAATGATTCCTGCATATATTAATTACAAATAGGTAAGCTATATTAATTTATCAATTAATGTATTTTGTAATTAATTATCATTACAACATTCATATATACAAAACTTAAAAAAACACCACAATACACAATCGCAATAAACGGCGAAGGCGCTCATTGCCAGCCACACGATGAGCGCCAAAGGCGCTAACCACGAGGCTTGCAATTAGCGCAAAACATACTCACACAACCAAAACACTTAATTTGTGTGCCAAACACCATTCATTGACTTACATTTTTTTAGGGGCAACTCGCTAGTATTCATATATTAGTGGCCTGAATATATGCAACAATCATGACTCAATTTGGATTGTATTTATGAAGATGTGTACAGCAGCATTCAACAAAAAACTATATTAAATGTGTTTAAAGGACCACTGTTTTCCTAAATGTAACATATATTATTTTGCAGAACTATACTTGATACTGGGGAAAGTGTGTTTTTAAAAAAAATTTAATACAGACTTTAATTTATAACATTTATATGTAAACTAGGAAATTGCTTGTCAAATGCTGTTTGCCACACAATGCAAAGCTATGGGCCCTCTGAAGAACCTTCGGCGCTCATCGCAAGCCTCTCCCCCTGTGTACTTTACAGGCTCCGCGAAGAGCGCCTTTGGTGCTCATCGAGAGCCCCGCAATGAGCGGCTTTGCCGCTCATTACAGTTTTTTTAACTTTTCTGCTTTGCAATGATCATATTCAGTCTTCACCGCTAGCCCCACGAAGAGCGCCTTTGGCGCTCATCGTGTGGCTCGCAATACAAGGCCCACAGTTGCATCTACGTGTTTGGGCGCTGATTCGGCGCTCATTGCAGCCTAAGTCCCACGGGCCTCGCAGTCGCGTGCCTCAACTGCTACGCCGCATTGTGCTCAACATCCTTGAACCAACAACTATATATGTTATATATATATATATATATATATATATATATATATATATATACACAACACACACATATACACACATACATAGACATACACACACATACATATAAACATAAACACACATACATACACACACACACATACATATATATAAATACATACACATGCAAAAATATATACACACATTCATACACACCTATACACACATACATACACACACATATACATACTAACACATATACACAGACATATAAATATATATTTATATATACACATACATACACACACATATACATACTAACACATATACACAGACATATGAATATATATATACATATACATCTATATATATATATATATATACTGTATATATATATATATATACACATACAAATATACACAGACACATGTACATGCATACACACATACATGTACACAAATACATACATATAAACACACACACAGGTCATATTCAAACTTATATTGCACATTATTCAATGGTTATTTAGAACATTTTACAACTTCCCACCTGCTGATTCCCGTCCTGTGTGATCTGGCAGCCTCTCTGTCTCTCCTGACCTCCTCCCTGTTACTACAGCAGGAAGGACCTCCATTGCTCTGCTGCCATTGGTAGCTGTTTAGCACCAGAAGCAGAGCCCCGGTCACTTCCTTCCTGCGCGCCTCCTCCTTCCTCCACAGTCTCCGCATGGGGAGGCAGAGCTGAACCTGATGTGAGCTGTCACAGCTCTTATCCAAGTCCTCTTAACAGCCGGGCTGAACAGAGGCTGTGGACCGGTGCTGGTCTGCGGCCCAGGGGTTGGGGACCCCTGCTCTAGAGCACACGTGGACCTTTGGGCTCCATTTGCGTATTCCTTGCTTGCTTGCAATTTAATAGCTGAATTGAACAAGTAGCGGTTACGGGCAGGACATATAAAAGGATTTACGTGAGCGAAGTTCCACGTTGCTCAGCACGTAGCCCATTCTCGGCTGTCCTGCGTGTTAATAGGCAGAGGCCGCTGCGAGCAACGTTGAAGGGGTAATTTAATACATTTTAACACGTAGCTCCAATTTAATAGGGCTGTTCATCAGCACACAGGACCAAGGAACCACCGGGACCACGATAGCAGGACGCCAGGGTATTCGACTGGAACTCTAGTCAATCAGATACAGCATCAATAACCCCAATGGACAGGGTTATCCCTTCCTCTAGATATCCAGTGTCTATAAACAGACTGCCTAACAGGCCTTTCTAATATTAAAGGAAATCTGTATTAGTATAACTAGTAATGGCCTTTTAAAGTGCATCTAGCATAATGGAAGAATTCTTCTGATATATATATATATAATAGGTCTTATTTAATTACTCAATAGAGGTATAATATGTGCTGGCACATTACAAATAAAGAAAAACTAAATTGTAAATAATTGATTCTTTATAAAACATTCCTAAGTGATTTTGGTTGAGGTTTTAAAGAAGCAGAATTTATGATCCACACAAAGCCTTGCACTATAAATGAGTCCCATTCAGTCACAATGCTTCAGAAACTCTATCACAGATTTATAAGAAGCCAATTTTGGATCCTGTTGTCCGTTCTGTAAATGTGCTTCAATGTGCAAGAAAAGATTATACTCATATTCATTAGATTGGAGGAAGATGATCTTATCTCCAAGATGAGGAAGCTCTAAAATATGCTACGTATTGTACTTCTTTGTGCTAGGATAGGATAGGCTGATTTCCAGTAAATAGGACACTAGACTGGCAGCTTCACATGATGGGAGTATTATTATACTGAATTCTCAAAATACTGTTCCTGCACACTACTAGGGGTAGTTAGAAAATACAAGTGCAATGATAATTTGAGTTGCAAACAAATTAGTACAAGACAAAGTGGGTCATTTAAAAAAAGGAGTTAATATCTAAAGAAAAAAGTAAATTGTGTTATTCTGTGGAGCTTACATTTGCATAATGGTGTTAATTTTTGAAACATTTACATATTGACTGAATTGATTAACATGCAAAATGGTGTTGTAAACTTCTGCTTTCTTTATGAAGATTTGTAAACAGATTGCACAATTCCTTATCTGTTTTAGGATTATACTATAAGAAACACAAAAACTTTCAATCCCCTGCAGCATGAGATTTGGGATGTAGCTTATTTACCCATTTATTTATTGTGAAGAAGTCGACAGAGGAAGCAACAGCTTTTGTTTACATTGACCAATAGCTCCCCAGTGTCAATTGAGCTTTCGCAAGTTACTGTAGCCTGTAGTGAGGTTGCAAGTTAATTTGCTATTTAAGCAGCGTCTTTTTGCAGGCTACAAATGGGTTACGAGTTACTGCCTTGAAAACATTGCGATGGTTAAACCAGGAACTTACAGCCTCCCGAAACCTTTGATCTTTCATTTTTGCAAGAGTTACGATCGCTAAAATCGCAAATCACTATTCAATTGCTCCAATTCCTCAAGCCCGCAAATTGTTTTACACCCGTAAATGGCAAAAGATGGAGAAAATCCTACGAGTGCTCGAGAGGACCCGCAAGGGGGTTAAGCACATGTTCGTAGCAACATAAATGCAAATAAAAAATCAATACTGCACTGTAAATAATGGGGAAAGCGATGAAAGACATTATAATTAATTGCACAACAGTCTCAAGCTCGCAAATTGGCAGTATATAAGATTTATTTTTATGTTTCATTTCGGGGTTAAATCGATCTCGGGTATCAATGAGTTAATACATATCAGGTCACCCACATGGATTAGAACAGTATTGGCATTCATTTTCATAATTCTGTATTTTGCGTTTTGCATATCGGACCCCTAATTGATTGACATATAACCTCCATGTTTTACTGCCGTAATAATGACAGTCTCATTTCCTATTGGCTGATTCGAAATGGGAGGTTATGGTCTTGCTTAATTGATCATGTTCCCGTCCTGAACTGCTATGAACCAGTGCATGGTTTATGGAATCGGCTTTGGGCCTGTAACTTGCGGGCTTGAGCAATTGAAGAGCTTTGGAATCAGAGACGAACGGAAATTAATTCGGGCCCTTCGTTCACAAATAGTGGATAGGGTAATGTGGAATGAAAAGTCAGGAAGGAATTTAGGGAGAAGTAACATGAAAAAGCAAGCAAGATGGAACAAAATCACTGCTCAGTCAGATTATAAGAGCAATCTTGTGCTACTTTAGTAGACTTTGATTCATTCAAGTCAATGGTGGCAGTCTCCGAGTGAATAGGCAATGACATGTCACGTTTTAAGAGTATCTCTTTCTTGAACACATGAGAGTTACTTGGCTTATTCATTATGAATAAATAACATGTACTGCAGAAGAGTTAGGTAGATCTTAATGTATTGATTTTTATGTTTGTACATTTATATAGCACTTTTATCCAAAGCACTTTTATCCAAAGCACAAATATACAAAAACTGAAGACACTGCCTTGAGTAACTATCTAGGATATTTAGAAATTTTAGCCAAAGTGCTGTGTGTGAACATTGCAAAGGTTTTAAGTGATAGGGTGTTTTCCGGCATGCCGACCTTTGAGCGCTGCAGAACAGTGCGCCGTCATCAGGGTGCTGAGAACTGCATCCTGATGATGCTCTGCGCTCCAGCAAGCAGGTCCAGTAAATATGAGATGGGGCAGATGGGAAGCAGGCTGGAGCGCAGAGCGTCATCAGAGTGCAGTTCACGCCGCCCTGATGACAGCGTGCTGTTCTCCAGCGAATGAAAGACGTGCCACCTTGTTTTCCACTAGAACAAGAGTTTCAGGTTCTATGACTTGTATCAGATGTTATATCCAGTATATCGCTAACCATGTTTGAATGTTGAAACTTCAAATTTCTGTTCTTATATTCCCCGGCACAGGTGACTTAAGAACATTTGATGCTTTATTGCGGAGTCTTCCCATTTATATGTTATCTAATAGGGTATTGTGATGGCCCAAGGATTTGGGGGACCATGCACGCCCCAATGTCCCCCCATATTACACATAATACATAAAGGGGATAATGACCCAACTGAAAGAGTTACTTGTGCGGTGAGAGCGGGGTCCCATCATGGCCCCCAAATCGTTCATGACAGGTATATATTCTAAGATTTGACATCTAAATGAGTTTGCCAACATCTCACTCTTCAATACATATGGCCCCTCGTATTTTATCACAACTCATTTAGATTTTCTTTTATGTGCTCCCCCCTCCCATCCACACTTTGTTGCTTTTCCTGGGTTAATCAAACAAGGTTCTGGATAGAAGTGATTTGCTGTTGGTGCTTAAGTGTTTGTTGAAGTCCAACAGTACAAAGCCAAAAATCTGCAGGATTCTGCTGATTTTACTTTGGCAGAAGATGAGAGTTAGAGAGGGCTGAAGTTCGCTCATCAGCAAACAATGTACAGAATGTCTCACTGCAGCGCTGGAACAATGTGAACATCCTTTGGAGCATCTTCATTCGGAGGAGCCTCTTGACAAATACTGTGGAAGGAGGTTGACGATAAAGTCAATAGTGGCAGCTGTTTGCTGACTGTGGAATAGTTCATGAGAAATACAGCAACAGATTTTAGCATTTGAAGAAGTAATTGGTTGTGTTGACTTCTACATTTTACGACTGCAAAATGAACTAAGTAGCAGATTAGCAAATGTCTTAATAAATTGTATTACAAAACCTGCTTTACATTTTAAATATATTCTAAAGCAAAAATGTATGGTATAAAACGCAAACACTTCCATCCTTTGCAGTACTTAATTCACTCTATATTTTATATTTAACTAAAAAAACACTCATCATGGTATAATCCCATAGCTAACCTTCCATACTTAATATTATCAGACCCTTTTCCCATCAGCTTTGTTTTCAGTAATGCTGTAAAAATATAATGTAGATATGTACAATGGCTGTATGTCTACCGCCTATAAACTCTAGGTCCTAGCTACTATTCCACCCTATCAGAAATCTATTTGTTCAAAGTCTGCTAGAGCTAGAAGGCTAGAATTTATATACATATATGCCCAATGTTGCAAGCATATATATTACATTAATCAGAATTCCTCTCAAACTCTAGTCTATCTCTTCTCTGCGTACCTACTAGTGTGTGTGTGTCTTACTAGTCGATGGTCTCCCTTCTTTCCTTCTGTTGTGGGTTTTTAAGCTGTTTTTCACAAACACAATCTTGCTATTATGGGAGTAGGAGCCAAACTAAATTTGGGGGCATACCGCATATAAAATAAAAACATGCATAGAAAAATCTGGAGGGGATTTGTCCCCTTGTCCCCCCCAGTTCCTACACCCATGCTTGCTATCAATAACGGAATAAACAATCATCTGTGTACAAAATTGTGAAGCACCGAGAGATACTTAACAAAGTATTTCGTCCACTTATAGCTTTGATATGAGAATTCCCTTGGAGAGCATTTCAGTTTAATTGTGGCCTTTGACATTACATTTGGGTCATAATTTTATTTCCCATAGTCCTCTACACACACACATATATTTTTCATATATATTTTCACCCATAAACCTCCACTCCCTTATATCCATACTCTCATGTCTAAACCTCCTACACAGATATATATAGTCACATTTATAAAGTATATTTAACTTAGATAATAAAACATATACATACACATACACCTAGCATTACAAACACCACTACCTGTACAAACAGAACTAACTTGTATAACATTACATCCAGCAACACCTATAGTAGATATGCAGACCCAGTCATCATACACACCTGCAGTGTCTGAAGAGAACCTGCTGCAGGTATGCAGACCTATGCTCCACTACAAGCAGTACTACCTTAAGTAGTGCCGGCTCCAAATAAATCGCCATATAAAGTAGTAGACCATGCAGAAGGACCTTTTGCTGATTTTTAGAATCCCACGAGCATCAGCAATATTAGTATCAGATGCAGCATCATACAACTTTTAGATAAAATATAAAAACTCATACATCAGCACATGCAGCTCTATCTGGAATAACAACTGTTACAGGTAGAAAGTGCAAGCGAATACACAAACGACAAGCAACAGCAAATACAGTAACACAACCAGCATCATCTTCATGATATCTATTGCCTACTATTCATGCATTATTATCATATATATAGTTGTGCGCATGCGGGTCGTTGCCAAAGGCTCTCCTTGCCAGCAACTGCGGACCTCGCAATATTTACGTACTTACAACAAACAAATACGAGACTTCGAAAAAAAACACTACGACCTGGCAAAGATACGACTTTAACGGACGACCCGCGCAAACCTGAATACATTAGAAACACAATAAATACACAAAACAAACACATAAAAAACTTACCCACAGCAAGGGGGGCACCCAGGACCTCTGCAAGTGAAGTTACACCTCCATTTGTCCAAATTACAAAGTTTAGACACCTGAAAATCCCCTAAGCGAGAGAAAAAATGGCCGCCAAAAAAACAAAAACGAGGCTACAGGACCCTAAACACGCAAAACACCACCAAACGCATACGGATTTTCCAAAAAAGCCGGCCGAGGTCCAAGAACAAGGACGCAATATCAGCCACAGCCGCGTACCACACATTAGGCGCCATTTTACAACACTAACTTACACAATCCGGAAGTACACATCTACCCTAACGGATTTTCCTCGCCGTACCACTAAAACCTACAAGTACCACATGTAGTAATACCTGCTGCAGATATGTAATTCCATACAGCAGGACCACTCATAATGCTTATCAGGCACACAGATAAGGCTTATTTTTCGCATAGATCTATTGCTTCCATTCAATTCACTCTGTAAGCAGGCAGATGCTAAACTATTTCTCATTCCAATGTAACAAATCACCTTGTTGGCTACAACAACCTGATAAGCCACTTACACAGAATTTACCCAAACAAACTAATTTCCCTCAAACTTAGACTTATATGAGCGCTCTGAATGTGAAAGTATACAGAAATAATATTAAGTTGGTCAAGCAGAAAATCCTTAAAGTATGACAATGTGCTTAATAAACAGCACTAGATTGAGTTGTATCAAATCATCAGTGATGTTATAGTATACATATCAGTAAGTTCATACTCTTAATTGTAAATAAGAGCCTCTAAAATAAGAAAGCCTGTATTTGTTATTTTGATAGCTATGGAAAATACCCATAATATATGTTATTATGACATTTTAGGGCTAACATTTAAGAGCCATTTTCCCTCCAGTGCAACAAACTAATATGTAGACCAGTAATTGTGCATGGTTATTTCTATATATGTAATGTTACCATCTTCCTACCAATTCAATTAACATAATCCGTTTAGTATCTTCAATATATGCAGCCTCATTACATTGAGGCTACGTTTTAAAACGTAGCCCTTAACTCCAAATTTACAGGTTACGGCTATTAAATCAGCCATGTAACGTAGCTGGCAGCGGACTTGCATGTTAAGGCGTAGGACAGCTGAGAATAGGTTACGTGTAGAGCAACGTTGAACATTGCAGCCGTAAATCCTTTGATCCGTCAAGCCCGTAATCACTACGTTTTCAATTTAGCTTTTTAGATTATAACAAAGTCACACGCAAATGGAGCCCAAAAGGCCAACGTGTGCTCGAGACCCGCAAAGGTGGTAAAGTCCAATACGTAGCACTTGTAAATCGTATAAAAACACACTACTGTACATTTATTAAAAGGGGAAGTGATGTTAGGTCTTAGAATTAATAGCACAACATTCTCAAGCCTGCAAATCGGCTCAGAAAAATAGTTGATTTCATGTATATTTTTTGTGTTATATCGATCCCGGCAATCAATGTGTTAATACATATACTGTAAATCGCATGTGATAGAATATCATATTTACAGTTTTATTAATATTGCATTATGACTGGAATGTGGGTTCGCCCGCAGCTTGTAACTCATAATTGAACTCAGTAAAAATGTGAAATCCATCCTCCATTTTCTTGTGACGCAATGATGACGATTTCTGTTGCCATTGGCTCCATCTCAACTACGTGCTTGCTTAATTGTTTGCTTTCTAGCCCGCAACTCCGACGAGTTTACGATTTCGCATCCCTTACTGGTAACTAGCAGCACTTCTAATTTAATAGCGACGTAAAATGGCCAAATTTCAAGCACGCAGCCCTTACTAGCTACACGTAGGACTTAAGAGGCTACAGTTTAATGAGGCTAATGGTCAGCTAATTATAGGACAATTAGAGGGAAACCATTTATAGTTTAGCCCAATCGGGATGCGTAGACACATCTTTAAAAACTCCAACAGTGTTAAAATGGAAGCTTACGTTATTCTTACACTGAAGAGACATGCATTATTACTCCAATGTATGTTAATTTTAGTGGAAGCAGGGTGATTTGCAAAAGAATACAGAAAAAATTTAGCAAAGTGACACACATTTGATTAGCAAATGTAACCTGAATTGCTCAGAATACTGAGGCCAACAGGTGAGATTGTTGTTGGCTTGAGTAGCCACTTAGGGCCTTATTCAATTGCAAATCCAAGATTACGTTATACAGGCCATATGTCTGCAGGCTTACAGTTTGCTACAATTACTGAGCGATTCAATTAAACAAGCCCGCAATTTACGGGCCGAAAGTCGAAACCATAAACCATGCAATCATAAGTAGCATTTCAGAGCGTGATCCCCGTTATTTACAGTGCAGTATTGATTTTTTATTTGCATTTACAGTGCTACAAACAGGTGTTTAACCCTGTTGCGAGTCCTATTTTCCATTTACCGGTGTGAAAACATTTGCGGGCTTGAGGAATTGTATCAATTGAATAGTGATTTGTGATTTTAGTGATTGTAACTTTTGTGGGCTTCAAAGATCAAAGGCTTAGATGTGTTACAATTTTGATTTTGGCAACCGCATTGATTTTCAGTCCGTAACCCGTAGATCATTTGCAGTTCACTAAAACACGCCAATTGATTAGCAAATTAGTGTACGGGCTACATTACGGGCTCCAGTAACTTACAATTGCTCAACTGAATAGGGGCTAAGTCATAAGTTGCAGATAAAAACTAAAACTGCACTATGTTGCCAATGAGAAATAATGTGAATTTTGAGATATTAATGTGGTTCAGACAACTGTGAAGTAATTGTTTTAATATGACCCATTAAACTGAACTATAGATACTGTAATATACAATTAACAAGCAATAATTACTTTACTCTTACAGTCATTAATTTAACAGTTAATTATGTAGTGTCTGGTTTATCATTGAACTATGTAAGTAACTCTTTCTGAGAGGTTCTTTTTATTAGTAATATAATTCTACATATAATGTTAACATTTATGTAAATATAGTTGTTAAAAAGTAACTTTACCAATGGCAGAAAGTAAAATAAATTCTTTACTTATAATACGCTACATTAAAAACAATTTTTGTTCCTGATAAATTAACATAATTATAACCATGCAATGGCTTTTCTCAGTACTCAAATATTTTTTCGATCAATCTGTGAAGTCAGCAAGAGCATCTAAAAATGAAATCATTGTTTAAAAAAAAAGATGTTGAAAACTCATGACAAACTGCCCCAAATGTTTGCTCCACACAATTCTGGTTTTCATTAAAATAAGAATCCCACATTGACAACTCTCATTGGAGTTCTCTGAGAGGTAACTTAGTCATTTGTATGACATTGATATAAGTGAGACATTAGTCCAAAGATTGTATTCTAAATAATCCAACTAGTAGCAATACTATTTTTGCTCTCAAAAATTAAAAAGAACACTGACACGTTTCTTTTATAACGTTTCATAATTACACCCATTCTTATGAAACCCTTATCTGGCTCGGCTTCGGCATCTGTCGTCTTTTCTTCTCCTGACTTCAAAACTGCTCAAACGGCTTGTCTACAATTGCCTAACCCAATAACTTTCTTCCAACTCCCTTTTTGGCGCTGTCCAATCTGGCTTATGGCTAGAGAGAGTTCTCACAAAAGTCACTAATAAGTTAAAGGGTCACTTCTCTATTATAAGTCTCCTAAATGTCTGTCCATCAACTCAAACTCAACCTTACATGGACTGAGCTACTAATCTTCCCATCCTCTCCTACAGCTTACACTCCTCAAATATCTCTACTGTTGACAATGTAATCATCACTCCCACCAGCCAGACCCATTGTTTTGGGTTCTATTGGACCTGTCCTCTTTCATTCCTTATCAAAAACTAAGAGTAGATACAATGGTGACTATTCACTATGATGAGAGATAATGGCAAATGTAGGCCCACACCAAATATTGTTTGTATTGCAGACATTTAATCAGATAAATCAGGTCAATGAGTGGTTTTGAGCCCTGTTGAATAGAATTTGCCACACATAATATTTATATACCTAAATATCAAAAAAAAAAGTGTGCAAATAGAAATACATATTTTGATTAAAACTTAGACTGAAGTTTTTTTATTGTATGTACATGAACCTGCCATTTTAACCCCACCAGCTCTACATGTTATATGTTACTGAGAAGTGATATCAGTTCCTTAGAGGTTGCAGAGCTTGCAATGCTTGTAGTAACTAAAGGGACACAGACAGTCTTATTAAATTGCGATTCAGCCAATTGAATAGGGCACTATATAAGCACGCAGCATATTTTTTTACAGAAGTTTTTAGTTAGCGAACTTCTATCCAAAAGCAAGGTCTTCACTAACTAAAAACCTCTATACAAAAATTATGCTATGTTCTTATATAGAGCCCTATGCAATTGGCCGAATCGCAATTTAATAAGGCTGAGAGGATTTAGTAAGTAATGTAAGTAAGTATGTGTTTGCATATCTAAACATCGTGACTGGCTAGTACACCTAGTACCAATAGAAATATTGATTACATGAACTAAAAGGGACGGGCTTTTGCAGGGACTGTTTAGAATGATTCAGTGAGTAAAAACAGAGCTTTTAATCACGTACTATTGAAATTATATTTAAATAGATATTATTTCCATGTTCTTTTAAGCAACTGGTAAGTGAGGAAAAATAGCTTTGTTCTCATCCTCTTATCCAATTGCATAACTCTCTGTGAGCATGTACTATTCTTGTTTCCAACCATAGGCAGAGATAATACTAATCAGTAATAAAAAATATTCTGTGGTATGGATGTAAAAAAAAATGAGTTTTAGCCAAGTACATCTTTTTTAGTTTTTTGTTTTATGATTAAAATCAAAACTGTACTAAAAATACTTTCATGGACCTATTCATGAATTAAATATAACAAACAAGAAAAAAATAATAGCTGTAGTTTAGGGCTTTTTGCATAAAATTCAATACTGATTCTCTTGAATTACAATCTATGAGCCTCATTCAATTGGGAGGCGCAAGTTATGGAGGTGTAGGCTGTATGTCTGCGGGCTTGCAGCTTTTACAAGTATTCAATTGCTCAAGGCCGCAAGTTAGGGACCTATAGCGAAATTTGGAAACCATGCATTCATATGTAGCATTTGCGAGCTTGAAAATTATCAATCAAGCAAGGTCATAATAATTCCTGATTAGAAACAGCCAATGAAAACAGAGATCGTCATCATTAAGGCTTTGAAAAATAGAGGTTGGATTTAAAAGTCCTACGGGCTTGAGTTACCAGTTAAGATCGGACCCACATTCCAGATATGATGCAATATTGATAAAACCGTAAATATGATAATCTATTACATTCGACTTCCATTATATGTATTAACACATTGATTGCCGTGATCAATATAACGATATTAAACATGAAATAAAGTAGTTTTTGGGCCAATTTGCGAGCTTGAGAATGTTGTGCTATTAATTCTAAGACCTAACATCACTTTCACTTTTTAAAAAAGTATAGTAGTGTTTGTATATGTGCATGTAAAGTGCTCCGGACATGTCATTAAGCCCTTTGCGAGTCCTCCTTATGGTTCGACTTTTGTCATTTGAGGGCTTGACGTGGTTAGTGAGGGGGAATCGGAGCAATTGAATAGCGATTTGCAATTTTCGCGTTCGGAAGGCTTGCGGCTGTGAAAGGCTTGGAGGGGCATTAACTTGCAATGTGAACCATCACATCAAATTGGAGGCTGGAGCCCGTAACTCAATCGGAGCCCGCAAAAAGATGCCAATTGAATAGCAAAATAACTTGCGGGCTACATTTCCGAAGCCCGAATCTCTCGAAAGCTCAATTGAATGATACTCTATGTATCAAGAAAGGGTACTCAGGGCCTCATTCACTTGTGATTCGACAAATTGAATAGGGCTCTATATAAGCACATAGTATTTTTTTACAGAAATTTTTAGTTAGTGAACTTCTATCCAAAAGCAAGGTCTTCACTAACTAAAAACTTATGTAAAAAAATATGTTCTCTGTTTATATAGAGCCCCATTCAATTGGCCAAATCGCAATTGAACGAGGCCCTCAATATTGTAGCATTTAGTTGCACACAATAGAGACCAAATGCTTTACTTTTTTAATAACATTTAAATATTAAATATATTTTTTAAAATAATAAGCTAAATTATTTTGATAACATTCAGTGGCAAACATACTTGATACTAGGCTTGAGACATTGTCTGTATCTCTTTAAATACTAAATAGCTAGTAATAGTTTGAGTGGAAATGAAGACTTATTTTGCGGTGAATGAAAACATCTCTAATCTCCTATCAAATGTTAAATACTTATTTTTTCAGGGAACCAAAACATCTCTCATCTTCAATCGTGTTTTACAGCGGTTAAGAAAAGCAGGATAAACAAACCTTAATGCAGATTGTCCTGTACATGGAGTTTGTGACCTTCCTTATAGTCTCCTGATGTCTAAGCAGACATTTCCTCTCTGCCAAAATGTAATAAACAATACAGCATTTCCATGCAGATAAATGGATGTAAGTTGTAATCAGAAGGATACGCTTTCCAGCATCCTAATTTGCTAACTACTACATTCCCGTGTGTGGTTTTACTGCAGCAATATGTCATAGTGAATATTAAAAACATTTATGGCAGCTGCAGTAGCTTCCTTTTTTGTACATGCTTATTTCTACTGAGGAAGAAGTTATTCCTTAAAGGGATATACATATGCTTACAGAAATGTAGGTTTGTTTTATTAAGGGACTACCAAAGACACATATTTTATCATGCTGATTTAAAGAAACAATAATGTATAAAAATGTTCATTGTAGAAAGAGAAAAATTCAAAAGAACACACAAACATTAGATTCTGCTCAATTATAACCTTATGAAATTATCAGATACAGCCTATTGTTATTATTGTAGCGGAACCCATCACTGTTTTACCCTGTTTTATGATTATTATGGTTAAAATATGATCCTACTATTATACTGCATGTATGTTGGTTGATGCTCTGCAGAATATTGTCCCAGACATTTGCAGCTACTTGGCATGGGAGATAATCCTGTTACAGCGACTCCGCATAAGATAAAGGAAGTCTTTTGTATACAGTGTTTTCATTCTCAGATAAGAACAAAGAAGTGTAATTGAATCAATGTCTGATTGTATCAAAGTTGCCAGGGAGCCTCGGGGAGGTGTGACCCACCTATTGTTCTCTTTATGTGTATTGTGCGGCCAAATATGGGCATGTGTATTGCCTGTGGGAATAGATGGGTATAAATATTTCTGCAATAACAAAATAAAGTCAGTATTCATTTGACTCCCAAATTGTGTGTCGTCCAATATGGGAGGTTGGGAATGGTGAAACTGTAGTGCCTCTTGGGGATTTTACCGTATACCAGCGGAGATATTGGACTGCGTGTTCCAGCTCCGTTACATTTGGTGGCAAGTGGCGGAATTGTTCCCATGGTCAGAAGGACAGCTACAGGAGACACCATTCCGTGGAGTACAAATTGAGGGCAATGCTAGTATCCGTACAGCGCCCCTGGCTACAGCAGGATGGAACCGGCTAGTTTTCGGACAGCGTTCCATCATAAGGAGGAGGAGGCGGCCGCGGACTACAGGGATGCAGATAGAAAGGAACTCATGGTTACAGTACCTCTTATTGCTCCACAGAATGAGTTTGGAAGAGAACTCCAAAGCAGACTGGCCTTTTTCCCAGGTACGCTTCCCATAAAAACCTTGGAATGGTTAATGACAGATGTCCACAAATTCATAATGGAAAAGCAGCGGGCACGGGAGCGGTCCTTCTTGGGAGCTGCTAACCCACCTCCCACCATTAACCCCCCCCCCCCCCAGCACTGCGTCCGGGTGGTGGGAACTACCAAACCCCTCCACGGTACATCAGGTGCCACACGTGTAACCAGCAGGGTCACATGCAGAGAGACTGTCCCAGAAACAGAAACCGCTCCACGTGGAATACTCCAACTAATTCCCCCCCCAGTGGCAGTGTGTACCCCAGGGGGCCGAAGGTGTCGTCCTTCCCCCCCCAGCGGCAGTGTGTACCCCAGGGAGCTGAAGGTGTCGTCCTTCCTCCCCAGCGGCAGTGTGTACCCCAGGGGGCAGAAGGTGTCGTCCTTCCTCCCCAGCGACAGTGTGTACCCCAGGGAGCTGAAGGTGTCGTCCTTCCTCCCCAGCGACAGTGTGTACCCCAGGGAGCTGAAGGTGTTGTCCTTCCTCCCCAGCGGCAGTGTGTATCCCAGGGAGCTGAAGGTGTTGTCCTTCCTCCCCAGTGACAGTGTGTACCCCAGGGAGTTGAAGGTGTCGTCCTTCCTCCCCAGCGGCAGTGTGTACCCCAGGGAGCTGAAGGTGTCGTCCTTCCTCCCCAGCAGCAGTGTGTACCCCAGGGGGCCGAAGGTGTCGTCCTTCCTCCCCAGCGGCAGTGTGTACCCCAGGGAGCTGAAGGTGTCGTCCTTCCTCCCCAGCGACAGTGTGTACCCCAGGGGGCCGAAGGTGTCGTCCTTCCCCCCCAGCGGCAGTGTGTACCCCAGGGAGCAGAAGGGGCCGTCCTTCCTCCCCAGCGGCAGTGTGAACCCCAGGGGGCAGAAGGTGTCGTCCTTTCCCCCCAGCGGCAGTGTGAACCCCAGGGGGCAGAAGGTGTCGTCCTTCCCCCTCAGCGGCATTGTGAACCCCAGGGGGCAGAAGGTGTCGTCCTTCCTCCCCAGCGGCAGTGTGAACCCCAGGGGGCAGAAGGTGTCGTCCTTCCCCCCCAGCGGCAGTGTGTACCCCAGGGAGCAGAAGGTGTCGACCTTCCTCCACAGCGGCAGTGGGTACCCCAGGGGGCCAAAGGTGTCGTCCTTCCCCCCAGCGGCAGTGTGAAACACAGGGGGCAGAAGGTGTCGTCCTTCCCCCCCAGCGACAGTTTACCCTAACCAGGGGAGACACCAATCTCCCAGACGGCGCAGATGGGACCGTGGTCTCTGCGCCCACAGCCTGTCCAGATCCCCAACTACCCTCACTGGAACAACCGGAGGAGGGGGTAAGTACAAATTCCCCTCCCCAGCTAACTTCTAATGTGGCCCCAGGGTTAACAGAGGAAATGTTAACCCCCACTGACCCCCACGTTTCCCTGGCTACTGAGCCGGAATATGTCCCAGGTACCCCAGCAGAAGAGCTGACAGTGGGGCAGAGTGCAGTCGGCCTCTGCCCTCCCTTTGTCCCTTGTACAGATCAGGAGGTCCTGCAGGTTATACCAGCAGAAGAGCTGGCATCAGGGCAGAGTGCCGCTGGCCTCTGCCCCTCAAGTCCCCTCAGCGTGTTGCCCCATCACCCCAGCGAAATATCCAGGTGCCTGTTTAGACTTCCCCCCAAAGGGGAGATGTGTGACGAAGTGCCCTTCGCCACTTTGGCTTGGAGAGGACTGTTTGCCAGCCTCCTGCCCTGCGACTATGGCCCTGGGACATATTGCCCTTTGGAACCAGTGTTCGGCCATACCAGAGTGTATGTCACTCATTCTGGCCCTTTACATACAGGGGGGTCATTCGGTACTTGCCCTGTGTGAACCATGATACCCCAGATAACTGTGCCATGAAGCCCATTCATATAATGAAAGACTATGGGAAAGACTTTAGCTACATGGCAATTGAACTGTGTGAAGAGGATCTGAGCGCTATTCGGTAGTTTTGTGCGCTCAGATCCTAGCTATCTGGGGATATGGGAAATGTGAGTAAATGTGAATTGCAGTAATGCTGATGGGTTGTCAAACTAGAGAATTGACCAACAAATACTTTTGTCCGGACATCCCCAGGCCGATCCGTTGGGATCAGACCGTGTATGCCGGCTTATGGCCCCAGGGGAGGTGTGTAGCGGAACCCATCACGGTTTTACCCTGTTTTATGATTATTATGGTTAAAATATGATCCTACTATTATACTGCATGTATGTTGGTTGATGCTCTGCAGAATATTGTCCCAGACATTTGCAGCTACTTGGCATGGGAGATAATCCTGTTACAGCGACTCCGCATAAGATAAAGGAAGTCTATTGTATACAGTGTTTTCATTTTCAGATAAGAACAAAGAAGTGTAATTGAATCAATGTCTGATTGTATCAAAGTTGCCAGGGAGCCTCGGGGAGGTGTGACCCACCTATTGTTCTCTTTATGTGTATTGTGCGGCTAAATATGGGCATGTGTATTGCCTGTGGGAAGAGATGGGTATAAATATTTCTGCAATAACAAAATAAAGTCAGTATTCATTTGACTCCCAAATTGTGTGTCGTCCAATATGGGAGGTTGGGAATGGTGAAACTGTAGTGCCTCTTGGGGATTTTACTGTATACCAGCGGAGATATTGGACTGCGTGTTCCAGCTCCGTTACAATTATTATTATTGTTTATTTGTACCGTTCCAACATATTCCAAGTACAAGGATTATGATCAAGGCAAAACAATATTAACACATTAAAAAGCATGGAGGGCCCTATCTTTGTGCGTGAAATCAAGTGTGCATAGAGCTTTCCGCAAAGCACCGTGCAAGACTGAAAACTCTCAGACTTGCAAACTAAAGGGTCTGGGTGTGGTACAGGAGGGAGATAGGAGCGTTGTGCATGTTTGGGTGGAAAGGGTAGGTATATTAAAACAGAAATGTTTTAGTGAGGGTTTAAAGGTTTTGAAGCTTAACTAAGGCCGAAACGTGCGTTTGGGGTTTGTTGTTTCTCCTGTTCAGGGTATTTGCCTGATATTTCTGGGCTGGATCACTCAATTGACTGGGACCAAACAGTTATACTACGGGATATTTCTCCATGTGAAGAGCTAAAAGAGGTTACTCCCAGGGTTGGTTACCATCAGAGGCAGAGTTACCGCTGGTGCAAACGGTGCAAGGCACCAAGGCCCCTTGCCTCTGAGGGGTCCCCTTGGCTCCCGCAGGTCCTCTGTGGGTCTTTTGTGGCCCTGTGGATCCTCTGTGGCCCCTTGCAGGGCCCCTGTGGTCCCTGCATGTCCCCTGTGGCCCCTGCAGGGCCCCTGTCACCCCTGCAGGTCCTCTGTGGCCCCCATGGTACCCTGTAACACCCTGGGGTCCTTATAATCCCCTGTGGCCCCTTATGGCCCCTGCGGACCTCCTGTGGGTCTTATGGCCCACTGTGGCCCCTAAAAGGCCCCAGGCACCTCTTGCAGGCCCTATGCAAACCCCCCCCCCCCCCCCGCGACCCCCTGTGTTGCCCCTCGCGGACCTCTGCGGCCTTCCTAAGCCCCCTGGGGGGGGGGGCAATATTTATTTTTTTGCACCACGGCCCCCTATGCACTAGCTCCACCACTGGTTATTATGTTCATAGAAATAACCTATTAAGGTTAGTTTGTTCTCTGATTGAGCACCTCTATTTCTGTTTTTTCTATACAATTATGCTTTATTGGGAGCAAACATTCTATTCCTAAACCGATCTGCTTCTTCTAGGGAAGTTAATGCTTTTAAAATGGAAGTTCCAATAATATGGAACTCCGGACAGGATTAAAGGGCCAGTGTAAGAACTGTGTGTTTAAATGCCAACAATAATGACATCTTTAAATAAGACGCTTTCAAAATGAATCTTACTTGTCTGTCTCTATCGCCTTTACATCAGGTAACTACAAGAAAAAATATCTTTATTTCTAAAATTACTAGTAACCATCCATTGCAGATATTTTTAAAATGGGTTTGAGGCACCAGATACTATATGCCACTAAGTAGAAAAATGATATTGATTGAGTGATTTACATGTTAAATTAAGAGTTACAAAGTGGTTCCAAAATTCTTGCTACTGTAGATGACCAGTGATGGTCGATTCCTAATAGCGTTGTCATACTGGATGATATCTCTGTGTGGTTTGAAAGTGGATGACAAAGGGCCATATTCAATTCCAAGCCCGTAGCGGCAACTGTACACCCGCAAAGCCTGCAGGCTTGAAATTCGACGGAGTTACAGAGCTATTACATTCAACCATACCGGAACCAACGGGCCAGAGCCGCAAACCCTTAAACCATTCTTGCGCACATTGCATGTGCGGCTGTGGACATGATCAATTAGTCAAACCCATAGTTACGGAACCAAAGGTAAAAGAGATCGTCATAATTACGTCACTGAAAAATGGAGGTTAGATTTCAAACCCTTACGGGTTTCAATTACGAGTTACGCTCGGACCCGCACTATAGAAATATTGCAATATTAATAAATCAGTCAATATTCTAGTCCATGCGAGGTCCAATATATGTATTAACACCTTGATTGCCGGGATCGATATTACACGGAAATTAAACATAAAAAAAGTATTTTATATTGCAGATTTGCGAGCTTGAGAATGTTGTGCTATTATTTTAATACCTAACATCACTTTCCCTTTACTTAGTATTGTGTTGATATTTGCTTTTACAGTGCTACGGATAGGACTTCAACCTCCTTGCGCGTCCTCTCTAGTACCCGCAGGCTTTTTGCCTCCATTTGTGGGTTACGGTTTTGAATGCCAGTGGATTCATAGCAATGCAGGTAGCTTCAAGAGGCCAATTTAATAGCCGTAAGTCTAGCTGGCTCCATTACGGGCTATGGGTTTTCACGTTAGGGGAATAGGGCTGATAATCAAAAAGATGTAAATATTTACTACGTGCAATGCTGGATATGAAGTCCTCAATAGCAGTTTGTTTTATATCTTAATCAAAATATGTTTCCAATATACAACTATTAACATACAACATACTCTGCTAGATGTTATATTTAGCAGATTACATTGTATATTAATAGGTAAGTATTAGTTAGTAGTGATGTCGCGAACATAACATTTTCGGTTCGCGAACCGTGAACGCGAACCGCCGCAAATGTTCGCAAACCGGCGAACCCGGTGAACCGCCATAGACTTCAATGGGCAGGCGGATTTTAAAACCCACAGGGACTCTTTCTGGCCACAATAGTGATGGAAAAGTTGTTTTAAGGGGACTAACACTTGGACGGTGGCATGCCGGAGGGGGATCCATGTCAAAACTCCCACGGAAAATTACATAGTTGATGCAGAGTCTGGTTTTAATCCATAAAGGGCATAAATAACCTAACATCCCCCTCCATCATCATCCTCTCCTGTATCTCTTTGTTAGGGAAAAGGGTGAGGGGGTAAGGTGTTAGGGTGAGGGGTGTTAGGGATAAGTGTGATGGGTGTTAGGGTAAGGGATGTTAGGGTTAGGTGTTAGGGTAAGGGCTGTTAGGGATAAGTGTAAGGGGGTATTAGAGTTAGGTGTTAGGGTTAGGGATGTTAGGGATAAGTGTGGGGGGTGTTAGGTCTTAGGGATAAGTGTGAGAATGTTATCGTTAGGTGTTAGGTTGATGGGTGTTATGGATAAGTGTGAGGGGTGTTAGGGTTAGGGTAAGGGGCGTTAGGGATAAGTGTGATGGGTGTTAGGGTTAGGTGTTAGGGTGAGGGGTGTTAGGGATAAGTGTAAGGGGTGTTGGGGTTAGGTGTTAGGGTGAGGGATGTTAGGGTTAGGTGTTAGAAATAAGTGTGAGGGTGTTAGGGTTAGGGTAAGGGGTGTTAGGGATAAGTGTGAGGGGTGTTAGGGTTAGGGTGAGGGGTGTTAGGGATAAGTGTGAGGGGTGTTAGGGTTAGGTGTTAGGGTGAGGGGTGTTAGGGATAAGTGTAAGGGGTGTTAGGGTTAGGTGTTAGGGTGAGGGATGTTAGGGTTAGGTGTTAGGGATAAGTGTGAGGGGTGTTAGGGTTAGGGTAAGGGGTGTTAGGGATAAGTGTGAGGGGTGTTAGGGTTAGGGTGAGGGGTGTTAGGGATAAGTGTGAGGGGTGTTAGGTTTAGGTGTTAGGGTGAGGGGTGTTAGGGATAAGTGTAAGGGGTGTTAGGGTTAGGTGTTAGGGTGAGGGATGTTAGAGTTAGGTGTTGGGGATAAGTGTGAGGGGTGTTAGGGTTGGGTGCTAAGGTGAGGGGAGGATGATGATAAGGGGGGGGGGGGAAGAGACACAGGGGTGTCCTTGCAGCAGAGATCAAAAGAGTCCTTCAGGACAGTATTGCACACTGTGTACAGTAGCCTAGCTATGGTTTTCCCTATTGATTCAGTGTCACCTACACTAAGCCTCCTCTCAGTAAGACTGAAAGTTAGTTATGATTCCAAAATGGCTGCTGTCCATGAGGTAGAAGGGTGTGGAAGGCAGGGTATGATGCTGATTGGCTGGAATGTGTCTGCTGACTGTGAGTTGCAGGGTCAAATTTTGCTCAATGATAAAGCATAGGGTGCGGGTCGAATATCGCATATGTTCACAGTTCTCCGCTAACGCGAACATGCTATGTTCGCCGGGAACAGTCCGCCGGCGAACTATTTGCGACATCTCTATTAGTTAGATAAATATAAAATATACTGATACCGTAGGTTGGAAACAACTATGGGAATGTAGCTTCTCTCACTGGCCTTTTCTATAGCTAATCGACAAATGGTAACACTGGGTTTAAACCCAATTCTGATTGGCTCACCCCCATGTGATTAATTGATCCTTCCAAAGTGCAAGAGGTGGGGAAGAGGAGGATCCTGGGGCATAGTCGGGCTCATAGGGGAGAGTGGCTTAGTGTAGTGTGTTCACGTTCGGTATTTACTTTTTTAATATGTGGTATTGCCAACCATTATTGATGTTTTGCCAACATTTGCATCTTTGCCAACCAATATAGTGCCCGCACCAACAGACAGAGGTGATGACTGCGATGTGTAAAGGAATGGATAGGGGGTGTATACCTAATGCAACATTGGACATTATTGACCGCCATCGTAAATGTAATTATATTACCTGAGTTTTAGTAAATCACATGTAGACCCAGGTAGAGCTAATGTGCGACGGGCTGATGTAGATTGTACATATTTGGTTAAATACATTTCCCTAGACCTTTCACATTATGTAGAGGAGGATCTTGCTTATATTTATTTATTAATAACATGTTTGCATCATGGCCAAATTGTCACTCTACATTGTGCACTTAATTCTTGATAATGGGCCAGAAGGCTTTAAGAGGACAACTGTGGTCAATATATTTCTTCTGGTATTTTTAATAACTAAACCTGAAAATTGGCCAAAAAGTTTCACTTTTATATGCAATTATTCTTTACAGCAGGATTCCATTTTATTTTCTGAGCTTCCTTCTTGCAGCTTAAGCCTCAACAGAGTATGTAAACTAAGAGAGAGAACAGCTCCATGTGCCAAATTCCCATTGTGTAAATACAAAGTCTCCCATCTCAGGAAGTAGATCACTGGAAAATAAATAGTTGTTTCCACAGCACCATAATTGCATGTAAAAGTAATAAATTAGAGGCTACGTTGTTTATTTTACATATAGCCTATTGTCAGGCATAGTAATAGATGCTTAATATTTTCGCTGCTGTGTGTAAGACCTTCCAAAGCAGTTACTTTGTCATGTAAAGTAGGAGTCATGGTAAGTGAAACTAAAATGAATTAGCTGTGATGGATTACAGATAATACTGATAAAAGTTGTAAATAAACCCAAATCTATGCCTTACAATCTGTAGATTTTTGGTGTTATATGATTAAAAATATGCTCTTATTCAGATCATATATTTCCCATGCCAAAAAAAGTAACATTGACCCCAGTACTCCATAATTGTATTCTAGCAGCAGAGACATATCCTGTAGTGACAAACATTGACCGCTGATTTAAGGGCTACCTAATGGTTTTATAGTTTATCCCAATGCTCCAGTGGATCTATCAGGCTAGAATCCAGCAAGCGTCTTCCTCAGTAGGGCTATTGGAAACAGTCTGGAAATGAAATTACTTTTCCACTGACTGGTTTAATAAGAGAAAAAGTGAAATATAATTCACTAGACATAACTGTTCTGCAAGTTCCTAAAATATGAAGTTTAAATATAAGTTGTCACTGGGGATGGCAGAGGTAAAGTGGTTAGGCTGGCCTTTTATTAAGGAGTAGGATACAATTTCCTTTATAACCACAGATTCTTAGCACCATCACTGATTAATCACATTATCCCATTTGGGTTTAACCTGCTCCTAAAATCTATAATAATATTTGTGGTATCTGCACTACCATCTTTTGTAAGGAACGAGGCTGTACGGTGACTGTATATCTAATGTAAAATTAGTATTTTTAGGACCACTGTAGTTCAACAAAAGCTGCACATGTTGGTGAAATATGTAAAAATGTAACAGCACAGAAATAGAAAGATTTTTAGAGAAAAGAATAATGTTTCAAATTCTATTGCTGGAGGAGGGAAGATGGAGAGATAAAGGTATATGAAAGGTTTTTACTAGGTATATAAAAGACCTGTGTTATCAGTTTACTTTTTATATACTTTATTTTATGAAGAAGTGATTAGAAGTTCTGTTTATACTGGCTAAAATCAAACCAATATTACCTATTTGGGTCTGCCCTCTGCAGCGTACAAAGACGCAGACTCTGCAGTACTTCCCATGCTGTGTCTCCTAGGACACTACACTGCATATCCAGCCCTACAGAGTCTGTGTCTGCATACACTGCAGAGGGCGGACCCAAACATTGACTAGGTGTTTCATTTTAGATAGTAAAAATAGAGCTTCTAAGCACTTCTTAATACAATAAAGAGTATACGGTAAAAGTAAATAGATATTATATACCTAGTAAAACACAGGAACTTTCCATATCTCTTTAAGAAAGAGAGAATTAAGCTCTTTGTCACACTCAATGTTTTCACACATATATTTTTAATCATTAGACAGTGGTACTTTAAAAATGCTGGTATATCATTCAAAGCATCCACTGGGATTTTGGTCTGGTGGGTGGCTGTCAGTTACAATGCCCACATGGGTCATGCCTGAGTGCTTTATCTTTGATCAGTTTCAGTAGAAATACATAGAGGATTCTTGCTGGCTCTTCAGACCCCACAACGTTAGCTGGGGCGGAATAATAGTCATACTGAGAGCTTTAGCCAAGGCCTTTCACAGGCTGGCAGGAGAGTGAATCAATTTATACAAGTGTGTGTGCACAGGGAGATAAAGCCAGTGGACCTGACATTTTTATCTGATGGCTGGATTTGCTTTTCAGCCGCTCAAGGGCTCATTCAAACATCCTTCATGGAACTATCAAACAGATAATTATTTACAGACGCAAACACAAGTGAAAAAGCGCCGCTGTGGAATACGTGGGGCCTTTCTAAAGGACAATAACAATGAAAATAGGGGTTGTGCCAGTCGAAGATAAACAACAATAAAAGAATACATTGATACAAGAGAAGATGCAGCACATTAAAAACTGGGTTCAATATAAGTGCTGCATAGTAGAACAAGGCATGGATGTTCAGGGGTCCTAGCAGTGACGGGGTAAAGAATGGAGGGCCCCAGTGAAAAAGAAAAATCTTGCCAACCCCCTACCTTTTTGTTGGGCCCTTTCTCCTCTACAATACATAATATATATATATATATATATATATATATATATATATATATATATATACAGTGGTGGGAAAAAGTATTTGATCCCCTGATGATTTTGAACGTTTGTCCACTGACAAAGAAATGGTCAGTCTATAACTTTAATGGTATCTGTATTTTAACAGTAAGAGACAGAATGACAAACAAAAAAACAAGAAAAACGCATGTCAAAAAAAGTTATAAATTGATTTGCAGGTCAATGAGGGAAATAAGTATTTGATCCCCTATCAATCAGCAACATTTCTGGCTCCCAGGTGTCTTTTATAAAGGTAACAAGCTGAGATTAGGACCACACTCAGGAGAGGCTCATAATGAGCGCCGAAGGTCCTGAGGCTCGCAATGAGCGCCGAAGGCGCATATTGCGAGGCATGCGATGATCGCCGAAGGTGCTCAGCGCAAGCCTTGCAATAAGCACCAAAGGTCCTCACACTACAAAACGCTTTCAATTATGTCTCAAACTGCATTCCCATGGCTTCAAATTTTATTGCCCCGTAATTTTTGACCGGCAAGTCGCTAGTGTGATAATAAATGGCTTCATATGATCACTATCCTTCAATAAAACACATTTTTTTTGCATGATCAGTCATATTTTCTAAATAAATGCCAATATTTCACAATTTCTGCCAGGGTATGCAAACTTGTGAGCACAACTGTACATGAAAAAATGTATTTATAAGTTAAAAATAATAATACTAATAAAAAATAAATTGTGTTAAAATAATAAGAATACATAGATTTAATATGAAAAGAAACATATCAATAATGACATTTTTTGTTTCCTCGGAAAATAGTATGAACTTGAACACGTCTGTTATTTCTAACTGAAAATATTGTGTTTTCTCATGTGTAATAGCTATTAATGTTGTGAAAGGATTTGTGAAAAGCTAATCTCCTTAAAGCAAGCAAAACTAATTAAAATATGTATATGTATACTTATAATTCTAATGTTAAAAAACAGAACCTAATTGCTTTTTACATGGATGGGCATTCAGTAGCAGGGGAATTATTCTACAGAATATTATTTTTTTCTTTTTTTTTTATAATAAAGGGTGTTCTCTGGACCAAAAGAGTGAATTCAGTTTTCAATACGGATACAGGCTCAAAAATCTATTGAATATCTTCATTACAATGTTTACATGTACAATGTTTTTAATCATACAGTTACTTGTACAGTTATTTGTCTTTATATTGAGATTGTAATAAGACCCATGGTGAGATATATATCTTGAAAAAGAGAACTTAAAGGAACAGCACTGAATTATAATTAATTAAGGCTGTTGATATGAGCTGGATACACAACCAAGAAAACTCCCAAATCATAACTGGGCAATAATCAGAATTATATATAACTCTAATGTTGCTATACCATCACATATATAGTTGTGAGCGTACGAGTTGTTGCTAACGCTGCGGGCTCGCGTAGCGAGCCCGCGGCCCTCGCGAAGCGAGGGCCGCGACTCGCGTAGCGCGCTGCGGCCCTCGCATAGCGAGGGCACTGCCCGAGGGTCTCAGTTGCTGGCATGGAGCGCCAAAGGCGCTCCTTGCCAGCAACTGAGGACCCTCGCGAAGCGAGGGCCACAGTTGCTGGCATGGAGCGCCGTAGGCGCTCCATGCCCGCACCTGAGGACCTCGCAAAGCGAGGGCCGCAGTTGCTGGCATGGAGCGCCTTCGGCGCTCCATGCCAGCAACTGCGACCCTCGCAAACTTCACGTCGCAACCCAAACAGTACGACACACACATTACGACACTCGCAAACAACATACGACACACGTTCACACACATTACGGAGTCGCAACACTCGGACGCAACTCGCGAACATTACAAAATGTAAAACACAATACATACACACACCACATACATAAAAAACTTACCTACACCAAGAGGGAGCACCCAGCACCTCAAAAATACAACTTACACCTCGATTTTACTCGAAATAAAACAGTTTAGAGACTAAAAAAAAATCGAAGCGAGAGAAAAAATGGCCGCCGAACAAAACGAAAACGAGGCTACAGCACTATTCAAATACATTAAGTGTATGAAAAGTTATTCTCTTGTCTGTATAAACCTTCCAAATACAATACTTTCTTCAAAAACAATACATTGTGCAGATATGTGGCAACAGTATAGATGTCCACAGGCTCAAGCACCTATTGGATATCATCATGAGTATACAATGTTAACATATACAATGCTTTTAACCATACCAGTAAATGTTACTTTTGTTTATTACAATGCTCGTCTGTGTACTCTGCTTGTAATAAAACCCAGGATGTACTTGAAAACAAGATATATATCTCAATTGGGTTTATGTATCAAAAGTATCAAAAGAGAGACCTGTGTGCTTTGATGCATGACATGTATAGAAAAAAACACTTCTGCTCGCTGCTTCATCAATTGAAAGAGGTTTGTTAACCTGGCAGAAATGTTGATGTTAAGAAGAAAACATTCATTTACTCCTGTCCTGCACCTCTGCACACATCACAGATGGGAAAATCTATTTGTGCTATCTCCTGCCTAAGAATATACTGTATGTATTTATATATTAGGTATTCCACAACAATCATTTAGTGTATGGTAAGCATTAGAGTGAGAAAAACTTTCCACCGTACAGAGTACAGAAAATGAATAATACATACTGTATATATGTATGTGTGTGTGTGTATAATGTAGGGAATTACTGCTGTATTATTGATGCATAACTTAGGAATTTGGTGATACCATTATAAATTATAAATTAACAGTCTTATTAAATTGCTATTCAGTAAATTTAAATGGGCTCTAGTTAAACACACAGCATATTTTTTTTTACAGAAGTTCTTAGTTAGTGAACTTCTATCCAAAAGCAAGGTCTTCACTAACTAAAAACTTATGTAAATAAAATATTCTCTGTGCTTAAATAAAGCCCTCTTAAATGTACTGAATTGCAATTTAATAAGGCTGTAAGCCTGGATGGAATCTGCTAAGAGTGGCCAAATGGATATTCAAAGCTGAGATAAAAACTTGTTTTTTGAAAGGTAACAGATTCCAAAGCATTATTGTAGGAAATAACATAATTCCTTATTGGAAGAGTTTATCAAAGCATTGTTTATAATGCCACTATGATGAGCTTATAAGGTAGATTCAACTATTTTTGTCCACAATGTATAAGAACCCTATTGTCATCTTAAACCACTTCTACATCTCTACCATCTGAAGATTAAGGTGAATTTTCTTAATAAGTGTGTTTGTGTAAAACAGTCTATTTTGTTTATGGATCTCTAACCAGAAAATTTAAGATCCTGCAACCATACACACTCCCTGGAAGCTTCTCTGAAGGTATCTAAATACAATGTGGAGCCATCTCAACTTTTACTGTATGCAATTTACTATCAATATTTGTATGACTGTTTTTCTGATATGATATTTTAGGTGATAGTAATGTTCACTAAGCAAATCTGTACCCACGCTTTTGTCTGAAACCCCCCTTATCTTGCTTGCTTACCCACCCCCACAGCCTGTTTTTATTGCTTCTTATCTGTGAAATAAGATTGCTTATCCTTCTCATTTTCTATTTCAGTGTCCACACTTCCTCTGGGCCTCTGTCTCTCACTCTCCCTAATCCTGCAACCACTAATCTCCCCCCCTGCCCCTCACCCACCCACCCTGGTTACCCTTCTTTTATTGAGTCTCTCAGATTTCCTACACCTGATTAACAACACCTGCTAAGTATTCCTAATTAATCCATTACACAATGTTTTCTCCTACCTTTTTCTTCCTTATAACCTCCTGCCTTTTCCTCCGGCTCTCAGTCTCAACGTTTCCATATCATGTCTCCCACATAACCATCTTTTGGCTTCTGGAGCTATATCTCCTAACCAAGGCCCTTCACCTTACATTCCCATTTGCACATTATACTATCTGTAACATATTACATACTAGAGCCACTCATCTCACATGGCTTCCAATCAAATCCTTTCCTTTTCCCTCTAAATGAAAAATAATTCTAACTGTGCATGCCTTCCTACCTAAGTAAACTTCACTTTCTTCCTGACCCTTGCTATTCCTTATCTGTCTATTCTTGCCCAGGCTTCTGCCTATTTGATCCCCTTAAGATTGTAAGTAGCTAGCTTCCAATCTTGTAGGGTGCTTTGGAAAAAAGCACTTTCTGCAAAGATTCTAAGCTCAAAACAGGGCCCTCCATTTTGTGCAGTTTGTAAACATTGTACTTTTTCTTGTTTTCATACACTGTATAGCGCTATGCAATATGTTGGTGCGTTACAAATAAAAGTTAATAATAAAAATGAATATTAATAACAATCTGTGTATCAGCCATGCAAAAAATCCAAAGTGATTTTAATCTTTGAAACGTAAGTAAACCAATTTCTGTATAAGATTATTTATTACTAGGGTGTACTTCTCTTGTTGGTTTGCCTTTCTGTTTCACATACATTTGAATATGATTTCTATTAATTTGATTCAACCCCAGAATGGTGACCTTGACTGTCTGTCTCATATTTTCTAAATGTGAAGCTTATTGTTCTTGTGTGATGTCTGCCTGTGGACTCCAAACCAATCACTTGTATTGGGTCTCTACCTCCCATTTTTACACACACAAGTTTCTATGGTAACCACCAAAATTAGAAGAACATATTTAAATGCTTTAAATATGATACAAAAAGATACTATGCACCGTGTTCTACTGTTAACTAAGACATTCTAAATGCACATCTTTTATCTTGAAAATTGTTCAAGTTAAGGGATCTCTCTTGAGATCCAACTACTTTGAAACATTATATAAAAACAATCTTTAAGGAAGAGGGCTCAACGCAGGTGCTTGGAATTGTGGGTGTTGTCTATAAATCATCAACCTAATCATTTACGTCTTCATTCTTTGCCTACCGTAACATCAGAGAGACTCCACAAGCTTTACCTCCACTAGCTAAGAATGTGTTCCATGCATCCCAGATCGTTTCACCTGCATATATTTCGAATATTGAGGTTTTCACTGGTGGGATAGTCTTCAAGTACATGTAACGGCCATACACTTCAAAACAGCAAATGTAGGGAGCTTATTTTAGTCCATAGATCTCAATGGTTGACAAAGGACAAGCCCCCCAAGAGCAGTTAAAATATGCGTTTAAGCGTTTAAGACAAAACACTTTCACATATTATCATATACCCTATTTCTGATGCAACAAAGAGAAAGTTATTTCCATGTCCCTTTAAGAAGCTCTATAGCTTTTGCTTAACAGTTAGTTACAGCTGTATCAATAGAAGATTTCACGTGCCTAGCAATTTAATAATCACAGTATAGTAGCTGGGACACAATGTGAGGCTTTTGGTCCTCTGAGCACCTTCGGCGCTCATTGCGAGCCCCGCGTTGAGCATCTTGCGCGAGGGACACGAAAGCGTGACCAACATCGCAAACATTACATACACTGACAACTATATATGTGATACTTGACAAGAAGTTAATGTTTCCACTAATTATTCTAATTATTCCTAGCAAACTTGATAATCTGCATACTTTAATTTTAATACAATTTTTAATTTTGCCATTGTCAACTAAGAAATTTTTGCACAAAAGTTATTTTTTTCTGATACTGCCTTTTCACCTTCAGATAAACAAATCTTGGCTCCTTATAGCCCCACTCACCTACTTTATCTACTGGGATCTCTTTCTGCCACGCTGACACAAGACAGCATGAGATCTATAACCAAAATTTCACAATGATATTGAGAATTTTAAGCAAAACAATGTCGTTTTTGTGGAATGTAATGGATAAAGAAGAATCATTTGCTAAAACAGAAATGTTACCAACTAATGAATACTGCAAAGCAAGCCATCCATTAAATGTAGATCCAATAAGTCAATGAAGAGACTATTGTGACGACTCTCTAGTGAGTCAAGGGTCCACATGCACCTCAAGTTTCTCCCTCTAGGCCGTGCCTTTTATTTTCAATCTCACATCTTCCAGAAATCAGAAGTTGCAAGCCCTAAGGTTACGGACTTAAAAAAAGTAATAAAAAATAAATACAAATAAACTGTTACATCCCCTTGATTAGAATGAAAATCATATAAGAAATAACAACAGACACAGAGTTGGTTAGAATGCTAGAGTCAGACTGTCTGAAATTTTAATTATTTTCTTGCATAGATATCACAAACACAAAAAAGACTTCCCCTACATGCCTCCCTCATCAGTCCCCTCCCTCTAAGAGGAGTATGAATCCTTAGTGTGACCTCTTCATCCCGTCACTAGGCCATAAACTCCACTCCCATCACCAGATACACCAGACCTGTGTTTTGCTGTTAGGCGAAGCGCATTGATTTGTGCCTATCTGAGGCCAGAGAGTGGATGCCTTGCCGCTCTGAGGGGACATATAAATTTGGTTATATTATATTAGCACTTCTATAATGAGTCTCGAAAAAGACTTATGATAACACAGACCTTTGGTGGATTAATTTATAATATTTGTGATAGCACTGGCACTTTTTTGTGGATGCAATTAAGCAAGATATTGAATTTTATCAACATTTTGCTTTATATAAAAGCATTGGCACTTTATGTACAGAAGCACTTTATGTACAAAAGCACTAATATTTCTTCTGATTATAATAAAATTCCTTAAAAAGCACTTAATATAATAATGCACCTTATAATAATTTCTATACCAGTACTGTTCTACTTTGCTGCGTCCAAAAGTTTTTAATAAATAGTTATTAAAAGTTAAGTTTAATTCTTCTTATAAGTTCAAATACAGTGTGCGATTAATAGGTGTGCACTATTAAACGGTACTTTCTGTCTCTATAAACCATTTATATGTATTATTTACCCTTAGTAGCACCCTATGAACTGGTCTTTACATATATACACCTAGAGCCACCTACTCTTTCTTTTTGTTGACATATAAATTATTGCAGAAACCTTGGGTTTAACCCTTTGCTGTCCCACTAACACAATATGTCAGAAAGCATATCTTTGTTGGTTACCGGTAAGATAACATTATTACAGTGCATATAACATCATATAGTAACCCCAATATTCATTATTGTGGCCCACACTACACTTCACACAAAAACAACATGTCACAGTTCTTACAACAAGTATCATGTCCATTTTAATAGGCTTGAATATTAGCAACAAAGTGTGCCAAAGTCCCAAATAACAGGGTTGCTTGTGGGGTTCAGGGGGGTCCCGAAATCAATCATGATAACTAGCAACCTCAGAGAGCAGTTACATTACTGTATGGCCAAATAAATAAACTTTTCATATTAGGAACGTACTTCTGTTATAACCAGTAGCAAATTTTCTATCAGTAAGTATTTGTAATGCTAATAATGAATAATTACAGATTTCATAGAATAGATTTACTAAAATAGATTTTACATAAGAAAACAACCCACGGGCGTGTAATTTTGATACTTGGAATGAAGGGCATTCTTCAAACATGATGCCCATAAATACAGACGTAAATCGTCTTGTTTCATTCCACCTCCAGATTACTGGAGAGATTAATGCTTTAGCAGCCTTCGGAAAAACAATCAATACAATTTATTCTTCATCCTATTATGTATGTATAAGCCCACATCTTACTATCAATCAACATGTAACTGTCAAAACGGCTAATATTAATTGAAGGATCATCTTAAAAAAGTGTTTCTGCCTGTTAGGCGTTCAGCAATGTAACAACATATATTCTTTAACTGGAGTGTCAAGAACAACCTCTCTATTTGGCTATGTAAATCCGGCAGTACAATCAAGCACTAAGAGTTGGTAGAAGTCTGAACGGAAAGCATCATCATATGTTTGTGTTTATATATATATATATATATATATATATATATATAATATATATATATATATATCACATATATAGTTGTGAGCGTACGAGTTGTTGCTAACGCTGCGGGCTCGCGTAGCGAGTCGCGGGCCTCGCGAAGCGAGGGCCGCGACTCGCGCAGCGAGTCGCGGGCCTCGCGTAGCGAGGGCCGCGGCTCGCGCAGCGAGTCGCGGGCCTCGCGAAGCGAGGGCCGCGACTCGCGCAGCGAGTCGCGGGCCTCGCGTAGCGAGGGCACTGTGCCAGGTTCTCAGTTGCTGGCATGGAGCGCCGAAGGCGCTCCTTGCCAGCAACTGAGGACCCTCGCGAAGCGAGGGCCTCAGTTGCTGGCATGGAGCGCCGCAGGCGCTCCTTGCCAGCAACTGAGGACCCTCGCGAAGCGAGGGCCTCAGTTGCTGGCTTGGAGCGCCGCAGGCGCTCCATGCCAGCACCTGAGGACCTCGCAAAGCGAGGTCTTCAGTTGCAGCAACTGCGACCCTTGAAAAAAAAAGTTTACGTCCAAACACATTACGACACTCGCAAACAACATACGACACACGTTCACACACATTACGGCCTCGCAACACTCGGACGCAACTCGCGAACATTACAAAATTACAAACACAATACATACACACAGCACATACATAAAAACCTTACCTACACAAACAGGAAGCACCCAGGACCTCAAAAATGCAACTTAGAACTTAATTGCACTCAAAATAAAAGAGTTTCGACACTAAATACTTTGTTAAGCGACAAAAAAAATGGCCGACGAATAAAACGAAAACGAGGCTACACACGCAAACACCATGCTACACACGCAAACACCATACGAGACACGTTACCACACATTACGAGTTCGCAAACATCGGACGCAACACGCCGACATACAAACATTTAAAACTTAACAAAGACACACAACAAACACATAAAAAGCTTACCTACAGCAAGAGGAACCAGCCAGCACCTCAAAAAAACAAGTTACACCTACATTTAAATCAAAATAAACACTTTAGACAGTAATACAATCGCTAAGCGAGAGAAAAAATGGCCGACGAACAAAACGAAAACGAGGCTTCAGACGTAACTACACTACACTTACTCGCAATAATGAAACACATACTATGCGGAACGTATCACAATCATATTAAACACCATTTTGAACAGTAATACGCCTAAAATGGCGGATGGAACGCAAATTGTAAGCTGGAACGCAAATAGCGCATGCGTATTGCGTTCTAACGGTCTCACTTTCCAGAACTTTCTACAAGTTTATAAATACTGCCTATTTCCAACTAAAAAATACATTTCTCCTCAGGTGATCAACGGAGTGACTTCTGAGATAACTGCTGCTTTTACTTGAGAAGACAATTCTTTACTAATTTACTACTTTACATTGTGCAAATTACAACTGACAGGTAAGCTATAATATATTACATTTTATTATCAGGTCAGGTCAAACAAATAAAAAAATAAACTAGGATTTATGTAGTCATCATGTATTGCACATTTATGTGTATAGGCTCACAAACAAAATTAAACAGAGCTTTATGTATAGTGACATCTGACACGCACATATATGTCTATAATGTATAGTTACATGTGACACGCACATATATGTCTATAATGTATAGTGACATTTGACACACACATTTCTGTGTATTGCCCCTTCATAGTGACATGTGACACGCACGTATATGTGTATAATGTATAGTGACATGTGACACGCACATATATATGTCTATAATGTATAGTGACATGTGACACGCACATTTCTGTGTATTGCCCCTTCATAGTGACATCTGACACCGACATATATGTCTATAATGTATAGTGACATGTCACACGCACATTTATGTGTATTACCAATGCAACAAAATTAGCTTACAACAAAATCAGTAAACAACTACATTTTAATGACATTATATGTCATGTATACTGATATGTCACACGCACATATATGTGTATCATCTATAGTTACATCTCACACACACACATTTATGTGTGTTGGAACAAATAAATATAATGTTAATTTAACCATTTAAATTTGACTCATGTATACTGATATGTCACACGTACACAAAATAATTACATTAAACTATGTAATGTGCTTCATGTATGTGAGATATGTGTGTAGCCCCCAACAAAAATTAAGGTTAATTGAATTAATTTACTGCAATTCAATACATCAGATAAAGCTGAATCTTTCTATTTCGTTTCATATTCAAACAGACTCTGCATCAACAGCGTCTCTCAACAATTTGCACCGTGCACTGTGAAGCACAATCCCTTTTAAAGAACACCAACAAATTTGAAGAGGTAAGATACAAGAACACATTACATGCTCAAAAGGACATGCTTTGCTAGATGACAAATTATAAATATACAAATAACTATTTCACTTTCTTTTTCAAACAGACACTAAAAGAAGACCGGCGGATTAAGATTGGCAGGAGGGGACCGTCTGTCATTCAAAACTTCTATCAAGGTAAAGTATTAAGTATAAACAAGAAATAACCATGAGCCTTATTCAATTGCAACTTCCTCATTTGAATAGGGCTCTATATAAGCACATAACATTTTTTTTATTCAGAACTTTTTAGTTACTGAAATTCTAACCACAATCAAGGTTTTCAATAACTAAAAACTTTGCTCAATAAATATGTTATGTGATTATATAGAGCCCTCTTCAATTGGCAAAATTGCAATTCAATGAGGACCTATATGTCTTTAATGGCCAAGGGCCTCACTGAAATGTGATTTGCCCATTTCAATAGGGCTCTATATAAGCACATAACATATTTTGGAAACAGAACTTTTTAGTTAATGAACTTCTAACCACAATCAAGGTTTTCAATAACTAAAAACTTTGCTCAATAAATATGTTATGTGATTATATAGAGGCCTCTTCAATTGGCAAAATTGCAATTCAATGAGGACCTATATGTCTTTAATGCCCAAGGGCCTCACTCAAATGTGATTTGCCCATTTCAATAGGGCTCTATATAAGCACAGAGCATATTTTTTAGGAAATTTGTCTTTTGTGAACACGTTCCTTTTGGATACAAGTTCAGTAAATACAAAATTCCGTACAAACATATGCTCTGTGATGATATTGAGCTCTATTCCATTGGCCAAAACACAATTGAATAAGTAGCTCACAATATAACAAATGCAGTAACCAAAGGCCCTTATTCAATTGCTATTTTGGAAAATTAAATATGGCTATTTTAACAAATATATGTGATGTGCTTATTTAGAACCCTATTCAAATTTCTACATTGCAATTCAATTACGGACTTACAGTACTATTATATTGTAAAAAATGCAATTGCATGAGGGCCAAACTATGCAACATATGGTACACACAAAGGCCCTCATTCAATTGCAATTTGCACAATTGAATAGGGCTCTAAATAACAACATAACAATAGCTTAAAACTAAGGTTTTAGTTAATAAAAAAATATCAAAAATACAGTTTTTCAATGACTCCAAAATTATTTTAACTAATATGCTAATATGCTATGTGCTCATTTACAGCACAATTCAATTAGCCAAATCGCAATTCAATGACACACAAACTGCTACACACAAAACAGAATTTCTTATTAAGGCCCTCATTCAATTGCAATTTTGCCAATTGAATAGGGGTCTAAATAAGCACATCACATATATTTTTTAAAGAAGTTTTTAGTTATTAAGCATCTATCCAAAAGCACGGTTTTCAATACCTAAAAACTTCTTTAAAAAATATATATTATGTGCTTATTTAGAGCCGTATTCAATTGGCAAAATCGCAATTGAATGAGGGACTAAATGTTTAACAACCTATAAGCCTTACAAATAACCAAAAATAAGAATAACAAAAGTGTTGGGCACCTAATAGCATTGTATAAAAAAAACACACAAACTCATAGCAAACTATATTAACATTCTTCTTTAATGTTTAACAAATTATAACCTGTACAATCAAGAAGAAATTAGTTTTGCACAAGTGATGTGCACCAAACAGGATTGTCAATAACTAACACAAACACATAGCAAACTACATTAATTATATTATTTCATGTTTCACTAACTATAACCATCCAAATAAAGGTTAAATAAGTATACCACAAGTGGTGCGCACAAAACGGTATTGTACAAAAAGTAACATAAACACATAGCAAAATAAATTCATATTCTTATGTAATATATCACAACCCACAAGCCTTACTAAGAACCTTAAATAAGAATAACAAAAGTCTTGGGATTGTACAAAAAGTTAAAAAAAATTTTTTTAAAAAAAATAAACATAACTGATACAATACAGCAAAATTAATACATTTTTTACTTATTTAAAAGACATTTCACTCAAACAACATTTTCTATTTTACATTACAACAGATACTGCGTGAAGACAATCGGACGAGGACTTTTTCCACAGGACCGGACCGGACCATCGGACGAGGACTCGGACCAGACCAGCAGACGAGGAATTTCAACACAGGACCAGACCAGCAGACGAGGAATTTCAACACAGGACCACACCATCGGACGAAGACTTTCACCAACGGACAACAACATCGGACGAGGAATATCGCCACAGGACCACAATATCGGACAGGGGCTATCGCGACAGGACCACACCATCGGACGAGGACTTCCGACAGAGGACCACACCATTGGACAACGATTTGGAAACGAGGAGCAACAAACATTCGGATTTAAATCACACTTCAACCAAGGTAAACTATAATAACTACTAAAGAATAACACTAAAGAAACTGCTTTCAGTTGCATCCGTCTCAACAGAAAAATAAATTAATTAATTTACTATCTCACTTATTTTATTTAAATTGCTACTATGCAATACATAGCTCAATAACCACATCACTTTTTTTTTCAGCAAAGAAGTTTTGCAGTGGTAAATATCTATCCACAAACAAAGTTTTTAATAAATACAACCATTATTTTAAATAAATATGTTACATGCTTATTTACAGCAGTATTCCATTAAAAAAATTCGGAGCCACTGAAGACAGGAATTATAAATTTAACTAAATATCAATGATACATTCATGATTTGCCTTTTATTTCAACAATTGTGCACAATCATCTTTAACAGGAATTACACATTTAAATATACACAATTACATTTATTTGTTTCCGTTTACAGATTAATATGGCTGATAACGAGACCAAAGAAGAGAAGAAAAGACGTCAAACTAGAGAAAGACAAGAGAGATGGGCCGCCCAGCAGACACCGGAGGAGAAAGAAATTAGAAGAGAAAAAGAACGCAAAAGACTTGCAAATAAAAGAATATCCGCTGCAAAAATGAAACATACAACCAAAATAAATAAAAAAATTATAAAGCATTTACAAACTGTTCCTAAAACATCAGATGACATTTTACAACATACCAGTCAAGACAGACCAAAAAAAAAAACTACCAAAAAAAAGCATTTACAAACTCTTACTAAAAACTTACAGGAAATTTCAACCGAACAAGTCCAACATATACCAAGAAAATGTACGAAAAAAACTAAACATTTAGAACCTGTTGTTGAAACATTTCATGACTTTTCATCTGATGAATATCAAAGTCAACATCCAATATGCATTGCAAATTGTCCTTTAATGAAGTCTTTAGCAGTAGAGGTTCATAGTTGTGGGGACATGACTACTCAATGTCAATTTTGTGAGGCTTATTATTTTAAACAGGAGAGACCCCGAGATGGACAATTTATTAGTTGTTGTCAAAAAGGAAAGTTCAAACTTCCAGAAAGGAAACAATTTCCAACCTATTTACTAAATATTCTGACTGAACCTACTTTTCCAAATTACAAAAATTTTAAGACAAACATAAGATCCTACAATAGTGCCATATCATTTGCATCTATGGGGGCAACATTGGCTGCTAATGTACCAGGACATGGTCCTTACTGTTTTAAAGTCCAAGGACAAATTTATCATCGCACTTCCCATTTACATCCAGAGGAAGGAAATAAAAGAAAATTCGCTCAACTATATGTCCTAGATACAATGGAAGCGGTTGACCAACGTATGCAGATGGAAGAAAATAAAAAATGCTTACCCACTGTTTTCATAGAGCTAAATAATATTATGGACAACAATCCCTACAGTAAAGCTTATAAAAAATTGGCAGAAGTAGAAAATGAACAACTACTTCATTCACAAACACATCAATTACCAATGCCGAAGGTTAATATGGTGCTTAAAAGAGACAGACATACTGATAAACGTCGTTATAACTTGCCAACAACAAATGAGGTTGCAATGGTGTTTCACAATGATGAAGGAGAACCACCATTTCAAAGAGACATACGAATATATCCTAGAAATGAGGACCAACCGTTTATTAATATGAGTATCTTAAGTCCAAATTTAGATCCAATGACATATCCCATCTTTTTCCCACACGGAGAAGCAGGTTGGCAACCAAAATTAACTCTTCCCAGTTACCCAAATGCTAAAGGCAGAATCCGAAATAATGTTTCTATGCTTGAATTTAAAGTAGCTCAAATTGCCATTCGCAATGTATTTAATCCAATTTTATGTGGTGGGAAACTAACACAACAATGGATTATTGATTCATATTTGCAAGTTGAGGCAAATAATTTAAACTTTATCAAATATCAACAAGATAAACTCCGTGTAGAACAATATTCTGGACTCATGGACTATGTTGCTGACGTGGCTACAAGCAGAGACATGACAGCTGGCAAAGCCATCATTTTACCATCTTCCTTTCAAGGATCTCCTCGGAATATGAGAGAAAGATACAATGATGCTATGGCTATTGTGACAAAATTTGGCAAACCCGATTTATTTGTGACATTTACATGTAATCCACAATGGCCAGAAATTACACTAAATCTACTTCTTGGACAAACTGCTTCAGATCGACCAGATTTAGTAGCCAGAGTTTTTAAGATTAAATTAAATGAATTAATACGTGACTTCACTATAAATCAGTTATTTGGCAAATGTCTTGCTTATGTATATACCATTGAATTTCAAAAAAGAGGCCTTCCACATGCACATCTTCTAATAATACTTCAAGAAAAAGATAAATTAGATACTTCAGACAAAGTGGATGCAGTCATTGTTGCTGAACTACCAGATCCAGAACTATATGGTAGACTATATGAGATTGTTACTCATCGCATGATTCATGGACCCTGTGGTGACCTTAATCCACAATCACCATGTATGGAAAATAATAAATGTTCCAAAGAATTTCCCAAAGATTATAGAGACAAAACCTATGCCAATTGTGATGGATATCCACTTTATAAAAGAAGAGAAGGAGATAGTGCCATTATTCGTGGGAAAAAAGTGGACAATAGATATGTAGTACCTTACAATCCACATTTACTCATGAAGTACAACGCCCACATCAACGTAGAAGCCTGCACTTCCATCAAATCAATTAAATATGTCTATAAATATATTTACAAAGGTTACGATGCAGCTACTGTAGTCGTCAAAAGTGCAGACAACCCTGAAAGTAGTGAGTTAGTACATGATGAACTTGCATCTCATGTAGATGCTCGCTATGTCAGTGCGCCAGAAGCTATGTGGCGGCTTTTAAAATTTGAAATGCATGATAGATCACATGCAGTATATAGGTTAGCAGTACATTTGCCACAACGACATTTAGTCTATTTCCATGCTGGAAATGAAATGAATGCATTGGCCCAAAGTGAAGATCGTCACACTACACTAACTGCATGGTTTGCATTAAATTCCACTGATGCTGAAGCAACACAATACTTATATATTGAAATTCCATATCACTATGTTTTTGTGAATGGATTATGGAGACCAAGAAAAACCAGAGGCAATAAAATTATTCCAAGAATTTACACAGTCAGTCCAAGAGATGTTGAACGTTTTTGCTTACGGATATTACTTTTAAATGTTCCTGGAGCACAAAGTTTTGAACACTTAAGAACTGTTAATGACATTGTATATGAATCCTTCCATTTAGCTGCAAGACATAGAAACTTACTCGCTGATGATACAGAGTGGGAAAGATGCTTAGAAGAAGCAGCACAATGTCAAATGCCGCGACAGATGAGAGAACAATTTGCTTTTATTTGTATCTTCTCAAATGCTCCAAATGCATTAGCTTTGTGGGAGACTTTTAAAAGTAATATGGCTGAAGACTTTATGCGACGATACAATGAACCCATTGCACACTTAAAAGCGTTAATGGAAATCCAAGAAGTCTTTTTAACTCATGGATTAAGTTGTGCAAGTTTTAATTTGCCTGATCCAGGTCTTATAGATGACATTAACTTTGAAGACTATGACATTCAACTACAAGCAGAAAGAACAGAAGAAAGACTTGCAACTTTAAATACACTACAATTGCAAGCATTTCATGCCATTAAAAATGCTATAGATGATGACATGGTGACAGAGCGTTATTTCTATCTTGATGGACCTGGCGGATCAGGAAAAACATATTTGTACAATTTATTAATGAGTTCAGTACGAGCACAAGGAAAAATAGCAATGGCGTTTGCCACTACTGGAATTGCTGCACTTTTATTAGAAGGTGGAAGAACTGTTCATAGTGGATTTAAACTGCCAGTGCCTATTTTAGAAAATTCTGTGTCAGATATTCGCATGACATCCTTACAAGCAAAGAAATTGAAGAAATGTAAATTAATTATAATAGATGAGGCCACAATGATGTCATGCTATGCCCTCCAATGTATTGACCGTTTGCTTCGTGAAGTCATGGATAATATTTTTCCATTTGGTGGAAAGGTTATGTTGTTGGGTGGCGATTTTAGACAAACATTACCTGTTGTTGTACATGGCAATCGAACTGACATTATCGAAACATGTATAAAGTCAAGTACAGTATGGAAACATTTTACCCATCTTCAACTGCAACAAAATATGAGATCAGAAGGCCAAACTGATTTCAATGATTGGCTTATTAAAATTGGAGAAGGCAGAACAGAAAAAATACTACATTTACCTGAAGACACTGTAGAGATCCCACCTCATATGATTTGTCAACAAGATATTATATCGGCTATATTTGAAGGGAGCATAAATAACGAAGAATATTCCGAGCTTGCCAACCAAGTCATACTGACGTGTAAAAATAAAGATGCATTAATCCTCAATAATAAAATCTTAAAAAAAATTTATGCACCACAAAGAAATTATCACAGTGCTGATTCTGTACTTGCTGATGACAATGAAAGTCAGGCTAACTTTTCGACTGAATTCATAAACTCTTTAACTCCTTCTGGAATGCCACCACATATTTTGCAGCTAAAGAAAGGTGCAATTATCATGTTACTGCGAAATATGAATCCCAAAAAAGGCCTATGCAATGGCACAAGATTAATTGTTCAACAATTAAAGGACCATTTTATAGATGCTGAAATTTTAACTGGGACCCATAGAGGAGAGAGAGTTTTCATACCAAGAATAGATTTAGCACCAAGTGAAAGTAGTCTCCCTTTTATACTTCAAAGAAGACAATTTCCCATTATTATGGCATTTGCCATGACCATTAATAAATCACAAGGTCAAACTTTCAAATCTGTGGGTATTTTCTTGGAAGAACCAGTTTTTGCACATGGTCAATTGTACGTTGCATTGTCAAGGTGCAAAAATCCACAGGCTATTAAAGTTTACATTGAAAACAATGAAAGTCAAGGTGATTTATTAGAAGATGGACGTATTTTTACTAAAAACATTGTCTACTATGAAGTACTATAACTTTGAAGGATACTAATTAAAGATGCCAAGATTTTTTAAAACCATTGCAAAATACATAACAATTGGTTGTTTAATTCAGTCATAATTAATGGAAGTCATGTTTATGAATGATTCGCCTCACAAAATACTTGCCTTGCATTGTTAGTAAAAATTATGTTAAAATGTTAAGTCACTATGTTAATGTTTCTAATGTTACAAGTTTTAAAAATATATTTTCAAGTTATTTCATTCAACATATTACACAGTGGATGTTAAGAGGTCAAGCACCTTTTAAGTCACAATGTAAATATTGTCTGTTATCTTAAGATTACTACCTACATTAATGTTTATCGCCAATTTATGTGCTCAGTAATAAATTAGTTTAATTACGTACGTTTTAAGAAGAGTTTGACTGTATGCCTTCCTCTACATTCAATGTATATTCAAGTTAACAATTATTGTGATAGAAATTGCATTTTAATACTGATTCATTTAAATGTCAATTGTTTTTACATTCAAATGTTAATACTTTTAATAAAAAATTACTTTACAAAATGTATTCACTATGTTCATGTTTATAATGTTCAAAATTATACCAATGTTTTGTCAACTTCTAAACTTACATAAAAAATAAAGTTCAAGTTTAAAAATATATACTTTGATGGTTATTGCTTACATATATTTTAAACTTCATCTTAAAATTTGCAACGTTTAAAAAAGGATTTTTACTTTTGGCTTTCCTATTCATTCAATGTATATTCAAGTTAACAATTCTTCAGATACTAATTACATTTTAAAAAACCATTACATCAACATTTTACTAAAATACACGTTCATATTAAAATACTTACAAGTGTCAAAAATATATGTTAATAACTAAACAACTTGACAAACATATACATAACATTGCCGTCATTTTTTGACGGGCAAGTCGCTAGTATATATATATATATATGTATAGATGTCTAATCAGTTATATTCATAACTTATACCCACAAATGCTACGAAAATCATACATGCATGATATAAAAATTTGTGCACAAGATATTTACAAATTACAAATCCACCATACCCCATTTCACAAAATATTCAACATATGATTAGCTACACTCATACTTGCAAAGCATTTCTCATATGTATACGTTACATGAAAATTAAATATAGGGACATAGAATTAAAAAAAGTTGAGTGGACAAGTGATTTTGAAATCAATTGGCTGCGTTTGGTTAATCAGTTGTGCATTAATTGGTTTATTAGTTGTGCATTATTTTAATAATATATAGTAATTTAAATTTAACAATCAGGTTAAGAAAACAACAATCCCCACTGCAAATCATTTGCATCACTTTCGTGTAATATTCGAAAATATAAACACTTCACTTTTCATGTAAACATTATTCAATAGATAAAAAGGTTAAATAAAATAAAAACAAGAATAATGCTTTTTTGGACATCAGTTCATTTCTAAGTAAAAGCAAGGAATACAGTATTCCTCTCTGTTGTTGTTGTTTAGTCGTTCAGTGGTGTCCAACTCTCCGTGACCATATGGACAGCAGCACACTAGTTGCATCAGTAAGTCACCGCCTCTCTGAGCTCGATTAAGTTCATGTTCATCCCTTCAATGATCTCATCTATCCATCTCCGCCTCTGTCGTCCCATCCTTCGTGTGCCTTCAATCTTTCCCAGCATTAGAGTCTTTCTAGGGAATCCTGTCTTCTCATGATATGGCCAAAATATTTAAGCTTCAGCCTTATGATCATAGCTTCCAATGAACAGTTTGTCTTGATTTCCTGAAGTACTGATTTCTTGGATCTTTTCTCAGTCCCATGGATTCTAAGCAGTTTTTGCCAACACCACTTTTCAAAGGCATCAATTCTACAGCGCTGAAACTTCTTTATGGTCCAGCTCTCACATCTGTATATTACTGGGAATACCATAGTTCTAACTATGCAGACCTTTGTTCATAGTGTAATGTGTTTACTTTTTACTAGCTTGTTCAGACTTGCCATGGCTTTCCTCCCCAGAAGCAAACGTCTTTTAATTTCATGGCTACGGTCACCATCTAAAGAGATCTTAGATCCCAGGAAAATAAAATTTGTCACTGACTTCACTTCATCCCCATCTATTTTCCAGGAACTGATATTGCTGTTTGCCATTATCTTTGTCTTTTTAACGTTGAGCAGCAGGCCAACTTTTGCACTCTCTTCTTTTACCTGCATTAATAGGCCCTTTAGTTCCTCCTCACTTTTAGCCATCAGAGTAGTATCATCGGCGTATCTGAGATTGTTGATGTTTCTTCCAGTAATACTGATTCCGGCTTTGGACTCACCCAGGCCTTACGCATGAAGTTGAATAAATAAGGTGACAATATACAACCTTGTCACTCACCTCTCTACTATATCCAATGTTTTGATCATTCTTTTTATTTTAACCAGAACAGAACCCCTCCACACATACTCTGTCCTGTCTACTAAGGTACTGTGTGAAAAACACACCTGATACTGTCCATTATGAGCATGAACACTGACCAGCGCTCACAGCAAGTATCACAGCAATTTTGATGGGCAGCCAGAACAATTCATTTTCACTTCAGATTTCTAAGCACAATAACTATCTCCATAATGAAGTTTGAATTAACAATAACGTCAAGTGTTGTAAGTGTAAAAATCTTATAATTACAAGCAGGTGCTGTTCTAACATTATGACTGCCAGCAGAATGGTCTAGGGGATCATCAAATTTTTGGAAGCAATCAGCTTTTTTATTTCCGTTTTATTCTCAACATCAGAGAAACATCAAACCATATTCGGCATTTGCTCTTTGGTTATTTTCCTTGGGGTGAGAGTATCAAGTTTTACATGCTGTCCTTAATATGATCCAGAATTGCTTTATAAACATGCACTGAGTTTAAACTGTAGCAAACTTTGGAAAATGATAACCATTTTCAAATGGGATAGTTGGCTTGCACTCCCGTTACCTGCAATGAATCTTCTAAACCTCAGCATCTAATGCTGTGCATCAAGCAATAAATTTGATAATTGTGACCTTGAGTGGGCTCAAGTGGAACAGAAGCAGAAGGGTATAAATATGAGACAAGGGATTTCAAGCAATATCTGCTTTTACTTAGGTAAAGAACTGATGTACAGTAATGATCCAGAGCAGATGCTGTGGTTACTGCATGCGAATCTCAAATGGAATGTAGAGGAGCTCTGTATTATCACTTAGAGCAAATATGTTTTAACTTGAATATCAATTTGTTATAGTGATGGTGGATATCAGTCTGCTGCTTTGGGTTGGACTGTCTTGTGATCCTAACTCATATCAAATGAGAAAAACAAACTTTCAAATTCTAAAGATGTGAAATAGGATGTATATGTTAAGAAGTCATAACAATGCAGAATGGATTGGTTTAATAAAGAAGACTGACTATGGTCATAAATATCTAGAATGTATATATATATATATATATATATATATATATATATATATATGTTCAGACACATGCATATAGGTATGCTTCCATATGCTTAGACTAAGGTAAAGTTAGGTTTGGGGCAAAGGAAGGGGAAAAGAGGAGCAATAACAGGTTGTTGTGAGCTGAATTGAACTAGGGCAGCATTAAAACTCTAGACCCTCCCCCCCCCCCCCCCCCCAATGCATAGGGTAATTTAGAACCTATATACACCCCTTAGTTTTGGGTTAAAGGGTTTCTAATGTTCCTCCCCACCATGGAATCACAAATATTCTAAAAACAGACCAACCATTATACAAAATAAATAAAAATAACATTCTTAAGATGTGTTCAAACACATAAGATTGTGATTTTAACGTCCATATTTTGAGAATACCATGTTGGCCATTTTAGCAAATCAGGGTCATAACTCTGGATGCTGCTTCTCTATGATCCCCTGTGATTGGCTCACTTGGGATTCTCACTGTGAATTATTAGTTTTTCTATTTTTGTTTCATCCAACTATTTTTCTGAAAGATTTAATTTACAAATATGCAAATAAAAGAAAATCAACCTATCACAATCATGCAATGGTAAGTATAACATTCAGACAGTCAATGCATAAGAGGAAGAAAGACTAAAATTATGTGATATCTTTCTACTAATTATCCCCTATGAGCATATTTAACTGTTCTTAGCTCTCCCATAATTATTTCAATCACTTCCACCTTGGACGGGACCGGACTAATGATAAGGCAATTGTACCTTGATCACAAAGTTATACATTTTGGATAGGGTGAGTATCAAACAATATTTGTAAAGTGTTTAAACTGTTGAAATATGGCAGGTATCTTACTTCTACTTTCTATATATTTATATAAGGATTCCATTTAGATTTCCAGTTGGGCCCTCTGGCTTCCTTTCGCAGCATGGCTTCTTACCCACTCCATTCAGAACAGGAATTGTAGTCTACCTGTTACCATTTCCACACTGGGACCGTTTGGTTTCACCCAATGTGCTATAATGGTTTTCTTTGCGACTACAAAGATGATATGCAATAGGTATTTTTCTATTTTTCAGAAATTCTGCTTCTCAATGTCTGTCTACCATTATTTCTTTAAAACTACTTCAACCCTCAAACTAGTTTTAGTTTTTTCTCTTTTCCCCAGGTTTTTTTCTGCATAGAGAAGTATGTTAATGCTGGAAGAGCCTCTCTGTAGTATTGCAAAATGATAGATTCAAATAAAGAAATCAAAACAAAAGAAAAGAGTCACAAGGGATTAAGAAATAAGGGAAACACATCATGCATAAAGGATTATCTGACTTTATGGCCCAAATCCATTCATACCATAAATATCTGGGCATTTTTATGACAGTAACATGCTAGGAGCACATGATTTATAATTATTATCCTGAGCTATTCTGTATGATCCGAATGTAGGCAGATGATACCCTCAGGCTAGTGCTGGGCTGACACTCTTTACTGTTTTTATGTTCAACAGGGAATCTAAACACTGAACTCTGTGTCAAGCTATCCTGATTGATCCTAAACCTGTTCAGGTCCTCTTCTTTCTCTTCATCAGGGTCAGCTGGAATTTTAAAACTACACAGTACATTAAAAACAACCAATGATAGAGTCTTCTCAAATGTTATTCCTGTCTAGGTATCCTTATTCCTATTTTGCCCTAATCTGAACTGATGTGGCAACTAAACACATCCTCTCGAGAATATGTGAGAAGGCAGCAGAAAGAATCAGGCCTGAACAGAAAATGTAGCCATACATACTTGTATACAAAAGTTTGAAACATAATAGTTGTGCTTCTTTTTATTGTTTCTAAAAAATTATCCCGTTAAGGTTAGTTTTTTAAAATACCATATAGAAAAAAAATTGACCACCATGGTCCTTTAGCAAAGATAGCAATAGTGGCCATTGCTATCCAACACTCCTCCTATTTCACAAGCCAGGTTAACAAATAGAGCGATGATGGCCAACAGTACAAAAAAATTTCTAAAAACATTTAATCTTGTTTAAAGTCTAGTTCTTCTATTAAACATTTTATTGACTTGGGTCATTTCAAGGAATACTATAGCCATTTTCTTTTATAGATGTCTTTTGTTTAATGAGCAAAATGTTATATGAAAGTAAACAAAAAACAAACACAACCTTTACATTTTACAACTTTTATATGCAAATATGTTTACTTTCATCTTGGTTTCCTGCCTGCTGTTGCCTGTTACTTCCTGAGGATTCCCATGAGTAAGCCCTTGTTAAGGCGAAATGGACCGTCGGGAGGACTGTACTGCACACCTTTGGGAGGATGTGTAGTGGGATACCATTACGATTGAACCATGAGGCAGGCGTGTGCATCCAGACCAAGTGAACCAACTTAATGAATCACAAGTATATGCGGCAATGATGTTGGTAGTCATGTCTAAGTGCTTCATACTAATTGTGGCACAACACAACCTGCTTTGAAATGATTGATTCCCACGTTATACTCTCTTATCCTGGGGTGTAATATGTAATAAGTGTTTTAATGTAACATAACTTTTGGGTAATATTCCTATGATTATGCAGGTTCTTGCTTTATATGAGGCATAATCTTGGAATAATGGAGCAGGTGTAGTATATACCATCACTTTTATTCCTGGTGTGTCTATTTATTAATCATATTCCCACTGGTCCATCAGGAGTGTTATACATTATATCTTGTTATTATATGATTGATCCTAGACACCCTCCTAATATCTCCAATATTACCCTTAGTGATATGTATATGTTTTATTAATATATCTGACTCTGTGTCATATCCCAAATGATTAAAGTTGCCTGATGGGAGCACTGGCAGATGCAAACTTCCTGTGTAGTCAAAGTCTCCTCCCATCTCAAGAAGTTGATCTAGTGAAAGCAAAATGGCTGATTCCACAGTAACATAAAGTAATACATTTGAGGCTGTGTTATGTTTTATTTATATTCTAAAGAGATGTTGTACGCTTTCAAATAATGTTCTTCAAAAAAGTACATTTAAAAAAATATGGCGGTCATTTAAGCACTTACCTTCAAGATAAAATGTTCTCATTAGTTTTGTACACGGATACACCATCTTTCTTATTATTTATTTCCGTGCAGCGTTTTATCTTGAACCACTAACTTAAACCAAAATGTGTTTGTTGGAGTAATACGATTTTATGATATAAATACATAATTTTATCAGCTTAGACCAGATGTATTTAGCTTTAAGCCCCTGAAACAAGACAAATGTTTGGGGAAAGAAAATTATGGCATTATGGCTCTGTTTTATATTGAAAACCCCTTCTGTTTATCATTAAATCACAAATCATTTTACAACCATCCTTTGGAATAGTCCGCTGCAAGATATCCATATGCTTTAAAATGCTAATCTTCCGAATTTTTCACGGTGTGATGTGAAATAAAATACAACATCTCTTAGAGTTCAGTAGAGTGTCAGTGACAGAAAAAAACAGCTTTCCAATAAATATGCCATTCTGTGGTACGAGAGCTCACTGGTTTTGGTATTTGGAGATTGTTTTATTTCACAAATGTCAAAGTTCAGCAAAGACTAAAAGGTATTCTTTTTTCCTTATTCCTGAGTTATCTCCCTGCAATTGACAAGTTTGTTTGGTAATTTGTTTTCCATCCTGAGGTGTCTTCCAGGGATTACAATGTGAGTGTGAAAATGGGTTTACTATAAATAGAATTAATGTATAATACATATTTCTCAGGGGAGCTGGAACACATTATAGTCCCAAATTCACTTAAGTAGTGGTTTCCAAGCTTTTTTGTTCAGAAGAAACAATTAAAAACAGCTGAGAGTCCAGTAGACAAGCTGATAAAGGTCAATGTCGACCACTTAAAGGGCCAATGCATGATAAATTAATAACTATTTATACATGTAACATATTATCAAGACAAATAGAAAAGATAATATATATATATATATATATATATATACATATATATATATATATATATATGAAAAATGTGGCTTCTATCAAGCATATTTAGCCAGGAAGACGTTACAAGACAGTTTTTAATTAGAAAACAATAAACTGTGATAGCTTTTTCGGACCATGGAATCCTCCATTATATTTTGATGAAGGCTACCAGAGAGATATGTTAAATTTTTTTTACAGGGTCAGGCCTTTAGTTATAGGCGCAACCTATCTGCTCCTGGGGGCAAGTATCATATTCCAAGAGAAGCCCATGATTTAACATTGTTGATCTACAAGTGTTCAACTCAGACAAAAATCTGTCAATAGACTTTTTTTTCTTTAGTGTATTTTTGTACTACTTGTCTGTGAATGTATCCTACATTTTATTAAGTATGTTTAATCGTTTTTTTGTAATGCATCTAGTTTGGCAGACCACCTGAATAACACCGATAGGTCCCTGGTAGACCATGGACCACAGTTTGGGAACCTTAAGGTTTAACGTACTGGAGTAGGTTCCAAGGGTCAGTTTTCACAATAAGCTTTGGGCAGTGATACATTTATAAAACGTTATTCATGGTGGTCTTACCATCTGCCCTTCTCTATTTTGCCTTGTTCTTACTTTCATATGCCTTTTTGTTATTTTGTTGGTGCAAACTCATATAAATAACGGAATAATAGTGTATTCAAAAGACACAGCAAATGTCCCACTTATTGCATGCAATGAAAAGTATACACAGTATATACAATTACAATTAATTATTATTAATACAAATTTAGTGAATGTATTTGTAAGGTATTATTAAATTAAGCTTATAAGATGTGTTTTTTTTTAGTATAAACTACATGCATAAGTCACCCCCTTCACATAATGAGTTTATCTCACATGTTTAATTAAGTCTTACATTTGGTGAGGTGATAAACTACATGAGCATGCCCAGTTGCTAAATCTAGACATGCTGGTATTTTTAATGTGTCATTTTACCAGAGTACTTTATTAAAAAAAACTGTAACAAACTATCAACATTAGCAACATGTATCTATTCTATTCCTTATCACTCTATTTCTGTCTATTATCCCTCTTCTACTATGCTTGCTGGTATGGAGTTTGAGTTGGTGTGTTCTGACATTATGTTTTCTATTCAGCACTGGATAGATGTTTGTTCTCTCACTGATGAGTTTAACCATTTGCAGTCACCTATACCTATCCCACGCGTCTTCACGTGTTCAGAAGCAAACAGTTGCAATAAAGTAGCAATCCTGATTATCTGCCCACCACTGTTTTAGTATATATAATTGCTAATGTTTGTTATATAGCTCACAAAACCCCTTGTTTTTAATTGAAAAAGGAACTTACAACTATGTATCCTGCTTGCTTGTTTTTCATTCTGAAAAGTATGTTCTGGAAATCCACAAGAATTGACTCAGTTGTGGCTCGCTCGGCCCATTCATTTATTTAAGAATGTGATTCAGTGTGTGGGTGGAAAGCTCATATTAACCTGTCTTATACATATCTCTAATGCACTTTTTTGTTCTCTATTAAGCTGTCCACAATATCCCAGAAGCATCATTACCCTGAAACAGCAAATGCATTTATGTCCATAAGCAAGAATCCCCAAGGAGAGCTGTTTTAGTGAATACTGTGGGCCTCATTCAATTGCGATTTGGCCAGTTGAATAGGGCTCTATATAAGGACAGAGCATATTTTTTTACGGAAGTTTTAGGGCCTCATTAAATTGCAATTTGGCCAATTGAATAGGGCTCTATATAAGCACAAAGCATTTTTTTACAGACATTTTTAGTTAGTGGACACCTTGCTTTTGGATAGAAGTTCACTAACTATGGGCCTCATTTAAATGTAATTTGACCAATTGAATAAGGCTTTATATAAGCACATTTTTTAAAGTTTTTAGTTAGTGAAGACCTTGCTTTTGGATAGAAGTTCACTAACTTAAAACTTCTGTAAAAAAATATGCTCTGTGCTTATATAGAGCCCTATTAATTGGCCAAATCGCAATTGACTGAGGCCCAATGTCAGCAGTGAATTCTACTCCATGGGCCTAATTCAATTGCAATTTGGCCATTGAATAGGGCTTAGTATAAGCACAGAGCATTTTTTTTTTTTTACAGACGTTTTTAGTTAGTTAAGACTTTGCTTTTGAATAGACATTTACTAACTAAAAACTTCTGTAAAAAATGTGCTCTGTGCTTATATAGAGCCGCATTCAATTGGCCAAATCGCGATTGAATGAGGCCCTATGTGGTCAAGTATCAGAGAGACTGATTTGAATGCGATTTGGTCAATAGGGCTTGATATAAGCACATAGCATATTTTTTTACATAAGTTTTTTAGTGAGCTTCTATCCAAAAGCAAGGTCCTCGCTAACTGAAAACTTCTGTAAAAAAAATATACTCTGTGCTTATATTGAGCCCTATTCAATGGCCAAATCGCAATTGAATGAGGCCCTTAGTGCCACAAATAAGCTGTAAACCTAGAAAAATACATCTCTCACTCCAAATCAGTCTGGACATCTCCTTATCATATTTAAAGGGAAGCGATTCCCAACCTTCTCCTCAAAGCCCACTAGTAAGGCCTTGAATTAGGTTTAACACTGACTGAATGATAAGCTAATTAGAGCCACCATGGCCTGTTGAATACTAATAGCCTCACCTGCTATTCATTCAGCCTCACCCACTAAATCATAGCTTGACTAATGGGCCATGAGGAGAGGGCTAAGAATTACTGTTCTAGAGTAATACTGCCACTATAAACAATCACAATATTGATCAAATATACAACGTTGAAGGGTACTATAACCCTTTGCGTTTCTAGTTCAAGTATGGCTTCATTTTCCCTACAAAGCTTGCCATCTTATTCCTTTCTATGGATATTCCTTACTTCCAAAACTGAAGTTTGTCCTAAAATGTCTCTCTTACTCAGTGTCCTAGTGCCCTTCCCAATTAGTGACATGTTAGTAGCTAATGTACTACAGGCAGCCAAGATCGGAGGGAGGGGTGGGCACTATTTCCATTTTAGCATACGTTTACAAAGTATTAGGTTACGTTTTATGATATCATTCTCTCAAAAAGTCAGACAATATTTCTGTTTTCTTTCCTTGAGGCGCTTGTAAATCACTCTGATTTTTTTTACAATACAAGTGAAGTCTGCTAATGAAATCAGGCGTCCCCTCACCCCTCCTGCATCTGGCTGAAGACTCCAGATGGATAAGCATTGAAGCACAGTTTTTATACCGGGTGGGCGGCTTCTCAACTTCTGCAGGTTTATTATTCCAGCTGCAAAATTAGGACAAGAAACAGCACCAGATTGAAGAAAAAAAAAGAAAAAACAAAAAAAGTTTAATATCTGGCATAAACAATACTTAGGTCAAAAAATGTTTGTTAAACCGACTTTCTCTGGTATAATTTTCCTTGATGTGATGAATAAAATGCTCTTTCTAGAATTTTACAAGTGAAAGAAAAAAACAAAAGCGTGTTACCATTTTGTGTATCCCAGCTGTGCACAGAACATTAAATTGCATTTAATTTGTGTATTTCTGGAATATAAACATGAAAAAACAATGGTTTGTGCAGACCTAAATTTTAATGGCAATGGAAGATATATCTATTCAAATAAATGAGAAATCTATGATGTGAAGTATAACTTACTGCTTTTACAATATTGGCCCATAAACAGTGGCGTAGCTAGAGCTTTTGCCGCCCAGGGCTGTCCCTGAGTCTCTCTCCCACTCTGACTCTCCCTCGCCCTTCTCTCAGTCCGGTGGAGGAGAGGAGAAGCCGCCAGTGGGAGGAGCGTCCAGTGGGAGAAGTCGGCAGTGGGAGAAGTCGGCAGTGGGAGGAGCATCCAAACCGGTGTGGGCATACAGTTAGTGGGGGGGGGGGGGGGAGGGGGATAAGAGGGGGAGAGGAGAGATAGAGAAAGGGAGAGAGAGAGTCATGGAGAGACAGAAAGGGAGAGAGACAGGAAGAGGGAAAGAGGGAGGGAGAGAAAGAAAGACAGAAAGGAGCAGAAAGAGAGAGAGAGGGAAAGAAAGATGGGAGAGAAATAGAGGGGGGGAGAGAGGGAAAGGGAGAGAAAGAGGGGGAAGGGAGAGAGGAGATGGGGAGAGAAAGAGAGAGAGACCCACTATTTTTCTCTCTCACTCCCCTCTCTTTATCTCCCTCTCCCTTTCTCTCTCCTCTTCTTTCTCTCCCCCTTTCATCTCCTGGCATGGATGTGGAAGCAACTCGCCATCCATTGCAGACTGGCTGACCAAGCTTATGGATTTTAGTTGGTTTTAGTTTTTTCTAGTTATGTGTGTCCTTGTTATATACACCTTTTGAAAAATTTTAACTTTAAAATATATGTGAATAAATTGCATTCATAAATGAAAAATGTACTTTCATAGAATTAATTGTTCAAAGTACATTGTGCTGGAATTACAAAGGTTCTCTGTGGTGGTTTAGGGATTGAATTGGACTTCTAGGTTTTATCCAGAATTAATTTAATAAATACGGCCTAAATCTCTAGTGGAGAAGATGAGGAAGGTTGTAAGAACTCAAGCTTTTTGAACTCATTTTTAAAAAATACATAGAACAGAGGAAATATATTATCTAGTCTAGCTATTGGTAACATTTCAATGCTGCTATTGGTTTTCCAAGTACTTTTTGTGTTGATTACTAGATTTTATCACAGAAAATATATCAAGTCAGTTTTAATGGGATTTTATCTTTTTGAGAAATATGTTCCCATTCTTTGCTCAGAATTTAAGAAGTGTGCAGTTGAGAAATATTGATCATGTTGCCTTGATTTTCTTGAAATATATCACTAAAATACATTACTGGTAAATGACAGAAATTTGTGTAATATATGGAGAAGGAAAATAAACCATTGAAAACCATTATATTCTTGGAAAATGTTCTTCTCATCTAACTTAACATGGAGTTTGGTTTAATGGGCCAACCCAAGGGGGTTGACTTCTTAGTCAATTTTTTCCTTGCCATAGCACATATTCAATTTATAGAATGGACTTTTTTTACTATGTTTTCAAAATAAACAATAAAAAATATACTTTGATATACATGATATCAATCAACCTTGAGCATGACAATGATGCATAGTGTAACAAGTACAACATTACTCACTTTTATTTTGTTTAGTCATTCAGTCGTATCCGTCTCTCTGTGACCCTATGGACCTCAGCACTCCAGGCACATCTATTGATCTATCTAGGTGTCTGTGCTTATCAAAAAGCTTTTCTTGGCAAAGACACTGGAATGGCTTGCCAGTGGACCACAATTTTGTCTGACCTCTCTACTATGACCTACCCATCTTAGTGTAATCTACATGCAATAGGTCGCTACCTCACTGAGGTACACAAGCCCCTTGACCTTGACAAGGTGGTGATCCAGAAGGGGTATTTTTATTTACATAGTGTAAAAATATTGGTTGTTCTTGAAGATGATACATTTAGAGGACTATTTCTATCATTAAAATGCCTCGCACACTGCAATAAATTTAAAAGACAAAATATTAATATATTTTTTTAATTGGTGCTTTTTAAAAGCCAGTTGTCACAGCTAGCTATATAGTTCACCATTAGATACAATAATTTATCTCAAAATAGATAAATTCTAAAATTTTCCATGTTATTCTATGGTATTTGTTCATTTAAAGTGTCCTGTTTTTGAAATTTGGTGAATTAGCTCAGATTAACATGCAAAGTTGTCATATTTATGTGGGATAAATAACAAACTCTGATGAATATACTCCGGATTGGCGAGGTTCATATTGTAGAAGACGTTTGGTATTCCATTTCATCTCATAAATGTACTAGATCTATATCACCAACTTAAAAAAAATTGCCATGTCAATGTTTGTGAATGAGTAATGATCACAAAATACCTTCCTGTGTTTTTTTTATTCTTAACAACCATTTTAGAGGGATTGGGAACAGAAGCCTAATCTGTTAGTGAAATATATGGCAATAATGAGAGATGAAAAACAGACCACTGTTGGATGATACATTGTAGGTGGCAGATTAAAGATTGGTTACTGTAGGAATGTTTGAATCTATTCAGTCCTTAAGCACTTTTTTTCCAGTATGGCTGTTCAGATTGAATACCAAAGATATGCAAGTATTAGGTGACAAACTGAAACTAATATTCTATGTTAATGGACTGAGGAGTGACCTGTAAGAGGCAGCCAGGAAATTACCCATGAGCTCCACAGACTTGAACACTTGCAGAGAATTAATTCCACAACATATGAAATATGAACCAATGGTAAATATGTCATCACTGTGTTCTACACTGTCTAATTAATAATAAAGAAAATTTATACAGAGCTATTTTCCTAGTTGGGGTAGAATTGCTTCCATTTATTATAGAGATAAATAATTAAAGCTAAATTAGTTTGAACAATGATATGAGAGGTTGAAGAGACATAAAAAATAATAACGACCCACTGGGTATGTGATACATTGGTATGTATTAATCATAAATTAGCAAAGGAGTTTCAGGAACTCTGAATTATACAACTGCTAAAGTCCCACATTTGCAATATGTGCTTTTGAAGAACTACACTTAAAAAAATATTTTTAGAAAGTAAAAAGAAAGTACAGCACATATTGCTTTTTGTTTTTTTTCCTGCAGTGTACTTAAGAACACAAGTCAATTTAAAGATAAGACAGTCTTGGGGGCATCTAGTAACAGGATGCACTTTAAGCCACGAGCACATTATGCATTAGCTCTACTCAGGTATACATGGGATTTACTAAAACTAAATCTGTGATGAGTGCCTGCATGTTTTAGGGGTCAAGAATCCTCAATGTAATTGTTTTTTCCGTTAACTATGGTACATTTGCATATAAAAAATGCAATGTTACATTCAGATGGGCCTCATTCTATTATCGGCCGTAAAACGGCCGCAAGACTGCGATTCCTTGCGGGGGTTCCGTTATCTTGGAATTCAATTATACGGCCCCGCAAGGATCTCCCCTTACGGCCGGCCGCATATCTTGGAACCGGCCGTAAGCTCAGAAAACTTAAAACGCAAAAATAAATTCAAGCCTGCACTGTACAGCTCTGTAAATGCTAGGGATCATATTGGGGGACATGAGGATTAATAGCAACCCCCTCTCAAGCTTGCACATCAGCCCAAATCCGAGTTTACGTTAACTCTTTATTTTCCGGCCGCAGCGTGGGCGGGTCTGAGGTGCTCCAAGCCCTCAGGACTTTTTACATGGATTTTTGACATAAATTAAAAAATATTTTTTTTACAGATTTGAGTGTAGGGGAATGTTGTGCTATTTTTGCTAACACCTACAATCACTTTATATTCTCCTCAGAGTGCAGGATGGCTTTATTTCTGCTTTATAATGTGCTTAATTGGTGCTAGCGGGACCTGTTTGCTGCAAGTAAGCTGCGGCTCTTTTTCAACCTTGCAGAGAGGGTTCCCGGAGTAATAGAATCGCAACCGGGCTTTTCTTGCGGCCGAAAGTCTTGCGGCCGTTTTAGATCAAAGGCCTTCCTCCGGCGCGAGCGGCCGCAAGGGAGAGCAAGGCTCCGGCCGCAAGCGTGCCGGAGCCTCCGGCCGGAGGGGAATAGAATAGGCAAATAGTCTGCGGCCGGTCCTTGCGGCCCCGCATCTCCTACGGCCTTTAATAGAATGAGGCCCCATGAATCTACCATTAAAGAGGCAATAGTGGTTGGCAACGATGCAATGGTTGACATCATTATTGACATATAATAACAACAAATGTATTAATTACTTTTCTTTATAATTTGTCTGTCAAACATATAATAAAATTACTAAAAAGGAAAATTAATACAAAAATGATATATATATATATATATATATATATATATATATATATATATATATATACTGTATATATATATATATATATATATATATTCACACATATATTTATATATTACATGAAATAACTACTTCATATATTTTTTCTTGGCATCTGTTAGTCATTAGTAATTCAAATGGTATACATATTGAGGAATAAGCTGTTTTACTTATGCTGTTTTTATGCATTCTTTAATTAATAAAGAAGAATCAATTTGGGATTACAAAAAATGCATCATAATACTTTGTACCATATGCACTGATTATATCATGACTTATTAAACTGAACTGTTCATTAATAAAGAAAACATTTCAGGAAAACAAAAACTATTAATTATATGTTTGTTTTATAAATAATTGGAAAATGTAAAAGGGAGGAGTACTCTGCATAATTCATTTGTTAATAATCAATAACTTAAGCAATCTGCAATTGCAATAAAATAAAGCTCTTTCATTACTTTTCTTAAATGAAAATGTCTATAGAAGTGCTGGTCATATCACTGAATGAATTTAAAGGTATTTGGAATTTTAATTCACATTTCTGTAGCAGTGATGTAGTTAACATGCTATTAATACCTATATTCTCAACTCAAAACATAATATAAAAAATAATTTTCATTATTTAAAGAACTATATAGAAATACAACACGACATTTACAAATTCTTTCTTATGCAGGGGTAAGTGAGAGTATGAAAATATTATTGCTATATTGGAAGAGTTGATTAATTGGGCTCATTAAATTGAATTCTAGGAAATATACTGAATGCTTAAAGGAACATTGCAGTGAGCTATTTTTTTCTATATGCTTTTTTAAATAACTACACTAACTATTCTTTACTGCAGTCTTTCCTTTTCTTTACTGGGCAGTTACTTGCGGCTTCTGTCTCAGAAGGACATTTCCTTGTGAAATAATGAGTTTTGCATTGATTCTGACAGCAGTGGCAGTTTTAGCTGCCACATTCCCACTGTGTAGAGAGATGCTTTCACTCTGCATTCAAAGTCTCCTGCCATCTCAGCAAATAGATCACTGCGATTCGGCCAATTGAATAGGGCTCTATATAAGCACAGAGCATTTTTTTTTACAGAAGTTTTTAGTTAGTGAACTTCTATGCATAAACAGGTCTTCTCTAACTAAAAACTTCTGTAAAAAAATATGCTCTGTGCTTATATAGAGCCCTATTCAATTGATCGAATCGCAATTTAATAAAAGTGAAAATTAATTAATTAGAGGCTCCATCTTTTCCTGTTCTAAATGTGACTTATATCAACTGTACTTATGCAAAATATATTTTAAACACATGACCTTAATGCTCCTTTAATAAATAACATTCAATATTGCCATTTTTTTAACCGATCGCCCCATTGCCTCCCTTAGCCCTGAATGCTCTTGTAGCAACACAAGGGTAAGGCAAGAGTCGCCAGGGCATGTGAAGCTGCGCATGGCGGCGATTCGGGCACGGACTGACAGCGGAAGTGACTGGCAAATTACAGGAAGTGCCAGATTATCCAATGCCATATAATCGGTGTCCAAAGTAAACTTTAAACCTATTATACATTTTATTTTAAACCCATTTTCCAGTTTCCATTATCCTGAATTCCTACTGCTATGTGCTTTTCAATAATTAAGAATACCATCAACTTTCCTTTAAATAAAAATTGACAAACAAGCAGAAATAATTGTTATTTTGTATTATTTCAATAGCAAAGAAATGGTCATGCTTCAATAGAATAATGGCAAAAATGTAATAGTTAGAACAATTAGTTAAATATATCACAGAGTATAACAAACTTTTTTTTCCAGGACTTTTTTGGCAGTCAGTCAGTACTTTGTTTTAATAAAACAATTAAAAGGTCAAGGAGCGCTCTATTAAATCCCATAAATCGCAATGGTTTGACTCCTACGTGTAGGTAATACCATATGCCCACTTCATTACAGTTGATAACCTACAATATTGCTTTCACCTTGTTGTCAAGACTTTGTTCCTTCCACCAGAAGCAAAGTGGTTAATAATATCCTGTTGGAATGAATGTGATAAGCTAACGCAGTGTTCCCATTCAGGAAGTATAATCCGTTTCAGATATTTCCTAGCCTTTCACCTTTTCTCTCTCAATTTGACTGTCGTTTTTTAGAGACAGTGGCAGGCTCGTGGAGCCTTTTGGTTGATTAATCAACACTCTCTTCATGGTCAGTACTATTTCTTGATTAAAAATAGGATATTTATATTGTTTTAAGTCAAGCTCGGGCAGGCAAAATACTGATTGATCATCTTGCCATGGTCATTATCAGATTCCACTGCATTATGAGGGGAAGTTGCTTGAAATGATTTAACATTGTTTAGGCATTTACGACAACCAGAAAGAATCCATCTCACACAGCTCTATCTGTTTAGAAAAATAACAGTAATAAAGAGAAGTTCTTGTTTGAAAAGCTGAGAGAAATGGGTCAGTATTATTTTATTTATTATGTCTACTGCTCTAGACATATTACATCTCGTCAGGACATTCAATGTTAAACCTCTATTTTCGGTATCTGATGACTTATGAGGGTGAAAGAAAAAGTTCTGATTGGAATGAAACTTGGCAGCTTTATATTACATTAAATTGCATTAAATATAATTCAGCACTTTTCAAAGTATGTGATCCTTCAAACAGCAGCACTAACATTTTCTTATACATACCTAAGATTTAAGAAACGAGAATATGTGTCCTGTGCTCTCCTGTGTCACATTTTAAACTATAAATTCCAATATATTGACAAATGAGTTAACATGCAAGGTCTTCTTGGAGTCACCTTCAATAAATAGATTAAATAAATGCACACTATTAGCTTGATAAATGTTTGAATGCATAGGGATAGAATAGATTTTAATTTTGGGGGGCTAGTGGTAGGGGCACAACGGGTGCAACAGAGATATGAAATCTACCATTTTCTCGGGCAATAGCCCTCAAAAAGGCGGCTTAGAGTTCACATAGGACTGAGGTCTCACATTTTATGTATGATAAGTTTATAGAGGATCGGTAAGAGACCGTGGGCACTATTAAACTGTCAAAATCGCAATTACCGAAGCCCGTAATGTAGCCTGCAAAATCTACTAATATTTAATTGGCCTCCTCTAGCTAGCCGCAATCTATTTGCGAGCTACAGGCTGAAATTTCCTACGGGTAGTAAAAAAACAGCACTCTGACCCATCTAAGCCCTTGATCTTTCAAGATCGCAAATGTTACAATTGCTAAAATTGCAAATCGCCATTTAATTGCAACAAATCCACAAGCCTGCATTTGCCTTCAAACCCGTAAATGGCAAATGTAGCAACAAATTCTACAAGTACTAGAGAGGACTCACAAGGGGGTTAAACACTTGTTCTTTACAATATAAAAGCCAATAAAACACACTACTGGACTTTAAAATACAGGGACAGCGATGATAGACATTAGATTTAACTGCACAACAATCTCAAGCTCAAAAATCTGAAATAAAGAATATTTTTTTTACGTTTAATTTCCGTGTTATATCAATCTCGGAAATCAAGGAGTTAATACATATCAGGCCACCCACATGGACTATAACAGTTTCATTTATTAAATCGCTGGATTGAGAGCTTAATCGGGTTATCGGACATCTAAACAGTAACTGATTGACGTTTCACTGATATCATGATGACTGTCTCATTTACTATTCACTGTTTCTAAATTGTTACTTACGGGCATGCTTAATTGATCATGATTGTGCCCTGAAATGCTACGTACAGTTACATGGTTTACGGATTTGGCTTTCGGCCATGTAATTGCGGGCTTGTTCAATTAAATCGCTCTGTAACTGTTGCACATTTCTAACCCGCAGACTTAAGGCCTGTATGAAGGTAACTGTGGACTTGGAATTTAATAAGGCACCAGTGTCTAGGAGTATAGATGTTCCTTTTTTGGACTTCAGTAGGTATAATATTGATTTATTTATTTTTGTTTTATCCTATACACTAATTGTATTTCTTCAAATTTGCAATACATCTACTTTATAATAGCATTCATCTCCATGTGAGCTGACATTCAGTAGCTTTGTTAGGTAATGTATCCTGCAATCAGTATAATATACTGGGAGTCAAACAGATTCCACATAACATCAATACCAGGGAGTCACGGTATGGCTTATAAAAGTATATTTGATCAGGTATACACAATGAATGTTGGTATCTTCTCACAGTTGTCTACAATTAATACTAATATATAGCCTTTAACCATTCTTATATTTTTGGTTATTTCCTAGTATATTACTACTCTGCTGTCTTTTTTTTATTATTGTACATTTCTTTATTAATGGAAACGGTATTATTATATTTAAAGTTTCTGTATTTTTTAAGTATTTTCAAAAATCACGGTAAACTGAACTTAGAGTATTTTCAAAAACATGATTAACTGGAGATAGAAGAAACTCAGATGGCAGAGTACCATAAATATGGATCTTCCTTCTTTGCAACCCAGATCAGCTTCAGAATCATTACGTAGCAGAAGTTTAAATAACTATTACCTATAGAAGTCTTTTTAGCAAATATATTTTTTTGTCTATTGTAAACAATCAAAAAATTCCATGACATGGATGCTTTACAACTGAACATAGCAATTTGAAATCCTTAGCACTAGTTTTTATTTATAATATGATAACCTTTGTGCCATAGAAAAGAAACATTAGATAGTTGGTGTGTAGATTATATGATTTACAGTAAGAACAGCAGTAAAAAACATACCTAGTGATTTATATTCTATTCTTCAAACCTGACACCAATATTTTATTGCTATATATCAGAAATATCATTCAATGATTAATCAGTATAGAAAGAAGAAATTATAATATACCTATTTTATATTTTAGACATTTTCCATAAATTTAGCTAAATAAGAATGATGAAATGATGAAATAAAAAATAGAAACATAGTCGGTCATGTTTTTATAACTGACTATTACTTATGTTTTTACTTCTTTAAAATATGAAAGAAACTCACTCTTAAAACAGCCTGGTTTACCAAATTCTGTAAGGATTGATCTTATGTGAATGACTGAAGATGGGTCCTATGAGGATTCCATGCACTGCTCACCCAAGATCAAGAGCAGGCTCCTCAAAGTGTTTGAGTGAACGTTGTAAGAATATATAAAGTCTCCAGGCCATTCTCACTAAGTGATTGAAGGGGTAGCACATTTCTGTTTGTAATACTGTGGATTTCATTATTATAAGCTTCTACTTCTAGAAGAGCTTCTTAGGCCTTCAGTCAACATTGAGTAAAACATCTACTCTTTCAGGGCGGATGAGTTCAAAGAGTTTCTTTTCCACTGTTGGATGGTAGATGTATTCGGTTTAATCCATATAATTAGGAATAAATAATTTTGTGATAAGAAAATAGTAAAAGTAAAATATAACTAATACCTATATTGGCAAACTAAGTGTATTAACAGCAGAAGCTTGATATTTTTTATAAGACTCTTTTTAAGTTATGTGTTAACCAGGGAACTTAAATAATACATTTTTTAAAGTCATGTATGGCTATCTAGCTTGATACATATGGGTTAAATATGGTAATCTGTGCACATGATATATGTGTTTTAAGTCTTTAAAAGGCACACTCATATAAGACTCTCAGTTGTGTCAGAGCTCTGAGCACTAACATTTGGATTGTTTCCTTACAGAAAAGGAAGCTCATTTTAAGCTCTAATGGAATAGTGGGTGACCATAGTAGTGCTCATACATTTTGGAGTTTCTCAGATAATGATTTCAAAGGACCACTGCACAATGTAGAACATGTATATTTGAAATATTTTTAGTCTAAGAGTATAATCAAGCAATAAAAAAGTTATACAGCTAGTTTCAATTACCAAAAAAAAAAAAAAAATGATGCGTCTGCATGACCCTAAAGGAATGCGAGATTCAGTGATGGAAGTTGCGTGATGGAAGAGGGGGTTACCTTTCTGGAGAGCTATGGTTGCATCCTTTGATGCAACATCTTGCTTCTGGGCCAGTGAGGTTGAAGGGGTATCGTGTCAACTTCAATCTTATCCAGTTTTTAAACTAAGACTCTGGTCTTCAAACATACACCCACAGCTCTCAGGATATGATGTAGCAAACAAAACATTGACTTATAGAATTCAGATTTTCCCAAACATGTTTTAAGCAGATGGCTTACACAACTGCTTGACAAACGAGTGTATTTGTTCTTGAACTTCAGTGGTCTTTTAATTGTTAGTTCACAGAATACTTTTCTGAAGGGAATAAAATTGGGGTATGTGCTATTATTGTCTTACAATGGAGTCTGGCAGTACTAAAATGTTGACTTCTCTGTAATGGGCTGCGAGGGATGCTAATATTCTTACCATAATTAGAGTATTATTAAAAACATGTATTATGTCAAATAACTGTGGGTACAGGGCAGTGACGGGCAGCTTGGTGCTGAGACTCTTGGGCAAACCATTATTTAAATATCTCTTTTGCCAGAAAACAGGTGGATCGATGAGTAACTGAATGCACAAGCAGAGACATTCTGTATTGTTGGCAGCCCTAGTAGGAAAGGTTTGCCCACCATTGGTATAGGGACTTTGCCACACTGAGAAGGTAGTGTTGTTAGTGGATAGTGAATCACTGTAAATTAACACTACAACAACACTCCCAGCCTCTTATGTCGATGCAAGAAGTTAGCCATCAGCCAGTAAACACACAAAGGTTAGTAAATCCTCCTATGAATGTTGATTGTCCCAAAGCAACAAATTCACTCTAAAAAAATCTCTAATGTGACTCTCTCCCAACAAAATAGATTTTTAGTACATTCTGCTTCCTGGTTTTCTTGTAACTTAACTTTCAGCCACCAACTGATTGCAAAAACGGGGCAGTTTTCATTTTTACATTACTATTACTGCTATGTATTTCATATTTTGATATATAACATAATTAAAAGCAGATATTGGGAGTCATGATGTCAATAGCGACTACTAAACCAAAAAGTCGAAAAATGGAGCATAAGACATTAAACAATGTTTTCTGCTAACTATTACAAAGGCAGGTGTTTCAAACAACAAGTAATTCTAGTTTCATTTAGATTATTTTCAGGCAGGGCTATACTAAATAATGTAAGTGAAAATGCTAGTCTGCATATTCATGGGAGAGCCATGAAAAAATAAAACAATAAATCATGATAAAGGTCCAATTATGTCACCAAATCCCACTTTAAACTAATAACTTATAAAGTAATGAGCCTGTCAGAAAAATTAATGAACTGCCAGCCAAGTGAGAGGAGGCAGATTTCAGGCCGAGGAGAATACTTTAGTTTTATACATTGCTGTTAAAAGAAAGAATTGCCAAATAGGCTGAATGATTATTGTTTTATTTCATGGTCCAGGGCCAAATTTTTGTACCTGTTTTTTCAGAAATGTCATCAGATCCACTGTACCTTATTAAGATTTTCTTAAGACAAAAAACACATTGTTACATTATGCAGTTATTCAGTGAATTAAACATAATAATGACGTTATGTCGACTTAATATAGACTGTGAGACTATGGAGTATGTGTAGGGTGGAACAAGGAGCAATTTTTCTCAATGTTAGGGTATCCCTTATAATTTATAAAATTTCTCCTCTTGTCAGAACAGATTAAATGTAAATGTATAGAATATGCAGTTAGGGACATTCTGATAAAAGATTTTGACAACCTGAATGTAAATTAGAATAATGAAAATAAAAAATGAAAACAAAATGTGAGAGAAGCACAACTGAGAACTAAAATAACTTAAAGGACCAGTGATGTGCAAGAAAAAAAGACACTTGTTTGTCAAGTATGTACAGGTGATCCCCAGGTTAAGGACGGGATAAATTCCTGAGAACGTTCTTAAGTCGGATTTATATATAACTCGGATCCCTAATGAGCTTCACTTACAGATAGGATACTTTGCATTATGGCATATGCATATTTATCATTAATTATTATCTAGTATTACCATTTTCCAAGATACCCATGCCTGTGCCCAGTTCTGTTCCATACCTCGCAACAATTTAAAATCCAGAAGAAGGACTCTTAGGAGTGGGGTAGGGAGAGTGGTTATCATACATTTCTTCCCCCATGCCCCTTGCCACACATCTCAAGCTTTATCTGATTTAAATTCCCCCCAGCTTTCTCATTCTCCCCTTCTCCTTTTTCATTTATTTCTCGTAGGTATTTTCCTTCCCCATTCCTCAGCTTTCTGAAATAGTTCCCTTCTTCTATTTATTTTACCTTAGCTTTAGCCACATTTCTACCCCAGTGCTCCTTCCATATTTCTCACATGCTCCCATTTCTACCCCAGCCCTCATCTACAATCCCTCCAGCCCCCTTCCACATCTTTCTCCCCCAAATCCCTTCCATATATTTCTCCCCTGCTCACCACTTCCACATTTCTCCAACAACTCCATTTCACATATTTCTCCCTTAGTTCCCCCTTCCCCATTTTTACCCCAGCCCGTATTCCACATATTTTCTCCCTGCTCCCTTCCTCATATTTCTCCCCAAGCCACCCTTCCACATACTACTACTCCAGCCTCCATCTACACAATAAATAACTCACTAACTCTGGTGTCCTCCATTCCTGCAGCATGCCCAGGTCTCGTCCTCCATGCTGCAGTCACATAAAAAACTTTTTTACGCAATGCGAATGCAAGGAAGAAATGAACATGCCTTTGTAAGACTAGAATGCTGCAAGTCAAGTTGCCCATAACCACCTGTATTGAGGTAATATTAGCAGCTATGTTAGCCATGGACACAAAACATGTTTTTGAAGGAATTAGAATTTTTGAAGAGTACAGGAATAAATGTTGTGTTTTTACATCACATTCTGAGAGCTGGATTATGGCGTGTGTATTGGTAGAGGGAGGAGTGGAGGGAGAGGGAATAGGCAGAAGACCTTACTTTGGTCACTGGATAATATTGAAATTGACACCACTCTCCTTCCCTCTTACTGGCCCAGAAGCAGACACCTTGTATCATTCACTACAACTATACCTCTCCAGAAACGTAAACACCCCTCTCACACAGACAAATTCCAACAATGTATCATGGATCCCCCCAGGGTCCTCCAGAGTCGTCAACATTTTTTTTATAATTAAAAACTAGCGGTATTACTTTTTCCTGTTTAACAATTATCTTAGCCAAACATGTATTTATTTTTTAAATGTTCAGTGGTCCTTTATTACTGTGGGATGGTGCCAACTCAGGGTACAGTCTCTTATGTTTTTGCTCACTTGCACCAATACAAACCAGAAATATCCTATAGATTAATATTTTCACAGCAGGTAACTCCTACGAATATGATGTACAGGAATACACCGTTCAGTGTTTCACTGGGCATTATAACATCAAAGCGCTCAGACAGCACGATGACGAATCGCAAGCTGTTCAGCAGGGATTAAAAGGGCCAAACAAGACTTGGCATGCAGAAACCCAATATGGCGGAGTTTAGCACTGAGCAGGGAATTAGATGGGAAAATAGCTCTATAGCGAATCATTGCTTATTGGTGTAGTGTTAAGCGGGATTTCCCTGTATGATTGTCACTGCAGTTTAATGAACAATATATGGCAAATAGTATATGCATTAACAAATATAACTGTGGGAACAGGCCAGAGGTGGGCAGCTTGGTCCTTCAACTTCCTCCGACCACGCCTTCCCTGCCTCAATTCCCTTCTCTGATTGACTGACCCATTAGCCCTGTTCTCATACCTCCTCTCATACACTAATTTAGTGATACATGAACTGTATGAAGGATTTTTTTTTAAAGGCATACAAAGACTGAAAATTGAGGTCCTTAATAAAAAAATAAACATACTTTTTAAAATATTTTTTTTTATTCCATGTGACACCATTAGCAGTTCTGAGCAAACACTATATTCCTCTTTCCTACTGAATCACTCTAGGAGAATTCTTTGTAAATTATGGGTGTATCTGCACACCGATCCTCCAGGCTGAGCCCAGAAGCAGCTCAGTGTGCAGCTATACACACACCATAATTTGCATAAAAGCCTCCTAGAGTGGCTCAGTAGCAAAGTAGGACATGTAATACTTGATCAGAGCTGCCAATGGAATACCATGAAATAAAAATTCAAAAAATTCCACATTTAAAAAAAAAAAAAATTATGCTCAATTCTGATTTTTTAGAATACTACCAACAGGTGCAATGTGTCATTAAACACACTTTCATACAGTAGTCCTTTAATATGCACAGAATTCTTCTTCTTTATCATAGACTTTGAGAGAAAACAACAAGAGGAACCAGACAAAGTGGGATATGGTCAGGGCTGGAAAACCGGATTTTTGTCTTAAATGTAATACTTCCTTCGGAGTTAGGAATATTTGGGAGGCTAAGAGGGATGGAAGATTTCCCTTAACAAAAGGGTCTGACCCTCCAAATGAAAGACAGTTGGCTATGCTTTCTTACATCCTTATATTTTCACTGAGAGTATAAGGAGCCAGAAATGAAACAGAGTGTGTGTATTATGTATCTATGAGTGTATGGAGCAAATTCAATGTATGTATCTTCAAAGGTGTTTGATACACCCACAAACAAGTAACATACACACATGCTCTTTCTGTTTGTCTAGGACAGGGGCAGAGATACCTCTGATGCAGGCAGTGCAATGCACATGGGCCCTGCTCTAGGGGGGGGCCATGGGAATCTAATTTATTGTTTTTTATGGAAATTCGTTTTTTTTTCATAGTGTAGAGCCCCCTTGGCCCGCAAACCTGCCCATGCCCATCCACCCCCCAAGCCCCACACCCAGCCTATGCCCACCCGGTCCTCCTGGGCCCCTCAGACTCACCAGTGCTCCCCTCTCTTGTGGTGTGCTTAGGATGATTGGGGGATTTCCTTCCTGGTTCTTCTTTCCCCTGAGGCTCATCTTTGTGCCTAGACAGTAAAATCCTGAATGATGTCACACCGGGGACCTCAATTGGCTTGCTCCACCACTGCTTTGAAAGAAAACACAAGAGGGTACCAGAAAAAGAAAGTGGGTGTGTTTGAGTTGGAAGAAATTGATTTGTCCTTACAATTGGGACTTAATTTAAAAAGACAGATATTTGATCCAGCCGAGTCAGTTACAACTAGTGGCAAAACTTGCATTTTTTTATAGTTTTTTTCTCTTCTTATAAAATTTAAACATGTTCTTCAATGCTATTTAATGGATATAGTAAATACAGGGACATTTACAATACAAATTCAAAAAGAGATAAGATCCTTACATTGCTTCCCCTGGGAATAACATTATTGAACTATTATAAATAACAGAATGCACTATTACAACTGTTTGACACTTTCCAATTATCAGCAAGTATTAAGCATATGAATCCAAATCTAAATCTTTCTTATTTTTTCTTGACTTGTACAATGAAAGATATTTGTGGCCACACAAGCTGTCTTATAATAAAGGAACAGATTGGTGCACATTCTTATGCATCCTGCTCCATGGAGCACATGTGAATAGAAATATAGTAGGTTTTCTCCAACTACAATAAAATATTTGTCTCTTAAAGGACCAATGAGTTACATTTTCTTCTACATGGTTATCCAATATCAAAACTTGAAAATGAGCAACATATATTTTAGAAAATAACTACAATCTTTACATTCTTAACATTAATATGGATTTATTTTTATATTAAGGTTTGCTTTTTCTTTTCTGATTTGGTTTGTTACTTTCACTGGAGACTGTGTACTTGAAAATGAATAAGCTTTTTATGAGACAATGTGCCAGTTTTAGCTGTCCCAGCATTCAAAGTATCCTCTCACCTCTGGAGGTTGATCAGCCGAAACTATATTGTATATACCACAGCAGCATAATAGAAACTGTTTGTGGTATAGCTATCAAGGGGGTAAACAGTGGGGTTCATAATGTTACTTCCTTTAGGAATAAAATAGGACATGGAATTGATAACCCATTCTATCTCCAGTTTTTTGTAGTGGATACATTTAACAATGTAGCTAGAATAGAGTTAACAATACTTGCTATGCTTTCTCAGTAGCCTATTGTTCCAACAGAGTTAAATATTAAGTGAAAAAACAAAGTTACACTCTTTGCAGAAATGAAATATTTAATAACTATTATTACTAAATTCATTTATAATGATTAGATTCGTGTTTGCCATGAATGGGACCTTTACTGTGTTACATTATGTTACGTTTATCATATAGATTCTATCGCAAATGTTTATAGTAGAGTCATTACCTTTTCTAACCCATTTATCGCTTATGATAAATATGTCCTAAACAGTTTTTCCTTGTTAATAATATGAATCACAGAGGTTTCTTGATTTACTAAATGGTTTATCTCATTAGAATTTCATAAGATCCTCAGAGAAAAGAAAACCAGATAAGACCCAATATTGTGAGCTTGGAAAAATGGTATTGATCTGTATTCATAATACCAAGCACCCCCTTCATCCAATCCTCTCATTGTCATTCCAAACAGAAATCCTGATTACATACACACTTCAGCACTTCTCTCTCTCGCTCAATGGAGTCCATCATTGAATCAACCTGCCTACCCTTCCTAGACAGTCTCATTGTTCATGATCATCACTTACCAAGGTAGAATTCATTTGTGTTTTTTCATCCATGATCATCATATTATTTCTTGTTGGAGAGAAGAGAAGCAAAACATTTTTTACTTTACCAAACAATTAGGAAAATTATTCTTTACCAGTTTTTTCATGGAGCTACTGCAGGTGGTGCTACTACAGGGTAGGTGCCTGTTACTACAGGCAGCCTAATCAATTAAAGGAGGACTTTATTAAGATGAAGATGGGCAGATTAGTTTGCTCCTTTATTGACTTACAGACACTACTATATATATATATATATATATATATATATATATATATATATATATACTATACCTTAGATTGTAAGTCTGCGAGTTTCTATCCTAAGTACTTTGGGAATGCACCATGGACATTGGCAGCCTTATTAAACTGCGATTCGGCCAGTTGAATAGGGCTCTATATGAGCACAGAGCATATTTTTTTTTACAGAAGTTTTTAGTTAGTGAAGACCTTGCTTTTGGGTGGAAGTCCACTAACTAAAAACTTCTGTAAAAAAATATGCTATGTGCTTATATAGAGCCCTATTCAATTGAGCGAATCACAATTTAATAAGGCTGTGGATTCCTAGCTCAAAGACAGGGCCCTCCTTGCTTTGCTATTTGTTAATTTGTATTTATCTTTGTCTGAACTTAACTTATGTACAGCGCTACGGAAAATGTTGGCACATTATAAATAAACTATAATAATAATATATATATATATATATATATATATATATATATATATATATATATATATATATATATAGGTAGACGCAACTTAATGCTACACCTTATTCAATATAATGCTTATTCAATATGTAATGTTTTTTTTTTGTCTAACATAATCCGGTTAATGCTCTGATTGGTTATAGCTCAGGTTGGGAAGTGCGCCACAGCATGTTGTCAGATAGGAGGAAATGTACAGTATACTACTGGATGCCTAAAAAAGCCCTAAATTTACACTGATTCAACAACTAATCAGAGAAAGGTACATAATCTTTGTTTCTCATTATGTGGTTGTTCATTGATCAAGGAAATCAACAGAATCATGCACAACCTTAAAATAGTGAGTCTGTCAATGAAGAACCCAAAGAACTTGCTACAGATTTCCTCAGTAAATGTTTGACTACAATATCAAAATCATTGATCAATTTGTAGCAATTGATACAGATTATCAAAGAAGTAAAAAAGCAAGGCATTTTGGGTGCGATCTCTTGTTTCAGACATTTGCTTAAAGTTTCCTGGGTTTTAGATGTCTGATAAGAAACAGGCAGTGATTATAGAAAAATAAGTGTTATATAGAAAAGTTCAGTGTACTTACAAAGTTAAATGCAGGAAAGTAAAATCCAGCTTTGCACACCTACAGGGAGCTTACACAACCAAAGAGGAGACCTTTCTGGTAGAGACCAAAGGAAGTACTGCTGCAGGATGGAATCACATGGTTGGGCGGAGTCTGAGCTCACAGATGAATCGGAGCACAAATAGAGAGAGAGAGAGAGACTAAATATACCAGGCTGCTTTGTAATACAGGAACCCCAGATATTGATACAAATGTTTCAGCTAACCTCTGCTTTCTCCTGATTGGCCAAAACAAATTATGCATTTCTTTGCTAATCTTAGCAGGGATTTTCAGGGGTGTCAACTAACAAAAGCTGCAGTTTGCAAACTGAAAAGATTTAGGAAACATCAGGGTGGCTTTGTAAATGTTTAATTTGGTATTTTTTTCATGCAAATTTTTTTTGCATACACTACTGATTCTCCTCAATCAGATGCATTCATAATACCAGGAGCTTAGATATGACTTTATTGAGAGAAAGAGAAAAAGACAAATGTCCTTTAAAGAATTCATCACTAAAACATCAAGCATTACAGAAGTGCCAAAACCTTCAACAGTAAAAAAATAAAGTTTGTATTTCTGTGTCCGTACAGTATGTGTATATGTTATATATACGGCATTTTGCAAGTTAATGTAACATACAATTACATTAATTTAAGTTGAACTTGTGTGTTCTTGGTCGTGAGTTCCCCTATCACGATTTACCCTAGTTGCCATGGGTTGCATGGGTTGACAGCTACATTTACATATTGGGTGCTTCAAATAAAACAATAGTATTATCTATTGTTAAAGGAACATCTTTATTTCATGATTTGACGTTTTTTTTAGAAATGTTCCAAAGTAATTATCATGCACAAAGGGCAGTAAATGTCAGTCTTCCAACTGAATTGATAAGGAAAAGCACAAAGAGGGAATCCAAGTACAGTGGTGATACACATAAGGTGATCCTGAGAATGTATTAATATAACTGAACGAGTTCCACTATAGTAATGGCCACCAGTCAGAGACAACAATTTATTTGACCTTTAAGTTCTAAAAGGTTATGTGTCAAGAAGTATAGAGTGAATTAAAGTACAACCTTTATTGATTGTTTGAATATAAAACCCAAATCTGGGTTTTATAATCAAATAAATCAAATCAATAAAGGTTATATTTTAATTCACTCTATATACTTTCTAACATATGACCCTTTGTAAATTAAAAGTCAAATGTTTTTGTCGCTCACTGGTGGAATTACTATACTGGTACCTAGCCACATGTATACATTCTAGTTACTCTAAGACTATTGCATTAAGTTGATTTTCAATTAATTTTTGAGGGACGTATTTATTAATATTTTAGGTACATAGAATGAACAGAGTAGATAGTATCATTGGTGATAATCAGATCTATGTTTTTATATTCTGTGTTGCTATCTTATTATAGGTAACAGCTGTTCTTCAGTACAAGGACTTTAATTAATTAAATAGGCAGGAAATGCTAAAACTGCGCTCTACAGAAGATATTTATTAATTTGATTGTGTTAAGATACATCAAAGTGTCTTAACCAGTTAGTTGCCATTTATAAGGTGACATGGGTCATTATTTGTACACTGCATTGTTGTGTATTCAGATTAGTAGTATGATGAAATGCAAACTCACATATGATGCGATACTAGTCTTAACACTGAACTTACAAACATTATGCATCTTCTTAATTTGAATGATCGACATAACATAAATAGATGCACATAACACTTAATATTTACTATAATATTTACTGTGGCCTATGTTTTTACTTTTGTGTACAGGAGATCAAGTCTTGGTACCATAAAATTATGCTTTTTGATTCATTAAATGTTGTAGGTTGGACTACTAATATAGAATAAAACAAACCAGAATTATCAACAACACAAAGGTGCATATGTACTAGAGGGTGAAGTGTTAGAGAACCATTTGAGATATGGTCTATTTCTATGTTATCCTACGATGCATACATTTGCCATAACAGTTGACATTCCCATCACATCAACCCTTAGTACTTATACCTCTAGTCTTAGTGCATTTAATGAAATTACTTTCATTTGACAAATAGTGTACAATTTGTTAAATCCAGAATATTTTGACAACTCATAAAAAATATAATATTTAGACAATGTGATGTCTGTCTTTCCATATATTTGCTATACATTGTAGAGTTTACAAAGCGGATATCTGATGGCTACAATGTCTATTTCCTAAAGGGAAAGTTGCCATAGCAGTCCGTCACAGTATAAAGTTTGTCCTAAAATAGTTTAATGAATATATCCCTTTCTGCTCCATTAAAATTATGTGACCTGGGGCCTTATTCAATTGCAAGCCCGCAGATTCCGTTATACAGGCCGTATGTCTGCTTACGGGCCGAAAGCTGAAACCTGTAAACCATGCAATAATAAGTAGCATTTCACAGCGTGATCATGATCAAGTAAGCAAGGACATAACTACCAATTTAGAAACAGCCAATAATAAATGAGATGTAAAACATGGAGGTCACGCATCAACCAATTAGCGTTTAGAAGTCTGATATGCGATCGGACTCGCAATTCGGCAATGTACAAAATAATAAAAATGAATGGCGATACTGTTTTAGTCCATGTGGGTGGCCTGATATGTATTAACTCATTGATTCCTGAGATTGGTATGACACCAAAATGAAACATGAAAAAAAATATGGCAGATTTGCGAGCTTGAGACTGTTGTACAATTAATTCTAATATCTTTCATCTCTTTCCCCGTCTTTAAAAGTGTAGTATTGATTTTATTTTTGCATTTACAGTGCTACGAACAGGGGTTAAACCCTCTTGCGAGTCATACCTGGTACCCGTAGGATTTTCTTCTACAATTGCCATTTACGGGTGGGAAAATATTTGTGGGCTTGAGGAATTGTAGCAGTTGAATAGCGATTTGCGATTGTAACATTTACGGGCTTGAAAGATCAAAGCCTTAGATGGCTTTTAAGTTACGATTTTGACAACCGCAGGGATTTTCAGCCTGTAACCCGTAGATTGTTTGTGGCTTGCTACAAAACGCCAGTTGAGTAGCAAATTAGTTTACGGACTCCATTAAGGGCTCCAGTAACTTACAATTGCTCAATTGAATAGGGGCCCCGGTGTTTGTAATGGGATGGTATATTGAGTTTAGTAAATATGAATTTGTTTTTCGGGTCCATGGGATATTCCCATCTTACAACAGTTGCCTATAAATAGTAGATTGTTATAAACTAAAAAAATCTGGTATATTTAACTATCATATTAAAATTTGTATTTGTATATTTCTCCTTAATTTTAAAGAGGCCCCACAAACACTAGGAGCAAATTAAAATAGAGATATCTCTGTGTGGAAGACCCACAGTATCCCCCGGGTTTAGCACAGAGGGCTGTTGTAGAGCACACACTGCCCATTCCAATGTATATTCTACCAGAAAACACAAATCCCCAGGAAACCAGACTTCATTAATTCTACACGGAACTACTTATTATATTTACTCAGCTGCGAATGGCTGGTCCGTCATATAAAGCTGTACATTGATCACTCCCAATATGCAATTTCCTGCAAACAAGACAGATAAAGTTGTGAATCCATAACATTTTTGGACATGTGCCAGTCTTACAAAGGTTGAAATAACATCTGATTTGTACCAGTTATACACAATATGGTTTCATATTCAGCATAATTATTTAACTATTTAAAGTGGTAGCGCATGTTTGGTTTTAGCCTTCTCCCTGCTTTTAAATATTAACTTGGTATAAAATAACACTTGGTGATATACATTCAGGGCACACACATGCTCTGAAATTGAAACAAAATTGGATTTTCATGCAACACAGCCTTTTATTTATTTGAATTTGTACACCAATATTTTATACGTTTAATGTTTTAATTAGCTAGCCTGATGCCACATGGTCATGCATTCTAATTTTATATTGATATAGGGTGTGTAATAACAGATTGCAACTGAAAAAACATTCATTTTGTGCTAAAAGAATCCCAGACTATGTAGGTGGCACACACATCTAACATGACAAATGCGCCATAAGTTAAAGTTTTACTTGCCCTTTAAAAACTACAAAAAAAAAGTAAGTAAATATTTTTAAAGTAAATTACTATCACTGATCACTCATAAATCCAGGGGCATGTTTAAGTTTTATGCTGCCCTGTGTCCATTCATATCTGTTCCCCCACATTCAAGTTGCTATTTCTCCTTGCTATTAGTTTATCACAAACTTATATATACTTATATATATATATATATATATATATATATATATATATATATATATATATAATCCTAAATGTATGTGTGTTTAGTTATAGGCAGAAATGTTAATATTGACATCTCTGTATACATGCACAAACAATTCCATGTCACTACACATCAACTTATGCTACTAAGGGGGGCATAGTCTATGTCACTACACATCCAAATAAAAAAAAAAACAAATAAATACATAAAAAGCAAGTCTACATAACATATACAAATAATTGCAAAAAAAAGAGCTACAGATACAATAAAACAAATCAAAAATAAAATATTTATATATACAAGCTACTTGCCCATCAAAAATGACGGAATAACATTTTGAGTCTGGCATGCTTTTTGACACCCAATGTGCACCTGCGACGCTCATTGTGAGTCTCTCCCCCTGTCTACTTCCTCCCTTGTGTCTCATTTCCCCTCTCCCTCCCTTGTGTCTCCTTTCCCTCTCCTCTCCCTCCCTTGTGTCTCCCCCTGTGTTTTTACCCCTCTCTCCCTCCCCTGTGTCTTCCCCGTGCCTCTTTCCCCCTATCCCTCCCCTGTGTCTCTTCCCCCTCCCCTGTGTCTCTTCCCCCCTCCCATGTGTGTCTTCCCCCCTCCCCAGTGTGTCTCCCCACCCTCCCATGTGTCTTTTCCCCTATCCCTCCCCTGTATCTCTTCCCCCTCCCCTGTGTCTCTTTCCCCCCTCTCCTTCCTCTGTGTCTCTTCCTCCTATCCCTCCCCTGGATCTCTTCCCCCCTCTCCCTTGTGTCTCTCCCCCCCTATGTCTCTTTTCACCCCTCTCCCTCCCATGTCCCCCATGTGTCTCTTTCCCCCCCTCTCCCCCCTTTGACTCTCACCCGCTCTACCTCGCCTGTGTCTCCTCCCCCTCCCTCCCCTGTCTCTCTTTTTCAGCCCTCTTCCGTTCCCCCCTCTTTCCCCCTTCTCCCTTATCTTCCTCCTCCCTTTCCCCTTATCCTCCTCCTTTCCCCCCTTATCCTCCTCCTCCCTTTCCCTAACTCCTTCCCCCTTATACTCCTTCTCTCCCTTATCCTCCTCTCTCCCTCCCCCCTATCCTCCTCCCCTCATCCTCCTCCTTCCCATCATCCTTCTTTTCCCCCTCTACAATTACCTCCCTAACCCCTTTCCCCTTTCTTCTTAGTATCAGGCGATCAGCTTCTGCTGCTGCTCTGTTGCCTGCAGCACCGGCTTCTTGCTGTGCCCCAACCAGCATATGCTAATGACGTGACGTCACATACGCGTCACGTCATTAGCATATGCCGGTTGGGATACAGCCAGAATCCCGAGCTGCAGGCGACAGATCAGCAGCAGGAGCTGACCGCCTGATAGTAAGGAGAAAGGGGCTAGGGGGGTAATTGTAGAGGGGGAAAGGAAGGAGGAGGAGGATAACAAGGGGGAAGGAGGGAGGATGAGGGGAAGGAGGATGGGAAGGAGGATGTTCCGCTGCCCTCGTGGTTACGGGCCGCAACGGCTCACCTCGCTTTGCGAGGCTTGCTATTGCGGCCCTATGGGCTGCAAGTTCGGCAGCCTAAGTCCCGCATGCCGGCTTTGCGAGGCCCGCAAGTGCGTTACCAACACCATAAGCGTTCCGAACAAGGGCGAAGATCCACAATTATATATGTGATATAATGGTATGGCCCTTTATAAGATTATCTATCTAGATTATATAGCTGGGGAATCAGAATGGTCAACTTCCAAACAATTTATAGATGTAATCCGGGCATCCAAAGGCCTGATAGGTTAAAGGAAGCTGCTGGAAACTGCTGGGGAGGGAGAGGACAAGATCACTGTGAGCTAATGCACATTGTGATCTTTTTAATCCTACTAGACACCAAAGATAAAGTTTCTATTTTATATATATGTTATTTATTTTGCATATTTCTTTAGCTGCTCTTTCTGGTGGATATGTTATTGAAAAACAATAAGCTTGCCTTTACTTATTTGAAAGCACTGGCAGTTTTAGATGCCACATCCCCACTGCGTAGACAGAGTGCCTCTGCATTTAAAGTCTACTCTTATCACAGGAAACATTTTTTATACATTCTAAAAAAACTTTAGCCTATTGTTAATGGAGTTCTTCAGAACAGTATGTTTTAAATAATACTAATGGGAACTAACCAAGCATCTCAAGAGCATCTCTCATCCTCCCTTGATTTACTATGCACTGTTCCCTATGGGACAAATATCCCTTCTTTGTTAATAACATGCTTAGTAAAATCCCCTATGAAAACATAGGATGTGCAGCATATTAAAGATAAAGGGATAGAAATTATTATTCTAAGTTTCCTCACTAATTTTTATTTATCACAGTTAATGTAAAAGTTGTTTATACTGATGTACTTTGCCGAATAGTTACACTGGTTCTTTAACATGTATTGCAGTCATGGTTTAAACCTGGATCTGGCTATATTTATGTTTCACTGTAGTAATTGCATATGCAAGCTAAGGAGGCGGAGGAAATCAAGGCTGTAATAATAGAATTTAACAACATAAGGAATGGTTTTAAGACTGTTCTAATAATAGAATACTAAAATTATTATTGTGCAAAGAAAATAACAGATGGATTAAGCTGTCCAAGTGGTATTTATCTACCATCAGTTTATACATTGCAGTATATGGTACGTATTCACTAGGAAGCTGCCGGCCTGTAGAGAAATTCCCATTAATGTCAACACATAGATCTCAACACACAATGCACAGGGGACTATTATAAATTGACAAATCTAAGGTCTAATCTCCAAGAACTAATTACATATCTCTGGTGGCTCTATATGGTTGTATGCAGTCAAAAATACTTCCAAGTGACAGAGTAATACAGGCAGCACCGAATGTCAAAGGTCAACTTTCTGTTGAAGGGTTTTGTGCAGAAGGGACTGGGAAAAATTCCAACACAAATTGTCAGAATGGAGTAGTAAAAATAAAAAAAAACACCCCACCACTTTGATTAGTTGATGTAGGCAAGAAATCAGATACTTAATACTTCTAGTCTACCAAGGCAAACAAACTAGCAGGAAGTCGTTGGTTCAATAAATGTTACAATAAAAACTAGCATAACTACTCTGTAGATTTCTGCGCAAGCAATAAGGCTACTGAATCTGTACAACGGAAATCCAGTGGGAAGTGTCTACATTCTTTGGAATAAAAAATCATGATATTGGCACAATGGCAGGCATTCATATGCTCGATGCCAGTGGGCAGTGGTAAAACTATATCAGCATTTCAAAAAAGAAAAGCTCAACATACTTAGAAGTCAGAATATAAACCTGTCAGCCTTCTTATTTGTAGTCTGAATGAACGCTACAAGGAGTTGCGCCAGTGTCGAACCAAAATGGTGCATTTTCATCATTTCTCATATAAGAATGAGTTAAAAACTGGAGTCAATCATTTTTGCAGAATTTCTCTGAATTACATTGATTTTGCTGCAGCTAAGTATTCACTATACTGCCATGCAATTGAGTCAGAGTATCAAGTGCCTCTATCCACTTTAAACTGTAGAATATCTGTTTTACTCTGAAATAGCGTTAGAATATAGTCTTTAGTTCTTTAAAGGGACTCACCAAGAAATAGAGGTTTGAAAATAATGTGGCAAAGCATGTTAAGGCATGAGCACTGGACATGACCCGGGCATGATCCATTTAGGCTTTGATGGAAATAATGGACACGACGACTGAATGGGAGAAACACGGGCCACGGCTTTTATTAATGAACAATTATATAACGTAAACATAACTTTATGTATACAAAGACCGCAGGAGGAGGAGCCTGGCCACGGACAGTGACCTTACGCTTTGGGCCCTGCCCAAAGCCCCAATGCTTATATTAAGCATGCCCTGTGAGGTAGGGCCAACGCCCACTTAGGCCAGTGGGTCGGGCAACTCCCCTCCCGCCAAACCAAAAACATAGCAAAATATGCAAAACATGCCACTTCTCCGCTAATTACTTGAATAAAACTCTTCTTCATACATATATACATTTATTAATATTATTAGTTTGTTTTTTTGTTTTTAATATAAACATTAACATTTTTAACACTCAACCAAAATGACAGGGTGGGTGGGTGGGATTTCAGGCTGGAGACCACCTCTGCTCTGCCCGAAAGCGCGAAACGCGGGCGGAAGACACGCCCCCGACGCTCGTGATTGGTTGACAGCCTCACAGGCTCCGCTAAATCACGCGACGCTTCGTGCTGACCCAGGAAGCCTGTGCAGCCTCCGCGTCAACCAATAACCTAAGAAGCTGTCATATTTATTTTGTATGAGGTGCATAATAACATTTACCAAGTTATTCTGTGGGCAATAATTTGTGTCGATTTTGAAACATAAAAGGATATGTTCACTAAAAGATCTGTTTGATATTAACCAATATTAATTAATAAATGCACCATAATGCAATATTTACACTATTATAGTGAAAACAGTTTGCACCTCAATAATTATTATTTTCAATATAATGTGATATGCTGTTCTGCATACGTTTGACATGGGGCAATGATTATGTTAGGTGTTACATACTCCACACCATATGAGATATCTGTTTGTAGTTGTATGTATTGCACCAACGTGAAAATAACCTGGTTAGTGCACATTTGACATAAGCAGACATGCATCATATGTAATATTTTCTATTTTGCTTTCTGTATAGCGATTTTGTATTTTGGTCTCTGCACTTTGACAATAAGCCAAGTATCCATATTTATATGCATTTTTTATTGCAATGTTTTTATTCTCTTTTACAAGTTTAGAAATGGGAAATGGGATAAAACTGCCACATAATTATACTTTATGATTTATGAGAGATTAGACATGCATCCAAAGAAAAGAGTAAAATATTTATCTGAAATCAACTTTGACTCCCTATGGCTTTACCGGGTGCCTTGTTAAAGCATGGTCTGTTATCCCAATATTAGGGCCCCCTCTCACATGATGCCATTCCTCACAATTTAGAGCAATGCAGCTCCGTGGCTCCTTTCTTTGCTACCACTTTGTGTGGTGAACTGCAATCTGAACAATATGGCTGCATCCACAGAGTTGAGAGCAATAGTGATAGGAAATGGGTGAAATATTCCTAATATGGAGCTGGACATGAAGATCATAGGCAATTAAGGTATAGAAATTGAGATTTTCTACCAGCTATATAACAAAAGTATATTTAAATATTAATTACATAACAAATATGTTTATTGTTAATTGTACTATTTCTTTCAAATATATATAAAAAAAGTACTACAAAATTGTGTTCAATTACAAAACCAATATCCAAGTGAAAAAGGTATCAGCCTACTAAAAATGATAGTGTACATTTGCCCATTAAATGATGTTTTCCATGTCTTTTGTATTCTATCCATGAAAAGGTAAGCTGAGCCCAGAATAGAGCTTGTTCAGCAAGTTTAGTGGGCTTGGATCCTTTCCAGAATATACAACAATCATTGCTGTCTATTCAGGGTATTTCCTTCCGCTAGCTCCATCATGGTAACTATAGAGTAGGTATATTAACATACCTCTTAATTGTCCCTCTTATCAGGAAATATCCCCCATGTTCCTCTTATCCTCCCAATTGTCCCTGTTTTGAAGGAACATCTCACATTTAAAGGCAAAACCTTATTTTTTAGTCTCTATCATCTCCCACTTTTCCAGTTTGTTTGTTGTGTCTCTAGAAGTCTGGAATAGAAAGATATAAATGAAAGGTCAGTTCTACAGAATGTATATCAGTATGGAGATTTGTGCACACATTCATTGTGCAGTCATCTAAAGCATAGTTTGCACATTGTGCATAATGATGATAATATTGCCTCAATGATCATTTTTCAATAGATTGAAAAAGGTCAGTCTATATTCCAATCCCTCCAAAAAAGGCAGTGCCAAATAATGCTCCAATTATCGAACAATTGCGTTCAATTCACATGACAGCACTGTAATGATTAAGATCCTACAAGCTCAGCTCCAACAGTATAAGGACTGAGAACCACAGATTTGCAAGTCAGGTTTCGCATAGGCAGAGGCACAAGCGATCAAATTGCCAATGTCTGCTGAATAATGGAGAAAGCAAGAGTTCCAGAAAAGCAGTTACTTCAGCTTCATAGAATATTTTAAAGTCTTTGACTGTGTGGATCACAATAAAATGCATCAAGTTCTTAAAGAGATGGGAGAACCAGATCCTCTCAGCTGCCTCCTGAGGAATCTGTGGACCAAGAAGCTGAACATGGAACAGCAAAATGGTTCAATATAGGTAAAGGTGTGCAACAAGGTGGAATATTGTCACTTTATTTATTCAACTTATACAGAGGATACATCAGGAGTAAGGCAGGGCTGGAAGAATCCGAGGCCAGAATTAATACTGATAGAAGAAATATCAACAACCTCAGATATGCGAATGATACCAAAGTGAGGAAGAGAGAGTGCAAAAGTTGGTCTACTGCTCAATGTTAAAAAGATAAAGAACAAGGCAAATAGCAATCTCAATTCCTTGCAAATAGATGGGGAAGAAGTGGAGGCAGTGGGCTCCAAGATCTCGGCAGGTGGTAAATGCAACCATGAAATTAAAACATGTTTGTTTCTGGGGAAGAAATCTATGGCATGTCTGGACAAGCTATTAAAAAGCAAAAATATTAAATTATTAACAAAGGTTTGCATTATTCCCAATAGTAACAGACGGATGTAAGAGCTGCGCCATAAAGAAGGCTGAATTGATGCCTTTAAATTGTGGTTTTGTACAAAACTGCTTAGAGTCCCTTGGACAGCAAGAAGATTCAATCAAACAATACTGCAGAAATCAGGCCAAACTAGTCACTGGAAGGTATGATAATGTAGCTGAATCTCAAACTCCAAATAATACAGTTCATATATAGTAGTCACTGAGGTCTGACATGCTGCAAGATGGGGCAGAGCAGGAAGGAATGTCTGTAAGGTCTGGGAGAAGAGCAGCAGGTGAAATGAACCAGGGGGTGGAGGGCAGTTCAGATGAAATAGCAGAGGGCTGTAAACCAAGCAGGGAAGGGGACAGCTGGGAGAAAAAGGCACGAGCAAGCAGGGCGACAGGCATAAAGTAAACAAAAGAATAAGAAAAAGGGTGCCAAAGAAAGGGGCAACTCAGCAGTGCAGCAAGAGGAGGCAAAGCAGTGAAAAGAAGAAGCGAGAGGCAGCTAAGGGAGGAGGGAGGACAGGAGGAATCAGAGAGAGAGCATGCAGATGGATAGTGTGGACTTTAGAAGGCTGCCAGGAGGAGGAAAGGCCAGAAGGGCAGGAGAGCTTGGCAGAGGGAAATATGGAATTAACAAGCGGTGGGAAACTGCCCTATCTCAAAATTTTGTGATCCAGGAGAGGGTGCTTCTAGCGGGAGCAGGGCACGGCCACAACTTGGCCCACAGGAGACAGCAACAGTGTCGCAGGAGGAGTGGAGGGGATGGAACTGTATCACAGCAGGCGGCTATCTGCTGGATCATCGCATCAGCAATCTGTGTCATCAGTGAGCAGAGCATGTGAGGAGTGGAGGTGACAAGAGCAAGATCATAGAGGCGGTAAGGCCAGGCAGCCAACATCTACTTATAGTTACAGATACAGAAGGTCGCCAACAAGAGGGCACTACAGGAATAGGTCGGCTTCAACTGTACGTAGGAGCAGATATAGGCCCTCCCCTGCAAGGAGGTCTCAGTCTAGGAGGCGAACACAGCAGCAGATCAGAGAATCAGAGAAAAGGGAACCCAATGACTAGAAGCCAACAACTTCCATGCCCTAAACAGGGAAAGGATACTACAACAACACTGGCAGCAGCAGGCGGTACAGCCCCTTTGTTAAATCCAGATGCAGGGTTTAGCTGTGAGTATACGAAGAACACACATCATGACAATATTACACATCACACTGCAAAGTTTCATAACAGATTTAAAAACCTTAAGTTTGAGGGCAATAAGAGTGGGGGCTCAGGTGTAGCATGGATAGGACAGGATGGGGCAGGATCTAGCACCCAGGTAGTGGGGCAATGTGAGGTAAATAATGGTGAGGTTAGGGCATCTGAAGGTATTAGCGTGGGATCTGGGGAGGCATTAAGTCTGGGTAAGCCCAGTTTGTCGGAAGTGTGAAGAGGATACGGTGATAAAGGTGGCCGACACAGAAATGAAAAAAATCTGCTTTATACTCTATTGGACCCATAGGTGAACATGTTTCTAAGGAATTAAGAGAGAAGATCTGGAGACGGGAGTTTTTAGAAATTTTTTCTTTACTTCCATTAGATAATTTTATAGAAATAAGAAGAGATATAGAAAACTTCCCAAGACGTTTAGTAACTAGTTACAAGCTTATGTGATCGTTGCCAGTATAGTGGGGGAGAAGCATCCCGAGTATTGTTCGGAATTGTTCTGCTATTTAGACAAGATTGACGGTATCCATCGTACGTATGGAGGGTTAGCCTGGTGGACTTACGATCAAAAATGTAGACAAAATATGGCGGTTAGGCAAGATATTAATTGGGACGACAGGGATATGGGGAGCTGGTTAAAGATAGTTACCCCCCATTGTACAGGGGGGACAGGGTTGTACAGCTTCCTCTTGTTATGTGTTGTTATTATTTAAGCTGTGGCCTGATAATATACCACATTTGGTTTGTGTCATTATTGGTGTCTTGGGTTTATATTACAGTTTTAATGCACCTTGTCACATATACTTAGCTCAAGGATGCCCCTGTAGACAGAATAGGAGGGGCATTTGACCTGGCTTAGTGCTGGGGGAGTGATAGGTTGGATAGGTTAGGGAGGAGTTTTAGAGGAGGTGTTATATAGGGCTATTTTCCCGCTCTTTTGCCACTTGCCAGTTGGAGCAGCACAGCATCCCTCCTTCCCTCCCTTTATTTATGCTCTGCATTTTGTCTCAGTTTGGTTTATGTCATTATTGGTATCTTGGGTTTATATTATAGTTTGAACGCACCATTTTAACGTATGATTAGGTCAAGAACGTGCATGGTGAAACCACATGACATTTTGGTAGATAAACTCGATTGCATGAAACTATCATCAGCTCAATTTAAACACTAAGGCCCTCATTCAATTGCAAGTTGGCCAATTGAATAGGGCTCTAAATAAGCACATAGCATATATTTTTTAAATAAGTTTTTAGTTAGTAAAAACCTTGCTTTTGGATAGATGCTTACTAACTAAAAACTTCTTTAAAAAATATATGTTATGTGCCTATTTAGGACCCTATTCAATTGGCCAAATTGCAATTGAATGAGGGCCTAAGTGAATAGAAATACTGACCTCCCTTGTGTACTGATATCCTCAATTTTACAATGTTCTCAGCAGTACAGGAACGTCTCGCTGTAAGAAATGCTAATTGTGTGATAAGTATTGATTAACCAGGCTCTACGGGTAACATACAGAATCAGTGGAAAAATTTGCCTATTTGAGCTGTGTGTTTTTCTTTATCCTTTATCTATCTTCTCAGTCCGAGTACTAGCATTTTAATAAATATGACCTTTGAGTTTTTGCTGCATATTATCAGCAACATACAGAATTATCTGTTACATTTCCATATTTTCCATTTACACTAATAAACATTTTAGCTTACCACTTTTTCCTAGATGAGTTTTGTTTTTCTTGTTCCTTGACAATGTTTGACCCTACCACTTCCACTTGAAGGTCGATTCCTCTTATGTAATATCCTTCTATAAAAATAGTTTTATATATTATCTCTAAATCTTCTGTTTCCAACTTGAAATCAAGTCTATTGTTTTCCAACAGAAATACATAAATGCAGTATTAGCAATATTTATTGGTGATTTTAAGCAAGAAGACCAAAAATTATCATGTAAACTCACCCCCCCTCAAATTCTCACACAAGTATAATGGATATGGTAGGGGCTCAGAGAAAGCTCTATTTACCCTTAAGTTCTGGCCAATGTTTATTTTAAGGGATGAGGAAAATATAGTGTTAGATTCAAAACTTGAAAAATGATCAGCCCTATTTAAACTTGATCCTTTGTCATCAACCTTTTTACATGTTTAACTTAAAATTAATATTTTATGCCCAAATATTGCTAAAGACTGACACAGATGATGAGCCTCATTCAATTCGGAAGCCGCAACTCGGTCAAAATAGGACGTATGTCTGCGAGCCTGTTGCGAGCCCGCAGTAGCCACAACTTATGGTGCTGTTCAATTGGCCCGGCCCGATAGCGAACATCGCAACCCATGCTATCGAAAGTAGCTTGAACATGATCGCTAACGCAAGGCCGTAACTCCCGGTTATAAACAGCCAATGGAATTTGGGTCCGATTGTGACTCGTGGTTAAAGCCCGTAGGACTTTGAAATCCAACCTCCATTTTGTCATTGAAGTCCTACGGGTTTGAATTATGAGTTACGATCGGACCCACATTCCAGATATAATACAATATTGATAAAGCCGTAAATATGATATTCTATAACTTGCGAGTTCAATTATATGTATTAACACATTAATTGCCAGGATCGATATAACACGGAAATTAAACATGCAATAAATTATTTTGTTGGGCTGATTTGCGAGCTTGAGAATGTTGTGCTAATAATTTGAAGATCTAACATCACTTTCTCTTTTAATAAAAGTACAGTATCGTGTGTATGTGTGCATTTACAGTGCTCCATACATGTCATTAAGCCCTTTGCGAGACCTCCTTATTATATTTGGGCAGATAGAAATATTTCTAGCATTTTTTCAATTCCTAACAACTTTTTCCTGTATCCAGCATGGCTCTCTCGACCTTCCTCCATTCATGGCTTGAATAATTACCTTAACTCTCCTCCTCCTCACATGCATCCACTCTTTCGTGCCTCCTAAGGTCTCTCTCTAATTCCTCTCTCACTCCTCTCTCTTCCTGTACTATCTGTCAATCAAACCATGTTTCCATTTTCTTTCAGTACTAATTCACCCCTGCACTAAGGCCTACTAAGTTTGTGAGATTCTGAGAACTGCATACACACCAGCAGGTATGGAGGACACTATGGAAATTGTCCCATCCCTGGAGCCAATATCTTTTTAAATATTACTACTGTATGCATGCTATTATATCTGGGCAGATAGAAATATTTCTAGCATTTTTTTAATTTCTAACAACTGTTTCCTGTATCCAGCATGGCACTCTCTACCTTCCCCCATTCATGGCTTGAATAATTACCTTAACTCTCCTCCTCCTCACATGCCTCCACTGTTTCCTGCCTCCTAAGGTCTCTCTCATTCCTCTCTCAGTCCTCTCTCTTCCTGTACTATCTGTCCCTCAAACCATGTTTCTTTTTTCTTTCAGTGCAAATTCCCCCCTGCACCAAGGCTTTCTAAGTTTGTGAGATTCTGAGAACACTGCCCTCCCTCCCTGCCCCTCACCCACCCGCCGCTATTCAGATTTAATTTATAGAGCCATGGAAAACACCTGACTTTCCTACTTGCAGATTATATTATCTCAACACTAGGGGTCAGCCAACATACTCAAGTCTTTCACCTCAGATCCCTCCCCTCTCCCACTACATAAAAATCTTTCTAACTTTGACTTACTTCCTGACCCTTGCTATGCCTTATCTGTTACTCTTCCCCAGGTCTCTGCCCTTTCATTCGCTTTAGATTGTAAGTAGCGAGTTTCCAGTCTTGTTGGGTGATTTTGAAAAAAGCACTTTCTGCAAAGATTCTAAGCTCAAAACTGGGACCTTTGCTTTCTGAACTTGTTATTATTATATATACCTTGTTCTTATCCCCTCTATGGTGCTACGGAATATGTTAGCACCATACAAATAAAAATTTACAATAATAATAATAATAATATAAGATATTTAAAAAATGCTGTGGCATGTTGATACCCCCCAAAAATGGTTTCAAGTGAGCGTTTATTTATTATTAGTAGTATGGGTTGTATCTATATGTTGCGTCTATGGATCCTGAGGGGTCATTTATATGCTGATCACTAAAGCAAGTCCTTATTGTTTGGGGTAACAAGTTTTGCACATCTGGATCCTGACATTTTTGCCCATTTTTCTTGACAAAATTGCTCAAACACTGTCAGGTTAATGGGGACAGTTGGTGAATAGCAATGTTCATGCCCTGCCATGGATTTTCAGTCAGATTGAGGCCTGAGCTTTCACTAGGTTCCTCAGGTTCTTGGTTTTTAACCACTCAGAAGTAGCTTTGACTCTGTGTGTTCAGTCATAGCCCTACTAAAAGGGCAACATCCACTACAGGCACAGTTTTTTTTGCCAACCGAAACAGGGTTTCCTTTTAAACAGTAAATAGAACCTAATAGCAAAGATTTATTTCATAAATCTTAAGTATTTAAAACATGTATATTAATATGTTGCATTCTTTAAAGATTTTACTTATTATCAAGTTTAGTTATTTAAAACATAAAATAGAAATGTTGTGACCAGAGTCTTGGCCAGTAAGAAATTCACTTTCTATATCATTCCCTATGCAGAGGTGGCAGTGTGGGGCTAATAGGAAGAGACCAAGCAAGATTATATTACATACACATTACATATGTCGCAGTGCATAGCAAATTATCATTTTTTTCCAGGTGCATGGAAATTTCCCCCCATATTTTTCCCCAAAATTAACACCACAGCCTTCGGTGAATTGCTATAAAGTTAGTTGGAAGGTTAGTAAATTGTGGAATAGTGTATATTATTATAATTTGTTTATTTGTTCATATTGAGACACATTAGAGAAAATGCCCTCCCAGAGGAAATTCAAACATCAGTGTAGTTTTGCAGTTCAAGTGTGACCTGGCTGAATATCTAGAGCAGTTCTAATGATGGGGCCTGCACTGCTAGTTTTTTCTCTTGCAGTTCTCTGTCAGTACCAGAAAGACAATTTGAACTGTCCTAAAGTATGGAATTCAAGAATATGAGCCTGATTCAATTAAACAATCGTAAGTTACTGGAGTAACTGGCGTCTTTTTGCGGGCTCAGGAGAGTTTATGGGTTACAGGCTTGAAAACTCTGCGATGGTTAAACCTGGAACTTACAGCCTCCCGAAGCCTTTGATCTTTCAATTCCGCAAGAGTTACGATGGCTAAAATTGCAAATCGCTTTTCAATTGCTCCAATTCCCCAAGGCCGCAAATGTTTTCACACCTGTAAACAGCAAATGTAGGAGAAAATCCTACAAGTGCTAAAGAGGACCTGCAAGGGGGTTTAATCCCCCTGACCGCAGCACTGTAAGTGCTAAAAAATAATCAATACTGCACTGTAAATAACGGGAAAAGCGATGATAGATATTGGAATTAATTGCACAAAAGTCTCAAGCTCGCAACTAGGCAGTAAAATAAATGTATTTTTATGTTTCATTTCTGGGTTATATCGATCTCAGGAATTGATTAAGTTAATACATATCAGGCCACCCACATGTACTAGAACAGTGTCGACATTCATTTGTATTATTTAGTATTTTGGTTTGTGAGCCCCATCCCATGTCGGAGCCCGAACCTAATTGATTGACATGTAACCTCCATGTTTTACTGCCGTAAGGATGGCAGTCTCATTTTCTACTGGCTGTTTCGAAATGAAAGGTTACGGCCTTGCTTAATTGATCATATTTCCTCCCTGAACTGCTACAAACGAGTGCATGGTTTATAGAGTTGGCTTTTGGCTTGTAACTTGCGGGTTCCTTCAATTGAATAACACGGTAATCGGAGACGAATGTGAGCCCGCAGCACGCCTGCAGACATACAGCCATGATCCCGCGAAATGCGGGCTTGCAATTGAGTCGGGCTCTATGTGTTTAAAAAAACAATAAAACATATATATCAGAGTAGAGCCCTGTACATTATATCGATACTAGCAAATTGCCTGTCAAAAAATGACGTAAATGAAATTGTAAGTGAGCTAAGGGTGTTTGGTGTATATAATGTGGCTGTTGTAGCGTCGTTCGTTTTCTATGTTGTGCAAGTTTTTTCGGAATATTCGTTTTCTATGTCGTGCGAGTTTTTCGGAATATCCGTAGCTGTGTGGTGGGCTTTTTCCGAATATACGTAGCTGTTTGGTGGTGTTTTGCGTGTTTATGGTAGTGTTTCGCGTGTTTAGGGACCTTTAGCCTCGTTTTCGTTTTGTTCGGCGGCCATTTTTTCTCTCGCTTAGGTGATTTTCGGGTCTCTAAACTCCAAAATTTGTGGTTAAATGGAGGTGTAACTTCACTTGCAGAGGTCCTCGGTTGTATTTTTCATGTTTTGATGTGCGCGTGTTGCGGCCGATTTTTGCGTGGTCGTAATGGGTCGCAACGTGTCTCGTATTTTGTTTGCGTTATGACGGAAATTTTGCGAGGGTCGCATTTGCTGGCAAGGAACTATATATGTGATCATGCACACAAGTCTATCATTTTTCAATATGAATAGAAGGTCTTGTTAGACAAAATATAGTAAGATGTTCTATGATTGTTTTAATATATTATGGACATGTATTATCATAATTCCCCTTCTGTATTGCAACCTTGTTGTTGTGAAGGGGCCTGTGTATGTCAATGAAGCTGTGAGCTATACCATGTAGCGTCACCCAAGATGGGCAAGTCACAGCAGAGAGGTCAGACAAATCATGGTCCACTGGAGAAGCAACCCACTCAGTATATTTTCCAAGAAAAGCTTCTTCAAATGAGAGGAAACCTTAGAGAGAAATACAGAGAATACAGAGAAACATTCACTGACTTCTGGTGAAAAGTAGCAATACAGTGCCAGTGCTTTTCATGGGACTGATAGAAATCTAATCATTCTACAAAGAACGTTTCCCTATTGGGAAAATAAGCTCAGTCAAGCAGTTTAATAACAAGCTAATGGTAGCCCACAGTAAAAATAATTTCATATAACTGTTAATAATGTAAAGTTGTTATTGATTTAGTTCATCAGCAGCGATATTAAATTCCCCCTACGTGTTAAACTGTAGCTCATAATGTAGAAAGTAAGACTTACTGCTATTAAATTAGCCAAGTAAAGCAGGCCGCTGCTAATCTGCGGGTTTGGAGCAAAAAAATCCTACGGGACGTGGAATGTTGAACTTCGAGGCCGCAAATCCGTTGTTCTCTCAAGCCCGTACATGCTACAATTACAATAAAGCGTTCAACCCTGTAACATTCAAATGTAGCCCAAAAGCCAACTAGTGATAGAGAGGACTCGCAAGGGGGGTGAAGTCCAATAGTAGCACTTTAAATGCACATATCACCACACTACGGTACTTTTATTAAAAGGGAAAATGATGTTAGGTCTTAGAATTAATAGCACAACATTCTCAAGCTCGCAAATCAGCCCAGAAAAAAAATACGGCTGCAACTCGCGAACATGAAAAAAAAGAAAAAAAAGACAAACACAATAAATCCACACAGCACATACATAAAAAGCTTACCGACAGCAAGAGGGAGTATCCACGACCTCAAAAAACAAAGTTACACCTTCATTTAGCTCAAAATAAAAGAGTTTAGACACTAAAAAATTCTACAAGCGGCAGAAAAAATGGCCGCCGAACAAAACGAAAACGAGGCTACAGCACTCTAAACACGCAAAACACGTACCGATAATCCGCTAAGACCATACCACACATTACCCGCCATTAAACGACGTATGGATGATCCGCTAAGACGCATACCACACATTATCCGCCATTTTACGATAATGTGGAAGTACACAGCTACGTTAACGGTTTCGTCTCGCGCACGCACACTATTACACTGCACACATTCATCACGCTTACACAGCATCTCCACACCACTAATGCTGCAGCAACATCAACACAGATTGCCAGCTCTTCAACACAATGCTTCAAAATAGGTAAACTATATTCATTTATTAATTTGTATTCTATATTTCAGTAGTACACACAAAACAACATTAGCTCCCTTACAATTCCATATGTATATTAATAACTAAACAACTTTCCAAACATACACATCTCATTGCCGTCATTTTTTGACGGGCAATACGCTAGTTACATAATAAATAAATAAATAAATAAATTATAAATATATAAGTATTTCTAACCAGATACTAAAATAGATCTAATATTTTGTTTTGAAAATGCAACTGATTACAGAAGGACTGACCAATTAAATCTTTATATAAAGTATTTTTAAATGCTACACATATAAAATGTAGATGAGCTGTAACAGGCATGCATCATTAATTAAATCCCTGTCATAGTTACCTATAATGTACTTTTGCCACTAAAAATAATTAAGGAAGTTTTTCACTCTGAATGCTGTTTTTAAGGATTGTTGCCTAGCAGAGCTTAGTATAATTATTTAGCTTCGGGTTGTTAAATTAATGACCTCATTAGACTCCAGTGCAGCGATTCCCACACGCTGTAAATAGATGCTCAGCATTAATTTTTTTTCTTTTTTATTACATTTGTGGTTCTTGATTGTTATATCTTCATAAACTGATGTTGAGCACTTTTCTTCTATAGCAGCAATGTATTCTTTATTTCCACTCTTGTATTAAGTCTCATTACAAGCTCTCATTTTGCTGTCAGAAGGTCCACCGTATTATTTTTATAGTGAGCTTAAGAGCTGAAGAGCAAACAATAAAAGAAAATATAATACAGGTCATTCTGTTAACGGAGAGAAGAATAATTGAATACTGGCTGAAGATCAGCTGAAGGTTTTCCTTTGTGATGATCCAGCGACAGGAACTTTATTTGCACTTGGTTTGACTTTCATTTGGATGACTTCATATTTCATGTGATTTTTCCTACTATTGTAATCTCTGCATACAACATTATCTGCTAAACTGAACATAAAAAGGTGCAATGCCCCTTTCATATATATTATACCAAAGCAAGCTATTGATCCTCACCTACAAATCCCTCATTATGGCACCATCCTAACTATCATGTGTGATCTCCAAATATTCCCCCAACCAGCTCTGCTCGTGATATCTCTCTCTTCACCCATCATCATTGGGTAACACTCTCATCTCCAAGACCTTTCACCTTGCTGCCCCTAGCATATACAATCTTTTCCTTCACCCATCATCACTGGGTAACACTCTCATCTCCAAGACATTTCACCTTGCTGCCCCTAGCATATACAATCTCTCTCTTCACTCATCATCACTGGCTAACACTCTCATCTCTAAGGCATTTCACCTTGCTGCCCCTTGCATATAAAATCTCTCTCTTTACCCATCATCACTGGCTAACACTCTCATCTCCAATACATTTCACCTTGCTGCCCCTTGCATATAAAATCTCTCTCTTCACCCATCATCACTGGCTAGCACTTTCACCTCCAAGATATTTCACCATGCTGCCCCTAGCATATAAAATGTCTCTCTTGACCCATCCTCACTGGCTAACACTCTCATCTCCAAGACATTTTGCCTTGCTGCCCCTAGCATATCAAATCTCTCTTTTGACCCATCATCACTGGCTAACACTCTCATCTCCAAGATATTTTGCCATGCTGCCCCTAGCATATAAAATCTCTCTATTGACCCATCATCACTGGCTAACACTCTCATCTCTAAGATATTTTGCCATGCTGCCCCTAGCATATAAAATCTCTCTATTGACCCATCATCACTGGCTAACACTCTCATCTCTAAGATATTTTGCCTTGCTGCCCCTAGCATATCAAATCTCTCTTTTGACCCATCATCACTGGCTAACACTCTCATCTCCAAGATATTTTGCCATGCTGCCCCTAGCATATAAAATCTCTCTCTTGACCCATCATCACTGGCTAACACTCAAGACATTTCACCTTGCTGCCCCTAGCATATAAAATCGCTCTCTTGACCCATCATCACTGGCTAACACTCTCCAAGACATTTCGCCTTGCTGCCCCTAGCATATAAAATCGCTCTCTTGACCCATCATCACTGGCTAACACTCTCCAAGACATTTCGCCTTGCTGCCCCTAGCATATAAAATCGCTCTCTTGACCCATCATCACTGGATAACACTCTAATCTCCAAGACATTTCGCCTTGCTGCCCCTAGTATATACAATTATTTATCCCACTATTCACACTTTCCCCCACTTTTCAACGCTTCAAATATTCTCTGAAAACCCATATATTTCGAGAAGCCGACCAAATCGTTAAATTATCAGTTATTCAAACAAGATGATGAATACCTCCTATGCATTTATACTGCTGTCTTACTGGGCCACAACCAACAATCCCCTTCCCTTTTTTTTTATATGCATAACCTAGACTGCCACATAACACCTGTCCTCCAGGCCCTACACTGATGAAACACTGCATATACTTCAAGCCTGGCCTGCTGACATACTAAGCTCTTCCTCGATGAAGGCCCCATTCACATGAAGCAGCTTATCACTCATTCTGTTCCAATTTGTGGTATTTGATCTATTGGTGAAAATATATTACCACCCCAGAATCTCTTCAAAAACCTAAGGGTCCCGAGCTTTTATGTATGAAGCACCAAGATTCTGGAACCATGCTCAATCAGAGTTGCCCCTAACCTGGACATTTTCAATAGGAGATTGGTGACCACTCTGTTCACTAAAGTTTTCAAGTAACTTATAACTCCCTCTATTGGATAAACTAGGTCTGTTCAAACAATGTCCATACGTTAGTAATAATTATTATCATTGGAAAAAGCAAGAAGCACAAGAAATCGTTGATAACCGGATCAAGTCCAGTAAATATTTACACAGCTTTCTTTAAATTAATTCCAGAAGATACAAGAATACTGAATTCTTCCATGAACATCTTGTTAAAACTTAGACACCCAATGCGTCACCATTTTTACTGTTATTATTCCCTTTATAACGCGCTAACATATTCTGTAGTGCTATACAGGGTAGGTTCAAGTAAAAAACAATAATAACCGGATGCAAAAGATCAACGTAAGTGCACCAGCTTGGTTGAGGATTGTGTTAGTTATTGAGTTGTGTCCGACTCCCTGTGATCCTGTGGACTGCACCACGCCAGGCACATCTTGTTGCTGGTTGTGCTCATCCATATCATGGTAAAGATACTGGAGGGGGTTGCCAGTCCCTTCTCCTTTCTAACCTCTCTATTATGACCCGCCCATCTTGGGTGACCCTACACTGAATAGCTCACAGCTTCGTTGAGGTACACAAGCTCCTTCACCATGACAAGGTAGAGATCCTGAAGGGGGGCTGAGGATTCCAACACATCTAAGTCTGGTGTGATATCATCAGTGCAGGTTCCTCAAATGGTGGACTACATATACTCCTTATGAAACATAACATTACCATTAGTACTTTAGCCCACCTACCTTTCTCCCCATTACATCGGCTGTAAATAATAATATATGTAATGTTACCGCTAAGAGGTGATACACTTTATTCAAAACTATGATGGAAGTTTTCGTATAACCTGGGTATTACAATCCCCAATTCCATCATAATACAGACAAATTATATGATGTGAAGGGTGTTGCTATGGTAACTTGAAAATGCATTTTGCAGAATCTCTAATGATTGGATATTTCAGCTTGACTGCTTCCTACATGACTGATAAGAAAACTCCTTGCAGCAGATGAGAATGGCATTTATTGGCTTCCATTGCTGATGTGATTGCTGGTAAATATGCCCTGCTGCGCGCCCTATAATATTTTTTAATCACAGTTAATGTGTTTAAGCCCATAGTGAAGCCTGGATTGGTGACCTGTAGTAACTAAACATCCATTTCACCTCTTTATAACAGCAAGTAATTATAAAGGTCGGATTAGAATGATAGAATGGCCCTGTGAAGTGCTGGAGGATGCTATTACAACACAGTTGGAGATCTAGGATTATCTAGGCATTTTCTTCACTTCTAATTAGAACAGCAAGTTAATTGGAGTTTGTGATTACTTTTAGTGGACCAAATAATAATATCTTCCTTGATAAGATACCAAGCTTTAGAATCCCCTAAAGTTCTCTGTAATGTGTGCTGAACAACAGGTAAAACCTTTGTAGGGTTGAAAACACTATTCTTTATTTATGTAGACTGTTAAAAACTTGTAATATCTGCAAATGCATTATTATTGTTCAGTGCAATTTGACAGAGGAGAATCAATAGTGTATGAAAACATTTTTTGCATGAAAACATACAAAAATAAATAAAATTAACAAACTCACCCTGATGTTTGCTAAATCTCTTGATTTTGCAAGCAGGTGATTTTGTGAGTTAACACCCCTAGAGATCCCTGCTAAAATTAGCATAGAATTCATAAATCTTTTTGGGCAATCACAGACAGCTATACATTGTATCAATTTATAAAGTTAGTTTGTGTATAAAAGAATCATGGAATGTGTAGTCCTGTTTTAACATTAGAACCGGAAGTAAGGAGGAGCCCAGACACTGCTATGTGGATCTCTGCATTGTGTTGCTGCTGGCTTTAGGGTTAGTAAGGGTTTAAGATCCATACCCAAATGCAATGTTTCTATTGGTAGGTACACTGTGCCTATGTAAGCAGCTCTGAGGGTGTGGAAAACAAGTTTTATGTTTAAATAAAATACATCTGTATGTGTATAGAATTTCTCAATGCAATGTGTGTCTGATATAAGCAACACGTTACATTAGAAAAAGATAACATCAGGGAAACTTGTATATAACTTTAGGTTACTCGTTGATAATGTGTGAGACTACAAAAAAAGTGTTTTGTTATCAGTCTAAGGTACACTTTTAGTGCTGCAGATATGGTTGGCTAAATATAGATAACAAATAATAATGCATTTATAGTAATGGCGGGCAGCAAACCATACACTTTAAAAATAGCATTAGATTGCTAGGTAAGTTCTTCTTAGCCAACTACTGTAAGGATGTTTAGTTCACTCTTATTGAGCCAGCAGTATGTTACACACTGTTATGGTGCTCACCGATGCACTTCACCCGCAATGATCCCTCACTCAAGAAGTGTTGGAGAAACAATAAGTCTTCTTATGAAGCTGTCAGATTCAGCTGAATGCAAGTGGATGCCTGCTTGTGCTTGGCGTCATGCCAGTGCTACAGACACTACTTTTTAGCTGAGCCATAGCATTCATATCCTCATGTGTCTAAATACTTTCCCATTGCCTGGGACTGGAAGGCTGATGCCCACATTTGTCATTTAATCATCTGCCCCAGCAGGCTCATTAGTGGAGCTACCTGCAGGAAGCAACACAGTGTTTTTGCATAACTAGTTCAAATGTTGGAAGGTTTTTTTTTTTGTTAGATGTTGAATACATTATTTTAATTGTAGTTTTCATTTGAGTGATTACTTTTTCTTGACAGTTTATTTCTAATAAAAGAAAGCATTGTCTGTACTGGGACATATTACTGACACGTTATTTATTGGTATAAAGTATAACGTTTTCACTTTGTGTTTCTCTGCATTGGAATATCGCAATGTGAAAGGAATGTGATGGACTTGTCCTAAAAACCACAAAACACAGATAGTACATTTGAACCCATTTGTATTGCATAAGGCTGTGCAAAGAGGAGCAATAATTACATTAAATATAAGGTAGTAAAATACTATAGATGTGTATTATATGCCAAGTTTGTATTGTATGCAAAAGTAATTAACGACTTTTCTGTCAACCAAAAGGGGGCAGCATGAATTCAAATCCTTCTTAGCTTTGAATTCAAATCAGTGACAGTTTGGTTATTTGATTAATAAAAGGAAAAACAGGCTCATTCCATTAAATTATCTTATATTCTGGCCCTTATTGATGCCTTACTCCTCCTAGGAGTAAGGCATCAATAAACCTCAGACTGAGCACCTCAGTTTCTGTTGCTTATGCAAATGCTTAGTCTCCCTAAGGGGTGATAGGGGAATCCAGAAGTGGACTCCTTGCTCACAGTGCCTTAAGGATTACAGCTGCACCTCACTGACGAGGCCCAATGAAGGCCGAAATGTACGTCTGGGGTTTGCTGTTTCTACTATTAAGGGTAATATTACCTGGTATTTTGGGGCTGGATCACTCTTTTGAGTCAGACCAGATGATATACTACAGAATATTTCTCCCTGTGAAGGGCACAATTGAGCTAAAAGAGGCTGCTGTGTGAGTAGGTAACCAGACCTATAGAGCAAACCAACTTAGGTGTCCGTTCTTAGACTGAGCACCTCTGATTTGCTTTGGCTTATAAAAATATTATCCACAAAAGTATAGAAATATTACACAACCTTTAATTTATTTCCTTTTATATGAAACCATACTGCAGTGTTCAGTGGAATCTACCATACTGGCTTCTGATCATCTACTTCTACAGATGGGAGGAAACTTCAAATGTAATTCTATTATCATATCTAGTTAATTAAAATGCCATATAGAAAAAATCTACAATAGTGGTTTCATTGTAAAATGTGTCAGGTTTAGATCATTTTAACATACTTACACAGATTTGCAAACAACATAATGATTCAGTATTGATAATGTAGATAAAAATAACATCTATATATATAAAAAAACATTCAGAAACTGTATTTCTTGTAATTCTTAGCTCAGAATGAATGAACAATGTTACTGAGATTCATAATGGTTTCAATTTTAGCAAGACAATGTTTACAGCAAATTTGTCCCATTTCTGTCCTCGAGGAGCAGAGGCAGATACAATTTTCGGGATATTCCTTTGTGAGTTACTCATTGACCCATTTATTCTAAAAAATGAAAGTCTGAAAATTCAACATGATACTTACCTCAAAGTCTGGTGTTGGATAACTCTGGTTTGGATTACGCATTCAATCTAATGTATTATATGATTTCATTAAATCCCTACTTCATTTCTGAAGATCCTCACAAATTGCCAACATTGCAGTTAAATTTTTTTCTTATTACTAGCAGTGTATATGAATTCATAGACAATTATAAGTAAATTCACATTTTCAATTACACAGTTCATGACTTTTTATCATAATACAGAGAAAGAGGTTAACACTGCCACTGGCAGTTACATTTCAATGTGAGTGTAAGGGGTATGGAAGGCTATGGATGCTTATTTAATGACTAGTAACTTGCCTGTCAAAAATGACAGGATAATATATGATGTGTCTCTTTCCCACCCCCTGTGTCTCTTCCCCCTCTCCCTCCCCTGTGTCTCTTGCCCCCCTCTCCCCCCTCCATCTCTCCCCCCCTCGGCGTCCCATGTCTCTTCTCCTCCTCTCCCTCCCCTGTGTCTCTCCCACCTATCCCTCCCTGTGTCTCTTCCCCCCTCGTGGCTCTACCCCCTTGTGTCTCTTTTCCCCCTCTCCCTCCCGTGTCTCTTCCCCCATCTCCCCATGTGTCTCTTTTCCTCATCTCCCTCCCATGTTTCTCCCCCCCGTGGCTCTCCCCCTCCCTCCCTTGTGTCTCTTCCCCCCTCCCCTGTGTCTCTTCCCCCCCCTTTCCCTCCCCTGTGTCTCTTCCCCCTATCTTGTCTCTCTCCCACCCTCTCCCCTGTCTCTCTCCTGCCAAGGCTCTCTCCCCATGTCTCTCTCCCCATGTCTCTCTCCCCCCATGTCTCTCTCCCCCATGTCTCTCTCCCCCATGTCTCTTCCCCTATGTCTCTCACCTCATGTCTCTCTCCACCAATGTTTCTCTCCCCTATGTCTCTCTCTCCCCCATGTCTCTCTCCCCCATGTCTCTCTCCCCCCTTGTCTCTCTTCCCCCATGTCTCCCCCCATGTCTTCCCCACCCTCTCCCTTGTCTCTCCCCTCTCACATCACATAGGGCCTCATTCAATTGCGATTTGGCCAATTGAATAGGGCTCTATATACTGTAAGCACAGAGCATATTTTTTTACAGAGGTTTTAAGTTAGTGAACTTCTATCCAAAAGCAAGGTTTTCACTAACTAAAAATGTCTGTAAAAAAATATGCTCTGTGCTTACAGTATATAGAGTTCTATTCAATTGGCCAAATCGCAATTGAATGAGGCTCATAGTGTGTAACCTCCCGCCGCCAATGTGCATGCCCGGCTGGAGAGTTACACACTATGACAGCTATTATGTGTGACTGTGAGGGACAAGGTTTATAAGATCCTGGTCTCATTAGATACCTTGCTATGGCCTTGTGTGTTAGCGTATTGGAGACTTAAAGGGAACACAATTTTTTTTTAATTAATTTAAGCGACCATGCTTTAAACATTACCAAAGTTGTGTTTTGCATGACAATTTCTTGTAAATCCTGTTAAACTTCATGAAATTCCCAGATCATAGGTTTGTCTGTAGATCTCAGTGGTAGACAGGTATGACTCAAACATAAATATGGCTACTCACTGGACCCAGATAAGTTAGATATTTGAATATATGTTTCTGCTTTGAAAGCATTGTTTGAAAAAATTAAAACACACAGTGATACATTATCAATACCCTCTTTTCAGAAGTGTTTCGATGTCCCTTTAGGACAATTTCTCTATTTGATCTTTAGAATATCTAAACTTGATAAAGAGTAAATTAACACAGTCTTTAAACATTTCACAATTATATGTAACTAGGAAATCGCCTGTCAAAAATGACGGGAATAAAATCCCCCCTCCCCTGTGTCTCCTTACCCCCCTCTCCCCTGTGTCTCATTTCCCGCTCTCCCTCCCCTGTGCCCCTTTCCCTCATCTCCCTCCCCTTTCCCCCTGTACCTCCCCTGTGTCTCCTTTTCCCATCTGCCTCCCCTGTGTCTTCTTTCACCCCTCTCCTGTTCCTCCTTTCCCCCTCTCCCTTTCCCATGTGTCTCCTTTCCCCCTTTCCCTACCTCGTGTCTCCTTTCCACCTCTACATTTCCCTCTCGCCCTCCCTCTCTCTCCCCTGTGTCTCCTTTCTCCCCTTTCCCTACCCTGTGTCTCTTCCCCCCTCCTCCCTGCTCTGTGTCTCTTCCCGCTCCTCCCTGCCCTGTGTCTCTTTCCCCCCTCTCCGTCCCTTGTGTCTCCTTCCACCCCTCTCCCTCCCTTATGTCTCTTTCCCACCTCTCCCTCCCATGTATCCTCCCTCCCTCCCTTGTGTCTCCTCCCCCCTCGCCCCTGTACCTCCTTTCCCCATCTCCTGTGCCTCCTTTCTCCCTCTCCCTTTCCTCCTGTGCTTACAGTATATAGAGTTCTATTCAATTGGCCAAATCGCAATTGAATGAGGCCCATAGTGTGTAACCTCCCGTCGCCAATGTGCATGCACGGCTGGAGAGTTACACACTATGACAACTATTATGTGTGACTGTGAGGGACAAGGTTTATAAGATCCTGGTCTCATTAGATACCTTGCTATGGCCTTGTGTGTTAGCGTATTGGAGACTTAAAGGGAACACAATTATTTTTTTAATTAATTTAAACGACCATGCTTTAAACATTACCAAAGTTGTGTTTTGCATGACAATTTCTTGTAAATCCTGTTAAACTTCATGAAATTCCCAGATCATAGGTTTGTCTGTAGATCTCAGTGGTAGACAGGTATGACTCAAACATAAATATGGCTACTCACTGGACCCAGATAAGTTAGATATTTGAATATATGTTTCTGCTTTGAAAGCATTGTTTGAAAAAAATAAAACACACAGTGATACATTATCAATACCCTCTTTTCAGAAGTGCTTTCGATGTCCCTTTAGGACAATTTCTCTATTTGATCTTTAGAATATCTAAACTTGATAAAGAGTAAATTAACACAGTCTTTAAACATTTCACAATTATATGTAACTAGGAAATCGCCTGTCAAAAATGACGGGAATAAAATCCCCCCTCCCCTGTGTCTCCTTCCCCCCCTCTCCCCTGTGTCTCATTTCCCCCTCTCCCTCCCCTGTGCCCCTTTCCCTCATCTCCCTCCCCTTTCCCCCTGTACCTCCCCTGTGTCTCCTTTTCCCATCTGCCTCCCCTGTGTCTTCTTTCACCCCTCTCCTGTTCCTCCTTTCCCCCTCTCCCTTTCCCATGTGTCTCCTTTCCCCCTTTCCCTACCTCGTGTCTCCTTTCCACCTCTACATTTCCCTCTCGCCCTCCCTCTCTCTCCCCTGTGTCTCCTTTCTCCCCTTTCCCTCCCCTGTGTCTCTTCCCCCCTCCTCCCTGCTCTGTGTCTCTTCCCCCTCCTCCCTGCCCTGTGTCTCTTTCCCCCCTCTCCATCCCTTGTGTCTCCTTCCACCCCTCTCCCTCCCTTGTGTCTCTTTCCCACCTCTCCCTCCCATGTATCCTCCCTCCCTCCCTTGTGTCTCCTCCCCCCTTGCCCCTGTACCTCCTTTCCCCATCTCCTGTGCCTCCTTTCTCCCTCTCCCTTTCCTCCTTCTCCTTTCCCTGTGTCTCCTTCCCCCCTCTCCCTTTCGCACATCTCCCTCCCCTGTGTCTTCTTTCCTCCCTCTCTTCCTCTCCTGTCCTTCTGTCTCAGGAAGCTATGCTCTTTTAATCTTTCAGTTACTCCAAATGAAAGTGCAGGCACTTTTTTGCATCCACTTTTCAATTGTGCAGACAGAAGATTCCTCTGCATTCAAAGTCTCCACCCATCTGAGGCAGAAGATCATCAGAAAACAACAAAAGCATTTAAAGGTGTTAAATAAAAGATTATGTTATTATGTTTTACTTTTTAAAAACAGTTTGCCCATTATCAATTGTTGTTCTTCAAGAGTATAATTAAAAATAGGACTGTATTGGCCCTTTAATGTCACTATTGGCCATCAGTTACCTGTTTGGATCAAGACAACAATTGTTAAAGGGCCATTTACCGCACTGTAACTGCTCTTCATAGGTCTGTTTATATACAAAGTCTATCCTGCCTACTGGCTGTTGCATGAGTAATAACAGATAGTCGGGCTGTGTGGTGAAGACTGCACTATGCTCCGCACAGATGAATTTGTGTAGGGTTTACTGTTAGTGACTCATGAAAACAAAGATATAATTGTATCTAATCTTATCAGTGAAAAATGTATATATTTCAAACATTAAAAAAAAAAATCAAAAAGTATTTCAACATCCTTTTAGGAGATCTTTACTGTGATGCGGTCCAAACTGTGTTGAATTTAGTGGCCCTAAAAACTAGTAGATAATTGATAAACGTTACTGACATACTCCCCTTTATTGAGGAGACATGCAGTGCATTTATATATATATATATATATATATATATATATATATATATATATATATATATATATATATATATATATATATATATATATATATATATATATATATATATATATATATATATATATATATATATATATATATATATATATATATATATATATACAGCAATTATTTCACATATGGTGGGCTAAGAGTGATAGAAGCCCTCCACCGTACAAAGTACAGTAGTACAAATAAGGAATAGTACATTAGTGATTCCACTTGAATGTCTAAAAATAAGTTGATAAAAACTTATTTCCTGCTCAAAATTCTCAGAAATACAGTATATGCACTGCAATCTGGGAAAACTGGGCGGGACATGCAAATGAGGCCACACAATGCACCATCACTCTGTCAATCCAAACCATTTTAAACATGGCTCCTTTAATGCATATGCTTACTGTATTTCACAGTTTTAGACACAGCAACGGATGGATTTTTCACAAACCAGGTAACTTAACCACATACAGTACTGTTTCACGGTTACTGCCAATCCTCAGTATGGTGTGAGTGCCTGGTTTGTGTGTTGATTGTTGTAAAGAGTATTTCTATACAGCAATTATTTCACATATGGTGGGCTAAGAGTGATAGAAGCCCTCCACCGTACAAAGTACAGTAGTACAAATAAGGAATAGTACATTAGTGATTCCACTTGAATGTCTAAAAATAAGTTGATAAAAACTTATTTCCTGCTCAAAATTCTCAGAAACACAGTATATGCACTGCAATCTGGGAAAACTGGGCGGGACATGCAAATGAGGCCACACAATGCACCATCACTCTGTCAATCCAAACCATTTTAATCATGGCTCCTTTAATGCATATGCTTACTGTATTTCACAGTTTTAGACACAGCAACAGATGGATTTTTCACAAACCAGGTCACTTAACCACATACAGTACTGTTTCACGGTTACTGCCGATCCTCAGTATGGTGTGAGTGCCTGGTTTGTGTGTTGATTGTTGTAAAGAGTATTTCTATACAGCAATTATTTCACATATGGTGGGCTAAGAGTGATAGAAGCCCTCCACCGTACAAAGTACAGTAGTACAAATAAGGAATAGTACATTAGTTATATATATATATATATATATATATATATATATACCTCATGTCTGTGATAATCTGAGGAAGCATTTGTTGTATTGAACTGAAACTGTATTAAGTGATGTGCACTGTACAATTTATATTCCATGGTTTTTACATTACCCTGTATTATATATAGTGTTTGATGGAGGAGGGATATTGTAGGATGTCTGAGGCAGACTCTGTATATCCCTGTATACTTGACCTTGCTTCCTTGGCTCTCACATCTGTGTTGCAGGCTCCCAGCTGTGTTTCTGACGTGTTGAAGTAGCCGGCTCTAGACAGATGTAACACTTCCGAGTGTATTTGTGTTGATGGTATAGACATGAACCATATTAGAAAGGAGGAAGCTCCTATATACACTAAGATTTGCATTAAGTTGTCTGACTAGAGTGAGAACAGATAGTTATGCAGGTGATGCACTGCTTTGTGTCTGTCCATTGCACTCACATGTAATGTAATAACTGGAGTCAGATGCTAGAAAAAGACTTGATAACTATACTTGCAGGCAATGAAGACAGGAACGCTCTCCAGGCTCTCCCAGTCACATATATAGTTGTAGTAACTGCGAGTTTGTTGGTAAAGCTATGTTAAAAGTTACCGAAGGCGCTCATCGAGAGGCCCTTGCATGACAGGCTTGACGGGGATGCAATGAGCAACGAAGGCGGTCATCACAAAGCCAGTACGTGATTGGCTTGACAGGGCTGCAATAAGCGCCAAAGGCACTCATTGCAAAGCCCATACGTGACTTGTTTGACGAGGCTGCAATGAGCGCCAAATGTGCTTATCGCGAGGCCCATAACGTAGAGGGGGAAGAGACTCCAAACGGCTTACGAGTTACAGGCTTAAAAAAAATGACGGTTTAACGGCCGCCATTTTTTTCAAGCCCGTAACTCGAAAGCCGTTCAGGGCCGCCAAAAAAAGCCAAATGATTAAAAAATGATCTTACAGCCTCACACGCAGCACATGGGGCAGAGAGCCTGTAAGTGAGGTTGCAAGCTAATTTGCTATTTAATTGGTATTTTGGGCCGGTCTCAGAACTGCTAGATGAGAAAAAAAAAATGGCAGCCTTATAGCTGTCATTTTTTTTACAAGCCCGTAATTCGGTAAACCATTTAAGGCTTGGGAAAAATGAGCTATTTCCCAAGCCTGCAAATGGTTTCACACCCGTAAATGGAAACAGGAGCACAGAGGAGGGAGAGGGGGAGAAAGACACAGGGGAGGGGGGGAATGAGACACAGGGGAGGGAGATAAGGAAAAAACAGGGGGGGGAGAGGGGGCAAAGAGACATGGGAGGGAGAGACGGGAAACAGACACAAGGGAGGGAGAGGGGGGAAAGAGACACAGGGGTAAGAGAGTGGGATAGGTGCTCATTGCGAGGCACGTAAGTTGCTGGTTGGCCAACTCCTGCAAAGCCGTAAAATAGAGGGGGGAGAGGCTCGCAATAAGCGCAGAAGGGGGGAGTTAGAGGGGGGGGCCTTGCATTGTGTGACAAAAAGCATTGCCAGGCCAAAATGTTATTGCCGTCATTTTTCGCTAGTGTATAGTATACTGTATGTTGTAGACATAAACAGAGTTCACATCTCTGTAAGGTTTCTGTAGATGGTCAGACTACAAAAACTTTATCTACTATATATACATTTTTAGTAATAATTTTTGCTGTCTTTTACTTGTTATGTGAAGATATTTTTTAACCTCTCTAAGCTTTTTTCTCCCCTTCCTGATCACTACCTTGTCGTAGTGAAGGGGCTTGTGTACTTCAGTGAAGCTGTGAGCTATATTATGTAGGGTCACTCATGATGGACAGGTCATTGCAACCTACTCCATTATCTTTGCCATGAAAACCTTATGGATTGGCAGAACCAGACATAAGATGTGCCTGACGCCCTCCGTTCCATAGGGTCATGGAGAGACGGACTCTACTGAATGACTAAACCAAGTAAACCAACCTAGAAGGTTTTTTCTTAGGTTTGATCAGCTATGCAAAACTTTGTAGCAGTAGTGCCCTATAAGCCTTAAATGCCTGTAAGCACATTCTGTTCAGCTTAAAGTGACACAGTAATGGTTCCAGTGATAAAGAAGAAAAGCATGCCAGTTGGATAAATAATAATAGTCACAGATATATCATTTTAAGTTATTACCCCACAGTTATTACCCCACTGTAAGAGTTAATTAATGCAGGGGTGTTTTTGTGCACAGGTCTAGGGCGGCACATTTTCCAGGGGTGTGAAGACGCAGAGTAGCACATTGAGTATATTTCTATCTAAGAGTACGTGGCACTTTCTGACATACTATATATACAGCTACACAAAAACGTACGATTTCAGATATAGAAAGGGGAAAGGATGAGCTGCAAGTGATGTGTGGGACTGCACAAATCTGAATGTCCTAGAGCAGCATAAAACCTAAATATGCCCATAAATTAATGGCCCTACATAAAGAGTTCGGTACATTGTATCTCATTTGCATGACCCCACCCAGTTCCCCTGGTGCAGTACAATGAATGTATTTCTCGGAAACCTGAACAGGAAATAAGTTTTAAACTTATTTTTAGACTTTCAAATGGGCTTACAAATGTGCTATTTATTTTCTGCTTCTATAAAAATATACAGTATATGCAGATTATTTACAGTGTATATAATATGAAGGAAAATATCTATTTTTCATTGGAGCTTTAATAAGAGCCTCATGCATTTGCAAGCCTGTAATTACCTGTAATCCCACATTTTGGCTGCGGGTTACATTTTCTTTCAAAATATTTAGATGTACTGTATATACTCGAGTATAAGCCAAGTTTTTCAGCCCTTTTTTTAAGGCTAAAAAGGGCCCCCTCGGCTTATACTCGAGTCACTCTCCCCCTGTGTATCTTAACTCCCCTTGTCTCTCTCCCCCCCGTGTCTCTCTAACCCCCCCATGTCTCTCTACCCCCCTTGTCTCTCTACCCCCCTTGTCTCTCTAACCCCCGTGTCTCTTTCCCTCCCCCCTCCTCATCCTCAACCCCCCCATAATTCTAACCCGGCACCCGGCACCCGGTATATGCTACTTACGTGGTGCACATGTGACGTCACATGCGCACCACATCAAGACCCGGAAGGAGCGGAGGCCAGAGCAGGTAAGTGAGGGGAAGGGGGGGGGGGGGTATTTAGAGGGGTAGTATGAGGGGAGTTTAGAATGAGGAGGGGGTTTAGAATGAGGAGGGGGGAGGTTAGAATGAGGGGGGGTTGAGGTTGTGGAGGGAGGTTGAGGATGGGGGGGTTAAGGATGGGGTGGTTGAGGTTGAGGAGGGAGGTTGAGGAGGGGGTTGAGGATGGGGGTTGAGGTTGAGGAGGGTGGTTGAGGAGGGGGGCTGAGGATGAGGAGGGGGGCTAAGGATGAGGAGGGGGCTGAGGATGAGGAGGGGGGCTGAGGATGAGGAAGGGCCTGAGGATGAGGAGGGAGGATGAGGAGGGGGCCTGAGGATGAGGAGGGGGGCTGAGGAGGGAGGTTGAGGAGGGAGGTTGAGGAGGGAGGTTGAGGATGAGGAGGGAGGATGAGGAGGGGGGTTGAGGATGGGGGGTTAAGGTTGAGGAGGGAGGTTGAGGAGGGGGTTGAGGATGGGGGGGTTGAGGTTGAGGAGGGAGGTTGAGGAGGGGGTTGAGGATGGGGGGTTGAGGTTGAGGAGGGAGGTTGAGGAGAGGGTTGAGGATGGGGGGGTTGAGGAGGGAGGTTGAGAAGGGGGTTGAGGAGGGAGGTTAAGGAGGGGGTTGTGGATGAGGAGGGGGGCTGAGGATGAGGAAGGGCCTGAGGATGAGGAGGGGCCCTGAGGATGAAGAGGGAGGTTGAGGATGAGGAGGGAGGTTGAGGAGGGAGGTTGAGGAGGGAGGTTGAGGAAGTAGGTTGAGGATGAGGAGGGAGGATGAGGAGGGGGGTTGAGGATGAGGGGGTTGAGGTTGAGGAGGGATGTTGAGGATGGGGGGGTTGAGGATGGGGGGTTGAGGTTGAGGAGGGGTTGAGGATGGTGGTTGAGGATGAGGAGGGAGGTTGAGGAGGGGGTTGAAGATGAGGAGGGGGGTTGAGGTTGAGGAGGGAGGTTGAGGAGGGAGGTTGAGGAGGGGGTTGAGGATGAGGAGGGGGGTTGAGGTTGAGGAGGGAGGTTGAGGAGGGGGTTGTGGATGAGGAGGGGGATTGAGGTTAAGGAGGGCGTCGAGGAGCGGGTTGAGGATGGGGGGGTTGAGGAGGAGAGGGTTGAGGATGAGGAGGGATGATGAGGAGGGAGGTTGAGGATTAGGAGTGGGGTTGAGGAGGGAGGTTGAGAATGAGGAGGGGGAAGAGACACAGGGAAGGGAAAGGGGAGAAGAGACACGGGAGAGAGAGGGGGACACAGAAGGCAAAAAAGGGACACAGGGGGCAGCACATTTCCCACCCTCGGCTTATACTCGAGTCACTCATTTTACCCAGTATTTTGTGGTAAAATAGGAGCCTCGGCTTATACTCGGGCCGGCTTATACTCGAGTATATACGGTATTCAATTTTCTCACAGCCTCCACATGCAAACCATGCACTCGTATGTAGGCTTTCAGGGGGCATGATCATATACAATATTTAAGCAAGCCCGTACATCATAGACACAGAAAATAGTAAATGAGACCATCATCATGACTGCAAAACATGGAGTTTATACTATAATTAATTAATGTTTAGAAGTACAGTTTGTGTTCGGACTCGCAATTCAGCAATCAATAATAATCATTATGCAACTGTTCTAGCCCAGGCAGGTTCCATGGTATGTATTAACCCCTTGATTCCTGGGATATAACATGGAAATAAAAGTAAAAAAAATAAAAGTTATTGCAGATTTGCGAGCTTGAGACTGTTGTGCAATTAATTCTAATGTCTTCCCACGCATTTATTTCTGCATTTGCTACATCTGTATATATTTGTTTCTATCTGGTAATGGATTTAATGTTTGGATGCAGTTGTTGTGCTTATTAGTAATGGTTTTTATTCATAGGCTTTCATGGTATGTCTGATTTGTTGTGTTTTTGTGACACTGAAGTCCATACCGTTTATTTAGAAGAATTTTCAAAATTCAGAAACACATTCCATGCAAAGAAATAATATTTTAAATATGTCTCATTTTTAAAGCATAGGGAGACAAATAAATCACTGCAGTTAGAGATGCCCTGGAGAAAATTTATTTGAAGTCGTAGAGATCTAATAACATGAGTGAAGACAAACTATATTTGGGCCAACAATCTAATAAAGTCAATAAAGACATATTGTTTTGTGAGCAGCGCAGTCCCAGTGCTATGTTAGTTTATTCAAAAAAGAGTTATGTTTAATCATGTCATTTAGTCCACAGCGCAGGCCAAATCCGAGTTTCCTGCAAGATACATTTATAGAAATAAATGATGTTGATTAAGGTTTATGAGTAAATATACAAAGATGCAGTGACGGTGTAAAATGCACAGGGAGTGGAGTGGCTAATATTAAAGGGCAATTTTTATATGCTTACAAACAGCATTTTATTGGAAATTATATGGTTTTGATTTACCCCAAAAATGAATACCCTGTCAGTGATAGATGGCTACTACCCCATTCTGGATCGCTACCTTGTTGTGATGAAGATGCTTGTGTGCTTCAATGAAGCTGTGAGCTATAGCATGTAGGATCGCCCAAGATAGGCAGGTCATATCTGTGGCCCATTGGAGAAGGAACTGCTAACCCACTCCAGTATCTTTGCCAAGAAAACCTTATGGATAAGCACAACAAGATGTGACTGGCGTGCTGCTGCTCCAGGGTCAAGGAGTGTCGGACATGGCTGAACGACTAAACAACAACAAAATGGCTACTACAAATCAAACACTTAGCAGCACTACCACTATGACAGTTAAAGGCAGGATAGAGAACCAATGTCCAGGGTCCCTGTGCCCAAGAAACTTTCAGCATGTTTGGTCGGGCATCAGTGCAGCATCTCTGCCTATTGTATTACAGGGAATAGCATGTGCAAGTGGGCGACATCAGTGCAAGTGGGCAGGAAGGGGCAGCTCATGGGCTAAACATCACTGCATGAAGAACATATACGACTCACACAGAAAACTACAATATGTCGATATTTCAGAGGGAGTATGAGAAGGAAAGAGAGTTTATAGCTCTGGCACAGGAAAAGCAATCTCAGTTCATGAATTAAAACAGTGGATGAGCTGAATGGTTTACATTTAAAACTGTATTCTTAAGTAAATGCAGCTAATTAATTAATTTGTGGGTCAGTCTCCCCTCATGAATTTGTCTTTAGGTTAGTGGCCCCACTTGATCTTTTGTTCAAGCAACCGGTGAAGGAAAGTACTGTATTTCAGTAAAAACATTTGTCATTCTTAATTTAAGGCCTCAAGTACCCAGGGATTATATTTTGTGCACGCTATCTTTGAAAATTAGAAACCAAACTTAAGTTGGAAAAATAATGTACAAGTATATAAAAAATGTTTAACATCTACTTTGCTACTGTTTATAAAAAAGCTGATCCATCCATCATAAGGCTGGTTTATGCACTAAATATAACAAGAGAGCCATATACCTTGTCAATGGTGATTTATTTGACAATAATAACTGATTTTACTTATTTAATCTATGCTGATTCACTATATAGACCAGGATCATTTAGGACACTTTCCCCATCAGTGTAAGTGACAATAGGTCAGTGAGCTCCTTGTACTGCATCACACTGTCTTGATCAATGGCCTCAGCAGACTTTGGTTACTCCCATGCTGTTTTTTCAAGTGCAGTATATAATGGAAAACTTATTTTACTTGCATTATATAGATATATTTTCTAAATAATCCTACACGGTTTCATAAAATATGCATGCAATGTATCTGTTGAGTTCAATCTGCAAAAGTACATTCAGTGGCAAAATATAGTAGCTTATAAGAGAATTATGCACGGCTTACATGCAAATAAATCTCTTTGCAATGGACATCAATCATGAATTGTAATATGAAAAGTTGCAAGAGTTATGAGTGGTTTGTGAGCCAACAGAAATCTATGTATGATATTAAAATCCAAAGTGTCTGGCACGTTTCCCACACTCCAAGAATTGTTTACTAAATGAGTACACAATTATGTTAATCTATGTCTTTTTGTTTTGTTTCATAACCCCCTTTATAATGTTATTACATTCTCCCCAGAGATGATGGAAGGACAGTGCTCCATGCTGTTGTTCTCCATCTGCAGAACTGGGAAAAAAGCCAATGCTTTGAATACTGCTGGGGTCGCTGGGTCAGTACAAAGCTGGCTGGTTCTGATTTTTCCACATTCCCATAGGAAAAGCTGTTCACCCCATCACACCGAACAACATACCCAGCCATCCCTCCTGCCTTGTGTGATCACTAAGTCAAATAGGAGTTAATTGGATGCTAAACGTAATTCCATTGCCTGTTGGATCACCATGGCATCCAAGTGGCTTACCATGACATTCCTGGGAAATAGACAGGTATTTTTTTAATATATAAAATTATGTAAATTGTGATTTTATGGGAAATGTCAATCAATAAATACATACAGTCTGCCCATGTTCATATTTCCTCACTCACATAAAGTTAAAGAAAACAGGCATGTATAATGAAGAAGTATGATGAATATTTAATAAACTTTAATGAAAAGTAATATAAATTAAAATAGACTATATAAATGTCAATCATTCAATCATGTTGGTTAGATACTTTATTATTTAGGATAGCTTTCAAGTAGCATCTTATCTAAATTCTATTAAATGAAACCGTTATATGTTTGTTGTCTTTAAGCAGATATCTTTCTTGATTCTCTAGTTTCCCACCTCTTAGTCGTTATCTTTTCTCTCTCAAAGCCCTCTGTTGGCTCTGTCTGTCGCCTACTCTCTCTCACTCACTTTTCTATCTCACTCTACTGACTCTGTCTCAGTACCCTGTTCTAACTCTCACTGCGCTCTCTTTCACTCATTGACTCTCGCTTTCTCAGCAAATATCTTGCTCTCTCTGGGCTTCCTCTCACCCTTTCGCTCTCTCTCAGTCTCTCTTCCTCAGTTCTTTATTCTCTATTTCTCAGTTCCCTTACTCTTTCTCAGACCCATACTCTCTCTTATCCACTGCTCGCTCTCTTTGGTTCTCAATCCTTCTTCTCTCAGCTCACTGCTCTTTCAGCCCATACTATTGCTCTCTCTTTGTCATCTTCTCTCTTTCAGTCTCATGCTCTGACTATCTCTTTCTCTTAGCCCTCCACTTTCATGATAAAAGTATGGTGTAACTTGAAAGCTAGCATAACACAGACTAGTAGGTGGAGGCAAGCCTATACTAAAAAGTAGATGGACAACACAATTAATGTTTGTTTCCAAATTAAATATTCATATTACATATTACAAAAAGGGAATCATTTTTCACACCCAGAAGATCTGAATATTTGAGGGATTTAGAAGTTATTTTTGAAAGTACTATATTATAAATACTTTTCTTAAAGCAGAATTGATACATGTAACAATCTTCAAGTGGGTGCACGGGGACAAATACACTGATGGAATGTCTGCTGTATATGTAGGTTAACCAAATAATTCATTAGGATAAAATGTTAAAGTACCGTATATACTCGAGTATAAGCCGAGTTTTTCAGCCCTTTTTTTAAGGCAAAAAAGGGCCCCCTCGGCTTATACTCGAGTCACTCTCCCCCCCCCCCCCCCCGTGTCTCTCTAACCCCCCCGTGTGTCTCTAATCCCCACCGTGTGTCTCTAACCCCCATGTGTCTCTAACCCCCGGTGTGCCTCTCTACCCCCGTGTCTCTTTCCCTCCCCCCTCCTCAACCTAAACCCCCCTCCTCAGCATAAACCCTCCTCAACCCCCCTCCTCCACCTAAACCCCCCTAAATACCTCCCCCCTCTCCCCTCACTTACCTACTTGTGCTCCGGCCTCCGCTCCTTGACCCGGCGCCGGCGCGCATGTGACGTCACATGCACGCCGCGTCATTAGCATATACCGGGTGCTGGCGCCGGGTCAAGGAGCGGAGGCCGGAGCACAAGCAGGTAAGTGAGGGGAGAGCAGACCGCAACTACAAGGTTGTGATACAAATGTTTCAGTCTTTACTTCCTCCTGATTGGATAAAACACATTTTCAAATTGTAGTGAATTTGGAGGTGTTAACCCTAAGTTATTTTGGTAACTTCAAGGTAAGTGTTTAAATGTCTATTTCATACACTACTAATTCTCCTCTATCAGATGCACTCATAATCCAGCTCACTAACACATCCCTTTGTGTTTGTCCCTATAACTTCTGTAGGAAGGCTGTTCCACTTATCTGCTGCAATTTCTATATATGAGCACTTTCGCACATTACCACTAAATATTCCATCTTTCAACTCAAAAACATGACCTCTTCTTTTTCCATTCCTCCTTTCTCTCCTTTGATATAGTCAAAGGTTTCCATCATATCACCCCTAAGCCTCTTGCCTTTCAAGATATACATATTAAAGTCAGGAAGTCTATCCTTATAAGTTTTGTCGTTTAGACCACGCACATTTTAGTTATTTCTTTTTCTTATCCTCATGACAATAATTTGTTATAGGTATATAAAATGGACAAGCTAGAATGTGGTTATCTTCCTTTACATGGAGAGAGCATGCATTGCATAGACAATTACTGGTAAAAAAGGTTTAAAAGTTAGTAATGTGCCTAGAATAATATTTAGTATAGAGTCAAGGGGATATCTGTGGGAACATTTTTTTTTTCTTTTGACCCAAAATAGAGAGCCTGTTTGTGACTTAAAGCCAGAAAGATCAAGCCAGGGACACAGCGATTTTATGGTCCAGTTGATGGATGTCAGCTTAGTGTCGGCTTTATAGCTCTGGTATTAAGACATCAAAAATGTCCAAGTGTGAAGTCAACACAATTTTGTGGTTGTGACTGCTGTGAGAACAGGCGTAGAGTGCTTAACATCCCAGTGCAAGAGAAGCAAAAATAAAAATATCACCCTATTGTTTGAGCGTAAGCTAGATTCACACAGCCATGGAAATAGGGTCTCAGCTCTTAAACTTCTTTTGCATGGCATGAAAAAGATATAAAAGATGCAGTGGGATAATGTTACTTGAAAGCAAAACTGAAAATGTATTTACTCAGAGCTTCAGCTAAACAGTGAAGATAGAAAATGTGTTTATAAGACAAAAAGGTATATATATTTGTCTTATTTTTCTACAAAAAAATTGATTTTAATAACCTTTAGGAAAATGTAAATATAATTGTAAAAATTAAATGAATCTGTATATTTATATGCTGCTTATAGAGTGTTTGAACAGAAAGACAGCTGTCATTTAAAGGTATATTAAAGTGAGGTGGGTTATGAATGCATCTGATAGAGGGGAATTAGTTGTGTATGATTACATTTTTTTGCATGCACTATGTTTTTTTAGCTTTGCATTAATAAATACTGTTGCAGGTGATGTTTACTCCACCAGGATTGAGCTAGGCTCCTGAGAAGGTTCATTTTTGTAAAAACAAACCCTGTATATGTGAGCATGCTCAGCTTTGCAGCCAATCAGCAATGCTGTATGCAGCCAGGTAGATGAGGCTGCTACACTTGGTCCTTAAAGGACCATAAATCGACATTCAAGTAAAAATGTTTGAGCTGTTACACGGTTGTTCTTTAGACATACATCCTCTCCTTGATAAAATCTGACAAATTATAATTGTACTGAAACCAAACATTTCAGCATATTCTTCGTATTCTAATCTGTCTTTTAGGAAAATGAGCATTTATGCTTCATTTATGGTCCTGCTATGACCTGCACGCTCATTTCTCTGTGCATGTGTCTCTCTGTGAGTGAGTCCATGCAATTCAGTGGGGTTGGAAGAGATCTCAGGGGCAATTCACTGGTGCTGTGGGATGTAATGGGGCAATTCACTCGAGCTGGGAGAGATCACAGGGGCAATTAACTGAGGCAGGGGGAGGTGATGGGGCAAATCACTGGGGCTGGGGGAAGTTTTACCTGGGATGTAGATAAACCATTCAGTGAATGAAGGGACACAGACCTTGTTCTGGGTATTACAGACATCTAAAGCAAGGCTGCAGCTCAATTCACCGCCCAAAAAGTTACAGTTTTCCAGGGTTGTCAACATTGATAGAAAACAGTTTGCAAAAGCAAGAAATTCAGCAAACTTTAGGGTAACTTTTGAAATGTTTATTGCGGTCATTTTTCATGCAATTTTTTTCATACACTACTAATTCTTCTCTATCAGATGCATTCATAATCCAGCTCACTTGCATATACCTTTAAAATTATTAATATTTTTAAATTGTATTTATTGTGAGAAAAGGAAAATATGCCGCAATCAAGCATACATTAAAAAGATAATACAATACAGAGATACTTTGCGGCATGTAACAAAGAATTTTCTTTAACTTTTCCCAATTCTTTTATTTTTTATTTTTTATTTTTTTATGGTTATATGCTTTTTTTTGCAGTGTTTCCAGAATAATCTATAACAATATTGTGACGATAAAAATAAAATAATGGAAAAGAAGAAGGAAAAGGGAGGGGTAACAAGTGCATGAAAATAGATTCCCACACTTACTGTCCATCAGCTCTCAGAGTCCAGATATCCCAACATGAAGCCTATCTTCTGTAGCTCATGTCTATCTCACCAGATAATACACTCATCAAGTAAATGGCAGGCCTGGGATCAGTAAATCTAACAAAGCTTCCTCTGGCTTTTGAGGGATATTCATGTCCCATAATTTCTCCAGGGAAGCATATGTTTTATTCTAAATATGTTTGATTTTGGGACAGTCCCATAACATATGTTTTAGTGTTCCTATGGTGTTACCCCCCTATAGCATTTCTGTCTAATGAAGGATTTCAGAGTTGCATTCTAGCTGGAGTAAGGTACCATCTCATAATGGTTTTATGTGCGTTTTCTTTCAAGGTTATATTCAGGGAAGAGTTTACTGAATACTTATACATTTTGCCCCATTGCTCATCATCTATGGTGATGTTCAGTTCAGTTTCCCAAGTAGATCTATTGAGTAGTTTGATAATTTATGTAATTATAAAGTATGGTGATATTTTTCTTGCCATTTGGGTTGTATACACAGCATTCTTGAAAATGAGTTTTACTGGCTAGTTTATTTTCTCTTGAAATGTGTCCTTAATTGGTGTTAATCAGCATCAGATTAAACCATTCTTTGAGTGGTAGATGGTATCTCGTGCTAAATTACGTCAGGGACCAATGCTGAGATTCCATTAGTATGTCTGCTACTATTGTTATCTGGTTTTGGATCCACCAGAGTAGCTGGGTATTTTTGTCTATTGAGCGGTCTCTGTAGGGTAGCCATAGGCGTTCATTTAAAGTTATTTTGTCATTAACATATCAAGTGGAATAGCTTCCTATTGGAAGAGGCATCCTTCTCTTTTTAGATAGATACAGTAAACTCCCGGTTATCTGACACCTAAGCAACCGGCACCAACATCAATTCCCCAGTTTTTGCTAAACCGTCATAACCAGCACTATCCGGCAGTACAAGACTGGAAAAAAAATGCTAACTTTTTTACTAATTGTTTTTAAATGGCCCAGTTTAGGTGCTAATGCCTTTTTAATGGCATTTTGAGGAGTTTTGGGGTGTTTCAGGGTAGGTGCCTGATAACAAGGAGTTTCCTGTGAATTGGTCACCCTATGATGGAGAATTTGCAGGTATTTGTGTAATAAAATTTTGGTGTTGTGGTGAAATAAGAGAACAGCTTATCCAATCTATCATACACCTAAAAGGACTATAAAAACTCTTTAATGGGCATCTGATCCCACAATCTTTTATACAATATTGTCACAATTAAGATATAACTATTGAGACAAGTATACAGTCTCCTCTGGGTTTGTGAACGTTTCATGCACCTTGATGGAGGAACGCAATACAAGAGGCTTTGTAGTTTGGTTAACCCTCACATATAGCAGATATTTCTGGATTACATCAGTATTTTGGTCCCTGGTGCAACCACTGGAAGATTGTTACATGTATCATCTCTGCTTTAAAAAAAAGTATTTATAATATAGTACTTTCAAAAATTACTCCAGGTTTTACTAAAAGTTATCCAGTGATACAAAAATATCAAACCAAAACAAATCAAAGAAAATACTAGTCCAGACTTCCACTGAAGTACTACCTTAACCAATAACCAGTGTCCTCACTAACCGGCAATGCTACACATTATTTAGAGTTACCAGACTGTGGAATAAATTGATTTCTAAGAGAATGAGATAGCACAGTAAAATAGTAACTGGTTACTCTCATATTTTTTAGCTGATTCCCAAAACAAGAGCAATATTATTTATTTCTCCTTTTTAAAACTGAGAGCTCTGGGGATTGATCGGCCCTTTTTTCTTCCCTGACATCACTTCTCTCACACTTTTTTATAGTTAAAATAATGTTGCTGGTCTGGCGCTGTCAGATGGTCACAAATTATACCAGGAATGGTTAAAGTAAGTCTGTATATTTTGGATATCAAGACACCTCCGGATACTATTATAGCAATACTAGCTCACAGAAAAGAGTAAGTGAACTACAATGTGTAACTCTTTAATTGCTCAGTTGCACCATGTTTTTAACCTCTTCGCAACATATAACTACTTGTTACACAGACTATATGGACCTAATATTCTTTATCTGTCAAAGTCTAAATTTCCATGTTTCATATTAGAAATCTGAAAAGTAATCTGAGTGATTCCTGGCTGTTTAAATGCGTATGCAAGTTTTCTTGATTATGAATGCATCTGATAGAGGAGAATTAGTAGTTTATGCAAAAAAATTGTTACATGGAAAAAATCCCCCAAAAAAGATTTAAACACTTACATTGAAGTCAGCAAAATCTCCTGTAATTCCTGACAGTTGCAAATTAGGGTTGACACCAACCAAACCCAGGCCAAATTAGCCTCAAATTTAAAATTATTTGCTTTGGCCAATCAGGTGAGCTGAAACTTAAGTTTTCTCTGGGTTCCTGTTTGTGGTGCAAAGCAGCCTGGGAAATGTAGTGCATCGCTGATATGTAGCAGGAAGCTGCAAGGAGATTGGCTGAGCAAGCAAGAGCAGGCAAATAGTGGGTTAATATTGCTCCCCTGATGCAGCATGCTGATTGGAGGGGGGGGGGGGGGGTCAGATGCCTGTTTAGACATCCCTTGGAGGTGTTAACATAATCATTAGAGAGATTTTTAGAGATTAATAAAAATAAAGCGTTTTACGAGATGTGCTGAATACACAAAAGCTACTTTTTGCCTAAGAATTTCAGAAATGTGTTAATCAAGCTCACTTAGATATCTCTTTACATTTATTCGATTACAGGCACCATCAAAACAGACAACACAATGTTAAAATAGGAGCTCATCGTTTCCTTAAACAAAGAGCAAAATAGCTCCATAACTTTTACATATATTTATATACTGCTAAGCGTACTCTTACCAAAATGGATTGATGAATTGTGATGAATAAATAATTATAACTTTCAATGATTTAAAAATGTACTCCCGGGAGTCAGCAATAACAGATTTACATTGACATTTCAAATCATTCCAAAAGTGGCAGAGATAAAGAAGGATTCACCTCTGTCCTGCTGTAATTATAAGTATGGCACATTTATGTACTAGGTGTTCGTAATTCATATCATAATTGATGTCATGTTATAATTGTAATTGCTTACTGCTCGAATTGAAAATTTAAGTAAAACTTTATATAATTTGTTTAACAAAGTTTTATCAGAATTATAGTTTTTGAGTGAAATCTAACATACCTTATAAAGGCACACTTCTGATTTAGTACTTAAATTAGTGGAAAAGAAGTAAAATGGTATTAATGGAAGCTACGAAAATGTGTGGGCGGAAGGAGGATGATGGATGGATGAAGAGAAGAAGATGGAGATGGGAAAAGGATGTAGTTGGGACAAAACAAAGGGGATATTGGGTAGAAGATGGAGGGGTGGAAGAGACTGAGGGGATCACTTGAAGTGGAATGGAATGGATGGGAAACAAGTTGGAGGGGTATGAGATTGAAGATGGAAGAGAATGGAAGATGCATTGTAAGTCTGCAAGTTTCTATCCTAAGTACTTTGGGAATTCACCATGGACATTGGATTCCTAGCTCAAAGACAGGGCCCTCCTTCCTTTGCTATTTGTTAATTTGTATTTATCTTTGTATGAACTTAACTTATGTACAGCGCTACGAAATATGTTGGCGCGTTATAAATGAACTATAATAATAATAATAATAATAATGTATGTGGATGGAGACTTGAAAGATAGTGAAGGGGACTTGGTGATGTTAGAGAGGAGGAGCTACACCCCTCAACGATAGGTATTGTATTAACGAAGATGAGCATGTCTTAATAATATTGTTATACAAATCATAACTTTCCAACAATTACAGAGTAGCCTCCGTAGAATAGCATTGACCTAGCTGGTATATACATCCTCATTTGAGTATACTCCCAAATGTCTGGCAAACAAAGAATAAGACTGGATGGCTATTGCTGTGGATACTGTTCTGATAAAAAGTGTGAGGGAATGGAAGTAGGAGACAGGCAAAGAAGGGGAGAGAGAATGACACAGAGAGAGACAGATAGGGACGGGAAGTAGAGATGGCTAGATAGGGTGAGAGATAAATATTGCTGTCATAATCATCAATTCACACTACCCTATTTCAGAGTGGATAAACATTGAATAACCAATTTATAACAAAACTTGTTTTCTCTCACATGTATTTAGTTTGTATTCTTCTATCTTCGAGTCCGATTCCCTTATTGAGTGAATTATATGAGAATCAAGCAGTGCTGTTATGAAACTGTTCAAGGAATACTGCAGTGCTACATTTAATTTATGTGATTCATGGCCATGAAGAATAAAGAGACACAATACATTGTTTTTATTCTGTTTAATAGCTTGTACAATAAATCAATGGTTTTGTTCTTGCTATAACTACTATGTGATTTTCGTATTTATTTTAGCACAGAATAAATGAGTTATGGATAATTTAACCAGGTTTGGATAAGCCCGGCCAGAGCAACCAACAGATCTGGATTTGGCCAAAGACAACATACATTTATATTCCCGAATACATTTTCTTCTGTTATTTTGTCCTAAAATTTTGCATTAAAAGGTAATATAGGTAATGGCATATGCTTTTTCTATAATAAATCACAAATAAAACCATGCATGACATGCATCTTCCTCATACTATATAAAGCATGCATTTAATTCACTATATGGCTCATACTCTATGGTCTAGCAGCTTTCTCTACCTCAGTAATGTAGCCATGCCTTTTTCTTTTTGTGTTAATGCAGAAATGTATATTTATATATTGTGTAACAATGAATAAAAAGGCATAGAATGCATTTTAAGCTGTTTTTGACTCAAAATATAATCGGCACCCTTCCAGTGGAGTTTCATATTGGGTGGACACAGTGCAAATATCCGTCTCAGCGGAGCTCCCAGGTTGGATCTATCCCTGTTTGAAGTCTGGATGAGTTCACGGTGAATATTACGTGAATACGTTTGAGTCTCAAAGAGTTCAAATACAAAGCTAGGATAGCGGCAAAATAAAACTAAGTAGGTTTAAGAACAGCAAGTGTGAAATTAAAGAAATGTTATGTTTTACAAATATAAACCATGCAATCTAACCCATCAAATGTGCAAATGGGACGTGACACAAAAACAAGGGAAATTAGAAAATAATAAAGTCGCATTTTTTCCTATATGTGCGTTTTAATACCTAAAAAGTAAAATAGGCAGCGTGTTAAGAAAATATGTAAATAAACAAGCAAATAAATAAATAAGCATGGCTTTAAATGTTTAACGTATATACTGTCTTTACTAAGCTGCTTCTTTATGCTACTGAGTCCAGAGAGTGTGCAAGATAATCGCCTTTCCAGTGTAAAGCACTGGTAGTTGTAGCTGCCACTTTCCATTTGTTGGATAGAAGCGTTCTCTGTATTCAGATATCCTCCCGTCTGAGGAAGCATTTCATTGTAAAACCAACTAGTAGATTCCAATACAGTAAATATTTTATATTGTTACAAATCTTAAATGATTATCTATTAAATTATCAAAAGCACTCAAGCAATGTAACTCTGGGCTTAAATACAAAGAAGTCCATAGTAAGGTGAAAGGAAACGAGTCAGGCATGGAGCCACAGTCTCATGACACCATCATCTCTTAGTTGTTCAGTTCCAAACAATGAAGATAATATAGGCTAGGTCAGAAATAGCCAATATTTTTCCCAAAGATTTATTTAAAGAAAGGATAAATAGTAAATGTGCTGAAGTAGCAGAGGTCCTGAATAAAGAGGGGGGGGGGGTCTTGATTTAGACTCAGGTCTGCTTATTGACATGGGCTAGATGCACTAAGGTATTAGGTCTTGAATAGCATTACACTGATTAAAGCTTCTCATAAACAATATATATGTACATATGTAAGATTAAGGGGTTAAATAAAGACAATATATGAACATTTGTAACTTGAATTGTTAATTTCTATTATATAAGTTAATGTCTCCATTTTACCAAGGGGTTAAATAAAGACATCACTCATTACACTCCATGTTTTACTGACGTAACGATGACGGTCTAATTTACTATTGGCTGTTTCTGAATCGGTAGTTACGGCCTTGCTTAATTGATCATGATCACGCTCTGAAATGCTACTTACGATTGCATGGTTTACGTTTTTTGGCTTTTGGTCCGTATATTGCAGGCTTGTTCAATTTAATCGTTCTGTAATTGTAGCAAATTTTAAGCCCGCAGACATACGGGCTGTATAATATAATCTGCGGGTTTGCAATTGAATAAGGCCCCATTTCCTGCAGAAAGTTAAACGCCTCTTTCATACATGTAACCTTTACCAAAGTATCATGGATGCCATTTGTATGATATATAAAGCACGGATATATAGTTAATCTGTTGATTTGGCCAATAACATTGAAACTGCAAACTGTAGGGATACTACATTGATATGGAGATAAATTAAGATTGAATATTTACTATTTTTATGTGAAATAATATTTTTCTGCATTTGATAATTAAAGTAAATCTGTTTTTTTTTACCTATAGGAAAAAATAAGACCACATGTTGGGTTGGAGATGTGCTGGAGATGTGGTTAGCAAATTTAAAAGTGTGAACATTACATTACACAACACAGAATAGATACAAAGCTTTTATTAAGAAGACATTGTGTTTTCCTTCAGTGGCTATAATGGCTAAATGTACATGACATTTTGGAAGACATTTTATTATTACAAGGTTCTACATTAAATGAGTCAGTGTGATAGTATGTAAAATATTATCACATAATGGTGAGGATCAGATGATTTGTACCAAATCCTAGTAGTTTAGCATGGTGGGTTCCCTGAAGAATCTGATAATTTAGTTTTAAGAAAATAAATAATGTGCACTAATCCAGAGCAGAAATAGAGTAGGATTACTATTTCAAACCTTTAAAATTCATCATAAGATGATCTAAGCTAAAGTACAGACAAAATCAGCTCTAACGTATTACTGACATATTACTTTGAGTCCGCCAAATGCACTTATTCTGAAACCTCTACTCATGGACCCCCAGACAGGCCATGTTGCTGTTGATCAGTCATTCAGTTGTGTCCAACTCTCCATGACCATGTTGATAGCAGCACACCAGGCACATCTATCAAAATATCTCTGGTCGCTTATCCATAAGGTTATCTTGGCAAGAGTGGGTTGTCAGTTCCTTCTCCAGTGGAATGCGTTTTGTATTACCTCTCTATGCTATGACCTGCCATCTTGGGTGACCTTATGCTAAATAGCTCACAGCTTCATTAAAGTACACAAGCCCCTTCATCACAGCAAGATAATGATCCATAAGGGGAGTCAGGCAATAGGTTAAGTTTAAAATTTGGTGAATATAGGTGAGGGAATTGGAAGCTTCTCAGCCTGTTGAATACTAACTGCCTCACCTTATTTTCACATAGTTGTAAACCTAATTCATGATCCAAAGAAAAAAAAATATTAATGTAAGGTATAATATAGGAATATACTGTAGTATTTAAGTATTTAAAGTATTTAACTGATAAAAAAAAAAATATCACATATAATAGTTGTGGATCTTATGAATGTTGGTCACAACAGTCTTAGGCTACAAAGAGCGCCGAAGGCACAAGGCCCTGCAGGATTTTAAAAGAGCTTAGATGTGAGCACAGGGCACTCAGGTTGATAGCTGCGACCACCACCGAAAACTGGAGAACTTTCACGATGCGCGAGGCACACAGTTTACAATTTTAATAGGCAAAATGTTTTCAACCGCGTAATTCAAAAGACCAGCAAAAAACGTCAAATTATAAAAAAACAAAAACTTACACACAGCACAGGGGGAGAGCCAGGGAGCCTGTGAGTGAGGTTGCAAGTTAATTTGAGGCATATTTGGCGTTTTTACTCAATCGAAAATCGGCTAAGCGAGAAAAAAAATGTTGAACGAAAAAACATAACAGGATGAAGATGAGGCCAAAGCCAATAAAAACGAGCCCAAAGCCAGTAACACTTAGCCAAACAACGCAAGCAACGGCACTCATCGCGGGAGGGTGGAGAGGGCGGAAAGAGGCAAAGGGCTTAGAGAAGGATGAAAAGAGACACGTGGGGGTAAATAAGGAAAATCAAAAGACACAGGGCAATGAGAGGAGGGGGAGGGAGAGAGGGGGAAACCGACACAGGGGTCAGAGAGTGGGGAGAGGCTTGCAATGAGTGCCGAAGGTGATCATTGCGAAGCATGAAAGTTGCAGGCCTGTAAAGTAGACGCGGGGAGAGGCTCTCAGCACGGGGATTGCAATGAGCGCCGAAGGTCCTCACATTGTGTGGCAAACAGCATTGCCAGGCTTAAAATTTTAGTATAGGGCCCACCAGTTGCCCAGCCCTGCCCATATCTTCCGGTACATGTGGGCTTCACTGGACCCCCTTCGGCCTCACCGCTCCCCCCTCTAGAGGGCTTCTTATGACTCTCCTGTCAGGTCTTCATCTCGCGGGGGCAGGGAATCTTTAATGACATCACACATCATTGTCTGGCCTTTCAGAACTGGATAACTCTTTTGAATGAGACCAGACTGGTTTCGCCCAGGATATTTGAAACATTGAGAGGTGTTAGACTTCTAGATGGCATGCCTAGAATTAATTTGCACATTCATGACTATGTTAGAAGCTTGACCTATGGTCAGATCAGCTACAGGGTGTTGAAGAATGCAGTTTTTTTATATGAGGCATGCTCAGTTATTTTGTGCAGGTGACAGCACTTAATAGAATGTATGCCTTGGGGCATAATCAGTAATTCATGTCAATGATCTCATTAAGAATTATATGCTTCTGTGTAAGTAGATCCGAAAGGCTGATAAAAAGCTAAAAATGTCAAACTTCATTGTTATTTTACTCTAGAAAAAAGTATTTGTGATTACCAATACTTTACCATATTTGGAGCTGTCGCTTTTAGTATATTTCTTTATTAATTGTTTAGCCGTTGTCCCCTTACAGAAGGTAATGATATTAGTTCACTTGAATTGTGTATTAAAGACAGTATAAAACAAGTCATAATCTCAAATAAATTCTCGTTCTGCTGCAAGGAAAACTAATTTTTATATTGTATGGTTCAGTAATGACTTGTGCCTCCATTATTCTACCTTGAGATCCAGCATTTACACAAAAGTAATAAACCTCAGGATTATTCATCTGTTTGCCCCAATTAATAGAAGATAAATGGAGTCTGTGGAAGTTGGCAGGATTACATTATTCAGTTATTAGGATTCGGCGTCTCTCTCACGGTGCTCTTCCCAGACATTAATGTGTAGCTCTTTTTAATAGATGACTGCTCATTTTTTAAAGGAAGTGTTACTTTAGGGAGTCCCTAACGAAAGACACATCCTTTGTTCTGTATTAGTCATACCCATTTGGCTTAATTATTTTTATAATGTAGAAATAATTATAGAACATGGCAGAGCCATCCCCCAGTGGAAGACATGGATCATTTCAACAATCTCACATTTTGTCACATGAAAGCAAAAGACGGGAGAGAGGTAACAAACTTAGTAAAAAAAAAATACTAATTAAAAACCAGACAGATATTGTATAGCTTTTTTTGTATGTCACAACTTGACCACAATTCAGGGATGATCAGAGTCTTTTCTTTAAGACTCGAGGGAGCCTTTTAATTTATTTCATCTTATACAGAAATAACTGCCCAGGAGCACTTGACTTTGCTGTTTTATCCTCTTCACTGCGGAAAGATGGTTCTGCTTTAAAAGCTGGCAAGGAAACTAGATTTAATACTTAAAGGAAACTCTAATCCATCCAATACAAGTGAGTTACAGGCAGGTTTGGGTTCTGGCCAAAACAAATATATTTTGAAAACTTGAATTATTGAAAGCATTGTTCTTTGGAAATGTCAAAATGATGCACTTGACTGCCGCAAATATACAACCCTGTTCATTCTCCTGGATAAAAACATTGTAAATATTAGGGTGCGTATTTCAGGCTGTTTTGACACATCTGGACATTGAAGTATGTCCATATATAATTTTATGTAGGATCACTGGATTATTACAATTTATTATCCACTGTGGAGCTGAGACTATACACAGTTCAGCGCGCATTACAATCATACCAGCAAGGAAACTGCAGTGCTGTAATTAAATGCTACTAAGTTTTATCACATTGTAATGCCAATTCAAGTGTACAAAAATATAATGTAAATGTTACATATTCACAAGAGCTGCCTATTTAGTCCACATATTATATCTACCTAAAATGGCTTGGCTTGATTACTCATTGAGGTGGATTTAAAGTTATGTCTAAACTTCCCTGTTTTAAGTTTTTCTAATCTAATACATGGGCCCTCATTCAATTGCAATTTGGCCAATTGAATAGGGGTCTAAATAAGCACATAACATATATTTTTTAAAGAAGTTTTTGGTTAGTGAAAACCTTGCTTTTGGATAGATGTTTACTAACTAAAAACGTATTTAAAAAATATATGTTATGTGCTTATTTAGACCCCTATTCAATTGGCCAAATTGCAATTGAATGAGGGCCTTGTGGTGCTTATATCAGAAATTGGTTTCCACGCCCCCAGAGCTGCAAACATAGACATCTGGGCCCTCATTCAATTGTGATTTGGCCAATTGAATAGGGGTCTAAATAAGCACATAGCATATTTTTTTTAAAGAAGTTTTTAGTTAGCAAGCATCTATCCAAAAGCAAGATTTTTACTAACTAAAAACTTCTTTAAAAAAAATATCCTATGTGCTTATTTAGACCCCTATTCAATTGGCCAAATCGCAATTGAATGAGGGCCCTGGTACCTACCAACAGAAACACTGCATTCAGGTACATTTTTTTTAACCCTATACTGGCCTTTAAGCCAACAGTGGCACAATGCAGAAATCCACACAGCAATGTCTGAGCTCCTCCTTGGTTCATTGAGAAAGGGAAAACACGACACATCCCACGATGCATTGCTCAAAGTGACTTCCTGGTCATTGAAACAATGTTATACCTGTGATTGGCCGAAACAAATGAATTTTATGCTAATTTAGTTAAGGTTTTCAAGGGGAATGCTTTCTTAAAATCAAGTGGCAGAAAACTGAAGGAATTTAGCAAACATCAGGGTAAGTTTGTTAATGTTTATTTTGGTCTTTTTTTGTGCAAATTTTTTTGGATAATCTACTGATTTTTCTCCATTAGATACATTCATAATCCATGAAACTTTAACATGCCCTTAAACTCATTGTGCGACCACTCTGGATACATGCATGTAACCTAGCTCAATGCACACATGTTGAGATGGTTACTGGCTTATGGAGACTGTTTGCAAACTGGTTACATGCTCATGACATCTCTAATGAATCTGTGTTAAAGGGCCAGTGTTAGCATGTTAAACATATTTTATAGTTGACTATAAACTACCAAAAAAAACGATCGTACAAACAGCAACAAATCAAAGCTTTAGTAAGAAAATATAATTTAAAACACAGTTTACCTCATTAATGGCCACCGCTTTACCCCTCCCGACCTCTCTCATTGTCCCAGCACCACTGTAATGAAGCGAATGCACCAACATATTCCGTAGCGCTATACAGGGATGAAGTACATGGCAAAAACAAAATGAACACATTGCAAAATAATGGGGGGCCCTTGTTTCCAAAGATTGAAAACTCACAAACTTAAGTTGATTTGTAGTACAATGAGTACCAGTTCCTTAATACGGTCTTTCCTAGTGTTACAAACAATGAAAGTTAATACAAATATATACTTACAAGCAGGTGTTTTTTTATTTTTTTTATTTGCTATCCAGTTTCTTGGGACGAGGAGAGAGCTGTCTGATTTCTAGAATAAGCTCATCTCTCATACAGTTTTGACATTTAATATATTCATTTGCCAAGCCTGGTGCTAACTCTGTCATCTCATCCATCCATCTTTGGTACTTATTGTGTGATTGATAACCTTGCCTCTCCTTCCCACAGTCTTGTGAAGGCTCAGCATGCATGTGGACCCGAGATAAAGAGTGATACATGGACTAATGTGCATAATAAGGCTGCAGATACATTGACATCCTAAGGCCATGCTGTCAATAACTCCAACTCACATAAACACTAAATGTGGTAAAATATGCCAAGTACTCTCATATAAACACTGATCAGGAGATGGATGAGCTCTGTCCTGGCTGATTGCTGTTGTCTTTGAATTGTTTAATCCACATGTCACACATCGCTTACCCAGGTTCATATCAGGAATATTTGCTTTTGTTTGATCCTCTGATATAATTTTACGTTTGTATTATTTTTTTCAATTTGGTCTAAACTTAAAGGGCCAGTGTAAGCAATTTTCAGGTCCAACCTATTTTTAGTTCACCATTAATTAACATTAAAAAGAGCAAATCAAGTCTTTAGCCAGCAAATATAATTTAACAACACAGTTTACCTCATTAGTGGCTATCCCTCCATAACCTCTTTCCTCATTGGTGAACATGGTCACCAAGTAGGCAATCAGAACAGTGACTATCATAATCTATTCTGATTGGCTCCCCAACTGACAGGGAGGGAACACCGAAATGCCCAAGTTGCACAATGTTGTTTTTTCTTGTTAAACATTTATGACTTACCATTGTTGTTCAGGGGAATATGGAGGGGCACCAGGGAATAACGTTTATGCTCTTTGAATCATTCCAAGTGAGTAGATATCAAACTGGATCTTAGACCTAGGTTAGGATTGGAATTATTGTTGCTTCAAGCTCCATCAGAAGGATAGGTGAAATTGTCTAGCTAAAGCTTTGCTGCTGTTTGCACTTGTATTTTTAATATTAGACTGTAAGTTTGCAAGTTTTCAATCTTGCACGGGGCTTTGGGGAAAGCTCTATGGACACTGGATTCTAAACTCAGACAGGGCTCTCCATCTTTGCAATGTTTTAGTATTGCTGTTGCTTTTTTGCCTTGCTCTTAATCCATGTGTAGTGCTACAGAATATGCTGTCATGTTACATATCGCATATATAGTTCTCAGAAATACGGGTTGCTGCTAACGCTTGCGGGCTTGCGTAGTGAAACCCGCTGCAACTGTGGCCCTTGCAAAGCGCTCCTTGCTCTGGTGCAGATGAGCTCCATAGCCACTCATCCCTACGACCCAGCACAACTTAGGCAGGGAGCGCCTAAGGCGCTCACTGCGCTGGTGGAGATAAGCGCCGTAGGCGCTCATACCTACGACCCGCGGAACTACACATCAACACAAAACTCAATAACACAATTCAGAATGTGAGACCCGTAGCAGTTTTAAAAAATCGCCTTAGACAATTACGGCCTGTAACACTTGCAACAAGGAATGCAAGACTTACAAAAAAAAAAATATGACCCTCCGCACTTAGAAAAAAAAAATACAAGGTCCAAAAAATACGAAGTTAACCTCCGAACCGCGCACATACAAAAACAACAATAACACCATCAAAATTAACAAGAATACAAAAAAAACATCACTCACAGCACGGGGGACAGCCACGACGTCTGGGAGTCAGGTTGAACGACAATTGAACCACAATTTGACGAGTTTTCACACATGAAAATCGCATCAGCCACAAAAAAAAATGGCGGACGAAAAAAACGAAAACGAGGCTACACGACCAATAAACTCAAAAACACTCCAGACCAATAAGACTTCTACACAAGACCGTAAGAGGTATAAAATACACTATTAGGGAGGACGCTAAATGCTACATACCCGCACATACACAATCGCCGCCATTTTACAACACTAACTTGCAACTAATAAGATTACCATTCTAAAATGCAGAATTACACACCTAAACAAACGTTTTGCGCTCGCGCACTCAGTCTACTTATACTACACAGGCTACACCAAAAAAACTAAAGCGAGGCTACACGACCAATAAACGCAAAAAAAACAACAGACACATAAGACTTTTAAACAAGCCGGTACGAGGTATAAAATACACTATTAGGGAGGACGCTAAACGATCCAGACCCGCTTAACACATACACAATCGCCGCCATTTCACAACACTACCTTGCAACTACTAACATTACCATTACAAAATGCAAAACTACACAGCTAAACAAATGGTTTCCCCTCGCGCACGCAGCCTATTTACACTACACACTTCACACATTGCTGACACTTACACCACAGCTCAGCAAGATTGCATATGTACATTGTATGCTGCAGGAACATCAAAACAGATTGCTAGCTCTTCAGGATATTGCTTCATTCATATATTAGTTACAAATAGGTAAATTATATTAATTTATGATTTTATTAATTCATTAATTATCATAAAAAAATACATATAGAGAAAACAAAAAAAAAGGACCAGGCACAGGATCGCAATAAACGTTGACGGCGTTCAGTGCGCCGCTCACAATGAGCACAGAGGGTGCTCAGAGGAGCAAACGTACACCAGGGGAGAGGCACGCAAGGAGCTCCAATGGCGCTCAGCTCGGTCCTTTCAATGAGCTCCGAAGGGGTTCAGATGACCAGAAAAACACCAACCCAGAGGCTCACAATGAGCGCCGAAGGTACTCAGACGACCATAAGACTTACTTTGTGTAGCAAACAGCATTACCTGCCTTACAGTTTTATGACTCTCATTTTTTGACGGGCAATTCGCTAGTAAGCAATAATAATAATAATAATAGTAATTAATGGTGATCTTAAAATAGATTTAATATGAAAAGTGCATATACTATGGCTCTTTAAATAGCAAAATGTCTTTATAAAGTAAAAAGAGAAAGTGGAAACAAAGTTCTTCAGTGTATGCATTTGTTTGTTTTTGTTAACTAATTCTCTCTGTTACTTTTACAGAAGGCCAGGTCCTTGTAAACTAATGAGCTTTACTGCTACGGAAAGATCTGGGAGCTACAGATCATACAAGTCCATTGTCAAAATGGAAACATCTTCTGCATTAAAAGCTCTTCAATAAGCTAATCAGCTGAAACCAAAATGGTAGATTCAACAACTGTGTTTAAAAAGGTAAGAAAAAAACTTGTGGCTGTACATCCTAAAAACATTTTGCCTATTTTTAATTGTCGCTCTTCAAAATGTATTTTAAATATAGGATTATAGTGACCATTTATTCTTACACTCCAAAAATGTAATGTAGACCCCTCCTTTATTATTCTGAGAGCTGCAGGGATAATGAAGATAATATTAAACCCTCACAGCCATCAATTACTCAATCTATGAATGACACCCTATTAGTCAAGACATGTCAAGTCCTATCATTCAGGCGCATGTACAGCTTGTGATGCAGGTGTTGGACGCGATGGGAATTACTTCTGTGACATATTCTTAAACTGCTAAATGCAGATGTGATTTTTATCTCCCTGAGTTCCTTCAGTTCCAGTGGTAAAAGACACAATGAAGGCTGCTATGATATCTATTGCGGTAAAACGTTGTTACAGAGAGGGTAGTAGATAGATGGAACAGCCTTCCAGATGAAGTAGGGTGACCAATTTAATTCTTCATTATGCATAAAGATAACCTGAGAATAAACTAAGGCAAAGCTTTTTATGTAGCTAGAATTATACTAGAAAAGGCTATCGGTTGTCAAAATATATGTTTCTCTGTTTTTATTATACTGTATGCATCATGAACAATCTTAAATATGTTTGTTCATCAGTCCGCCCTGGTTGTTTATCTGACTGTGTATGAGTGTGAGCATGTCAGGCTATATATGCAGATATGCAGAGTTACGCATGAATTTGTACGTTCAAAGCTGTGTAGGCATATGTGCATTCAGAGTTTTGAATCAGAAAGTGCACACAGAGTAGTGTGCAAACATAGAGCCTCATTCAATTGACCGAATTTGAGATCCAGAGGCCCGTATGTAAGCTCGTAGTCAAATTTGCTATTCAATTGGCGTCTTTTTGCGGGCTCGGATCGGGTTACGAGTTATGACCTTGAAAAGATGGCGTCCGTCAAACTCGTAACTTACACTCTCCAGAAGCCTTTGATCTTTCACTTTTGCAGGGCTGAAATCGCTATTCAACTGCTCCAATTCCCCAAGCTGGCAAACGTATCGACACTCGTAAACCGCAAATAGAGGAGAAAATCCTACATGGAAAGGGGTTAAGCACTGTAACTGCAAATAAAACCGTAATCCTGTACTGTAAATTATGGGGAGAGCGATGTAAGACATTAGAATTAATTGTACAACAGTCATTTTGGGTTCAAATGTTCTTGGTTACCAATAAGTTAATACATATCAGGCCACCCATATGGACTAGAACAGTATTGGCATTCATTTTCATAATTCTTCATTTTCAAAGTTTTGGAAATCCGATCACATATCGGACCCCCAAACCTGATTGATTGACACGTAACCTCCATGTTTTACTGACGTAATTATGACAGTCTCATTTTCTATTGGCCCATTCGAAATGGCCAGTTACGGGCTTAGTGAATTGATATGGTTCCCGCCCACAACTGCTCCGAACAAGTGCATGGTTTACGAAGCTGGCTTCAAGATCACAACTTGCGACCTGGAGCAATTGAATAGCATCGCAAAGGGAGAACAACGGGAGCACTCAACTTGATCGCAAACACGAAGCAGTTTGCGATCGAGTTACATGCTTGGAATTGAATGGGGCCCATTAATATTTATACGAATGTGCATGCAGAACTGTGCATGAGTGCAGTACACCTAATGCTGAATGTATTCAGAGTTGTATGAGGGTGTACATGCAGAATTCTGTGTGATCATGCATTACTTTATGAGTGTTCATATAGCACAGTGTGTGAACGTGTGCTTTCAGAGCTCTGTGAGTGTGCATTGTGTCTTCATACATAGCTATGTGTGGGCACTGATAATGTGTTCATGTAGTGCTGTGTGTGTGCATGCAGAGCTGTGCGAGTGTGTGCTTGCAGAGCTGTGTGAGTGTGTGCATGTATAGCTGTGTGAGTGTGTGCTTGCAGAGCTGTGTGAGTGTGTGCTTGCAGAGCTGTGTGAGTGTGTGTTTGCAGAGCTGTGTGAGTGTGTGCTTGCAGAGCTGTGTGAGTGTGTGTTTGCATAGCTGTGTAAGAGGGTGTGCTTGCAGAGCTGTGTGAGTGTGTGCATGCATAGCTGTGTGAGTGTGTGCTTGCAGAGCTGTGTGTGTGCATGCAGAGCTGTGTGAGTGTGTGTTTGCATAGCTGTGTAAGAGTGTGTGCTTGCAGAGCTGTGTGAGTGTGTGCATGCATAGCTGTGTGAGTGTGTGCTTGCAGAGCTGTGTGAGTGTGTGCATGCATAGCTGTGTGAGTGTGTGCTTGCAGAGCTGTGTGAGTGTGTGCTTGCAGAGCTGTGTGAGTGTGTGTTTGCATAGCTGTGTAAGAGGGTGTGCTTGCAGAGCTGTGTGAGTGTGTTCTTGCAGAGCTGTGTGAGTGTGTGTTTGCATAGCTGTGTGAGAGTGTGCATGCAGAGCTGTGCGAGTGTGTGCTTGCAGAGCTGTGTGAGTGTGTGCATGCATAGCTGTGTGAGTGTGTGCTTGCAGAGCTGTGTGAGTGTGTGCATGCAGAGCTGTGTGAGTGTGTGCTTGCAGAGCTGTGTGAGTGTGTGCATGCAGAGCTGTGTGAGTGTGTGCATGCATAGCTGTGTGAGTGTGTGCTTGCAGAGCTGTGTGAGTGTGTGCATGCAGAGCTGTGTGAGTGTGTGCTTGCAGAGCTGTGTGAGTGTGTGCATGCATAGCTATGTGAGTGTGTGCTTGCAGAGCTGTGTGAGTGTGTGTTTGCATAGCTGTGTAAGAGTGTGTGCTTGCAGAGCTGTGTGAGTGTGTGCATGCATAGCTGTGTGAGTGTGTGCTTGCAGTGCTGTGTGTGTACATGCAGAGCTGTGTGAGTGTGTGTTTGCATAGCTGTGTAAGAGTGTGTGCTTGCAGAGCTGTGTGAGTGTGTGCATGCAGAGCTGTGTGAGTGTGTGCTTGCAGAGCTGTGTGAGTGTGTGCATGCATAGCTGTGTGAGTGTGTGCTTGCAGAGCTGTGTGTGTGCATGCATAGCTGTGTGAGAGTGTGCATGCAGAGCTGTGTCGTGTTTTTAGAGCACTTTAAACCAGCACTTTCATACAGAGCTGTGTGTGATAGTGTAAATACAGAGCTGTGTAACTGTTTTCATGCAGGGCTATTGACGGTGTGCATTCAGAGCTGTCTGTATATACAAAGAGAAATGTGTGATTGTGTGCATATAAACCTGTGCAAGAGTTTTTATACAAAGCTGCGTGTGTGCATGTACCTGCCGTGACACCTTGCTTATGTGTTCATGCAGAATTGTGCAAGTGTGAGCATGCAGAGCTGTGTCTGTGTGTGTGCAGAACCTTGTGTGTGCATGCAAAGCTATGTCTGTGTGTGTGTGCGTGCCAATCTGTGTACGAGTGTGGGCATGTGGTGCTGTGTGTGTATCCTCATGCACTAAGGTGTAATTGTATACCTCTAGAGCCGTATACAAGCCAAATCTGATTTATAGGTGTGTAGCTACACAAATATTGTATAAGACAGCAGTTCTCAAACCTCTTCTCAGAACCCACCAAACAGGCCATGATTTCATTTGTAACACTGTGCGAACACAGGAGGAGCAATTACGACTCAACAGACTCTAATTGCCTCATCTATATTCAAACAGTTTCAAACCAAAATCATGGCCTGTCTGGTTGGTCCGGAGGAGTGGTTGCAATAAAGGGGATGTAGCTTATGTAGCTTATGCATGTTGGCAGGTGACATTGTGATGATGGTATTTGGCTTTCCCTCTCCACCTCACTTTATGGGTCAAGCTCAAACCTGGAGGACCAAATTCCAAGAGCATAACATTATCTCAAGAAATATGCAATTTAAACAAATGTATCCTAACTTTCAGCTAATGATACAGTAATATATTTTCAAGTTGTGTTGGCCTTAGAACAAGACTGCAACACATACTATCCTACTGTCTATATTACTATATAAAGTCTCATGAATGTATCTCAAATGACCATATATATATAGTGAGAGTTTTATGTTGCTGGGTTGGCTGTACCTGAGGTGCCTAACTGGTGGGCTTAGCACTGCTGTGTGAGTGTGTGCTTGCAGAGCTGTGTGAGTGTGTGTTTGCATAGCTGTGTAAGAGGGTGTGCTTGCAGAGCTGTGTGAGTGTGTGCATGCAGAGCTGTGCGAGTGTGTGCTTGCAGAGCTGTGTGAGTGTGTGCATGCATAGCTGTGTGAGTGTGTGCTTGCAGAGCTGTGTGAGTGTGTGCATGCAGAGCTGTGTGAGTGTGTGCTTGCAGAGCTGTGTGTGTGCATGCAGAGCTGTGTGAGTGTGTGTTTGCATAGCTGTGTAAGAGTGTGTGCTTGCAGAGCTGTGTGAGTGTGTGCATGCAGAGCTGTGTGAGTGTGTGCTTGCAGAGCTGTGTGAGTGTGTGCTTGCAGAGCTGTGTGAGTGTGTGCATGCAGAGCTGTGTGAGTGTGTGCTTGCAGAGCTGTGTGAGTGTGTGCATGCAGAGCTGTGTGAGTGTGTGCATGCATAGCTGTGTGAGTGTGTGCTTGCAGAGCTGTGTGAGTGTGTGTTTGCATAGCTGTGTAAGAGGGTGTGCTTGCAGAGCTGTGTGAGTGTGTGCATGCATAGCTGTGTGAGTGTGTGCTTGCAGAGCTGTGTGTGTGCATGCAGAGCTGTGTGAGTGTGTGTTTGCATAGCTGTGTAAGAGTGTGTGCTTGCAGAGCTGTGTGAGTGTGTGCATGCAGAGCTGTGTGAGTGTGTTCTTGCAGAGCTGTGTGAGTGTGTGTTTGCATAGCTGTGTAAGTGTGTGCCTGCAGAGCTGTGTGTGAGTGTGGGCTTGCAGAGCTGTGTGAGTGTGTGCATGCATAGCTGTGTGAGTGTGTGCTTGCAGAGCTGTGTGAGTGTGTGCTTGCAGAGCTGTGTGTGTGCATGCAGAGCTGTGTGAGTGTGTGTTTGCATAGCTGTGTAAGAGTGTGTGCTTGCAGAGCTGTGTGAGTGTGTGCTTGCAGAGCTGTGTGAGTGTGTGCTTGCATAGCTGTGTGAGTGTGTGCTTGCAGAGCTGTGTGAGTGTGTTCTTGCAGAGCTGTGTGAGTGTGTGTTTGCATAGCTGTGTGAGAGTGTGCATGCAGAGCTGTGCGAGTGTGTGCTTGCAGAGCTGTGTGAGTGTGTGCATGCATAGCTGTGTGAGTGTGTGCTTGCAGAGCTGTGTGAGTGTGTGCATGCAGAGCTGTGTGAGTGTGTGCTTGCAGAGCTGTGTGAGTGTGTGCATGCAGAGCTGTGTGAGTGTGTGCATGCATAGCTGTGTGAGTGTGTGCTTGCAGAGCTGTGTGAGTGTGTGCATGCAGAGCTGTGTGAGTGTGTGCTTGCAGAGCTGTGTGAGTGTGTGCATGCATAGCTATGTGAGTGTGTGCTTGCAGAGCTGTGTGAGTGTGTGTTTGCATAGCTGTGTAAGAGTGTGTGCTTGCAGAGCTGTGTGAGTGTGTGCATGCATAGCTGTGTGAGTGTGTGCTTGCAGTGCTGTGTGTGTACATGCAGAGCTGTGTGAGTGTGTGTTTGCATAGCTGTGTAAGAGTGTGTGCTTGCAGAGCTGTGTGAGTGTGTGCATGCAGAGCTGTGTGAGTGTGTGCTTGCAGAGCTGTGTGAGTGTGTGCATGCATAGCTGTGTGAGTGTGTGCTTGCAGAGCTGTGTGTGTGCATGCATAGCTGTGTGAGAGTGTGCATGCAGAGCTGTGTCGTGTTTTTAGAGCACTTTAAACCAGCACTTTCATACAGAGCTGTGTGTGATAGTGTAAATACAGAGCTGTGTAACTGTTTTCATGCAGGGCTATTGACGGTGTGCATTCAGAGCTGTCTGTATATACAAAGAGAAATGTGTGATTGTGTGCATATAAACCTGTGCAAGAGTTTTTATACAAAGCTGCGTGTGTGCATGTACCTGCCGTGACACCTTGCTTATGTGTTCATGCAGAATTGTGCAAGTGTGAGCATGCAGAGCTGTGTCTGTGTGTGTGCAGAACCTTGTGTGTGCATGCAAAGCTATGTCTGTGTGTGTGTGCGTGCCAATCTGTGTACGAGTGTGTGCATGTGGTGCTGTGTGTGTATCCTCATGCACTAAGGTGTAATTGTATACCTCTAGAGCCGTATACAAGCCAAATCTGATTTATAGGTGTGTAGCTACACAAATATTGTATAAGACAGCAGTTCTCAAACCTCTTCTCAGAACCCACCAAACAGGCCATGATTTCATTTGTAACACTGTGCGAACACAGGAGGAGCAATTACGACTCAACAGACTCTAATTGCCTCATCTATATTCAAACAGTTTCAAACCAAAATCATGGCCTGTCTGGTTGGTCCGGAGGAGTGGTTGCAATAAAGGGGATGTAGCTTATGTAGCTTATGCATGTTGGCAGGTGACATTGTGATGATGGTATTTGGCTTTCCCTCTCCACCTCACTTTATGGGTCAAGCTCAAACCTGGAGGACCAAATTCCAAGAGCATAACATTATCTCAAGAAATATGCAATTTAAACAAATGTATCCTAACTTTCAGCTAATGATACAGTAATATATTTTCAAGTTGTGTTGGCCTTAGAACAAGACTGCAACACATACTATCCTACTGTCTATATTACTATATAAAGTCTCATGAATGTATCTCAAATGACCATATATATATAGTGAGAGTTTTATGTTGCTGGGTTGGCTGTACCTGAGGTGCCTAACTGGTGGGCTTAGCACTGCTTAATAAAATCACTTAATGAGAGTTTGAAAACAAAAATGTTATTCTGCTACTAAATAAATATGGTCTGCAGATGAAGACTGTTAGAAGCATTATTTTATCATACTCATGAATTTTAATAGAATTTTCTAATGCGTTCTGGTAAAATGCTCTAACATCTTCAAAAGCGGGCCATAAAAAAAAGGGTTTTAAAGAAATGTGCCATTACAAAGAATGCTCTGTATTTATGAGTCCAAATGAGTAATTGGCAGGTTGCTCTATTTTCAGAAACTAAATATCCCATAGGAAACTTTGTCACAGCATAAAGAAGGTGTTCTGCTAAGAAACACAGAACCGAGAGAGATTTACAGGATGCAGATGCACTGGGACATCCTCTAGGCTTCCATGTCCAGCTTTTTGTAGTTTAACGCTTCAACAGTGCAAGAGCTTGCAATACTTAGAGATATGTTCCTTGCACACTGAATGGGATAACTTAGTGTTCCATGACTATCGCGCCTTACCTGTTGCCATTCCTGGAACGATACAACAAAAACACATAAATCATCAAGCACTCCCCTTTCGACAAGTGCTAAATGTTTTCCCTAAAGGAGAAGAAGGAATAGCAGGTGGATACTTTCCTGCACATGCACACTCCGCTAAAGTGTTGGATGAAACACAGAGAAGGCTCGGCAAGAAATGAAGCAGATTTCCTACTAGAAGTGACATTACTCCCCCCCCCCCCCCTGTGCAATAAGAGAAATTTGACAAAACGTTAAAAAAAATATCCAAAAAGAGGTGATATATGCTTGGAACATCTGTATACTCTTGATAAAAAAGTTAAGGAGGTAGGGGATATTGGTGCAGTAATTTAATTTGTGGACTTCAAAGGAATGAAACTAAATACCAGATACTTGGGTCTGCCAAAAATGTCATTGTGTGGATGAATATTAATAGAGGCCCACGTTAGCTCGGATTGCATTTTTTTGCAAATACATCATATCACCAAATTCAGGAAACAGCCAACTAGTTATATATTCAAAACATTCATTAGAAAAATGCCACTATACGCTTGTCGGGTTTTGTTATAGTTATGCCATTTTTTGATGGTTAGATAAAGTAATATTTTACAGACGTGCAATTGCCGGTAACTACATGCACATGTATATGTTCACAATGCGTCTTTAAAAGTAGATATATGTAAAGGCAAATGTATTGCTTACAGTTTTATTAAGCAGCTATATTGGATACCATCAAATTAATCAATACTTATTTCAAATTATATCACATATCATTTAAATAATATTCCCTGCTGTGAGCATATTCGTTCCACTTGGCTGATATGGCTGTATTCATTCCCACTGGCTGACAAGCACATCTAGTACAGCTGTTTTAATGCTCATTGGCCAACCTGTTACCTACACACCTTTGCCTCACACGTTACTTACACTAGGAGAGGAGCTCATGATTTGAAGTTTGAGTGTAGATTTGCCAGAAGTATACTTGACATGAAGGTAGCTAATAAGTGGATAGTTATGCATGAAATGGGTACTTAGTTTAAATTCAAGAATTCTTTGGGTATATATAGACTGCTCTGATGACTTTAGAAACCTTAGATTTTTTGGAAGATACATTTATCTGACTAGATGGGCTTGTTGGTTTTTATTTGCCATAAAAAATAGTTTCTGCCCATTGTCAAGCAACACCATAGCTAAAATATAAACAGATGAAGGGGTAAGAGAGAGGTAAAAAAGAAAAGAGTTGCACAGAATGATTATAAGTTGTGTGGATGGGTGAGATGGGGACCTAGCTGAAAAAGATAATACCCAAGAAGGCAGAGGCTGGCAAAGGAAAAAAACTGATACATGAAAAAGTAGGGAAAAACCGTGAATAAGTATGCAAGTGAGAATGGGGGTTGCAATATGTAAACATTAATTTTGTATTTCCATGCCATTAATAAACAAAATTTTGTCTATATTTTGGTCTACTGATATTGTTAGACATGCAGTATACGCCATATTTATTAGTGTGCATACTCTTAAGTTCTGCACGCATTACATGTGCCTAAAATGGTACTTGGTAAAATGGTAACAGAACACCTTCTGGTTTAAGGATGTTTTGAACACAAAACGGTTGGAAAAGCCGGTCTTTGTAAGTAGATAGTCTTGCTTCTCGATGGACAATATCCATTTGCAATTATTACCGTCTTTACAGAATATGTGCCTATAGTACTCAGGGATATAAGCTAATGTTACACATTGAAAGCATCATTGCCATGCTATTGGTTGGTAAAAATGTATTAAAATGTTTGCACTTAAAAGATCTGAAATTCAATACAGTCATAAAGTGGAATAACAGATAAAGTGTTTTCTATTACATTTCAAATAATATGTTAAGCAGCAAAACCGAGAAAGTAGAGGAAAGCTATCCTCATAATCAAGGTATAGCGCACCATTTGTCCAATAATCTACAAAAAGAAAAAATACAAAAACACTGCCAAAAACTGTTTATGAGTTGTAACCTGTGCAACATTCAGAAATATTACATTAAAACATATCTAAATTTCCTGGATTAAGAATGCATCTGATAGAGAAGAATCAGTAGTGTGTGCAAACATTTTTTGCATGGAAAATACCAAAATAAACATTTACAAACTCACCCTGATGTTTGCTAAATCTTTCCAGTTTCCAAGCTTCAACAGAAAATCCCTGCTAAGACTAGCATGAAAGTCATAATTTGTTCTGGTCAGTCAGGAGAAAGCAAAGGTTAGTTGATTCATACTCTTAGGTTTCTGTGTTTCAAAGCAGCCTGTGATATGTAGTCTCTCTATCTATCCTTGTGCTATGATTCAGCTGTGAGCTCAGACCCCGCCCAACCATGTGATTCCATTCAGCAGCAGTTACTTCCTGTGATATCTACCAGAAAGGTAAAATTCTGTATCTGTCTGCTCTCCTCAGTGTACTTGGCTATGTAAGCTTCTGTGGGTGTGCAAAGCTGGATTTTACTTTCTGGCATATAACTTTGTAAGTATACTGAACTTTTCTATATATACATCTTTTTTATGATAATCACTGCCTGTTATTCAACAACTGTGTTTAAACAGGTAAAAAAACAAACTTGTGGCTGTACATTCTAAAAAACATTTAAACCCCAGGAACCTTATATATATCTTTCAGTATATTTGTAGAACTGCGATAATAGGTCTAATCTATAGATTTAAATATACAAAATGTATGTGCAGAAAGCACCCTTCACATTAAGAACACAATAATTAAAAGGGCTTGAAACATTGAATACCAATGGTAAACAATGAGACTAAAACACTATATTGCTGCATATTGAACAATGAAAGCATTGTATTTTGTTTTAGTACTTTCATTTAAGTAAATAACATACAATAAAAAAAAATATTTTTCGGAGGCAACAAAAATGGTCTTTTAATATAGATTAGCATTCGAAAATATTTAGAAAATATAATGCAAACAATGTATACTAAGGCCTGTTTATTGGCACACCCTTCTTGGGATGAGTAGGAGGGCACATAAGCTATTTTTAATCATTGTTGTATTCAAGTTTTTTGCCAGGATGTCTTGTTGTTGTTGTTCAGTGGTTTAGTCGTGTCCATGACCTTATGGACCGCAGCATGCCAGGCACATCTATCATTGTGTCTCTGGTCATCCATAAGGTTTTCATGGCCAAGATACTGGTGTGGGTTGCCAGATCCTTGTCCAGTAGACCACAATTTCCCTGAACTCTCTGCTATGACATGCCCATCTTGGGTGACCCTACATGGTATAGCTCACAGCTGAATTGAAGTTCACAAGCCCCTTCACCACGACATGGTAGTGATCTAGAAGGGTCATCACCTGGTTAAATTGAAATACTACACAATTGTTTTTCATATACATCAATGAGCATATCAAATATTATAATATGTTTTTCTACATAAAACATTATGTAAAACCTGTCTAATCTTCTCTGAAAGATAAAATGCCTAGTAAAATGTATTATAGAGGCCTCATTGGCAGATAAGTATCACTCATACATATATTGTCTGGCATGTACTCCCTACTGAGCAACTAAACATTTGAATCAGTTTGTTTTGCTCTCAGAAAATTATTTGAAAAAGTAAACATACTTCAACACTTTTGCAAATTTTATTTTTCAGAGGCAGCAAAAGAAATCTTTCCTCGTCACCCCAAACCAGTTAACCTCAAATGAAAATCATTAACTCACTAACAATAACTATATGAATGGTAGTTCTGGTGAGGCACAGCAAGGTTTGGACATATATAAACCCATTGCACATATTTATATGCAGCAGTAACCATAAGAAAGTCCCACAGTGCAGATAATAATACGTCCGCTTTTGTATGCTATTAAATTCAAATAATGCTGCCTTTTACATCATTACAGTTATCAGCACATATGAAAGAATTTGGATAATACTGGCTGTCTTACAAGCTAGTGACTCATCCCTTCTTTGACCTAATTCCTTAGTAATGATACAGACATATATCTGATTTCTATGGTCTTGTTTCATCATGAGCTTATTCACAGGTTCTACTAACACAGAGTAAGGTCAGCAGCACAATTACAGTAAGACAGAACAGATTTCACATGTGCTGCAAGCTCTCCATTCTAATCTATCAAGTGTCAAACAGTTCCAAAAAGTGTTAGCAGAAAAGCAGCAGGTGGCAAACTAGTATACAACACAGCATGGAGCCCCATCTGCCAGTCATGACCACTTTAGCCAACATGTCGACTCCTTCAAAGCTTCAGAATATCAACGGCTGATTTTTTGAAAGTCTGCACGAGTAGGAAATATAATTTTTTGAACAGATGCTGTCATTTAAGATAAGTGAAAAAGAACTGCGAGTAAAAATAATATCTATAAGAATTATTAATGGACAAGAATAATGTGGTGGAATTCTAAATAATAGAAAACTCTAGTACTAGGAATGTGAAGTGGGACTGAATGAATATGAGCTGTACAAATGGTGAATAGTTACTCATTGGTGGATAGTGTTTGCTTTATAGTGCTCTCTGGTCAAATAGCTGTGTTAGATCTCATTGGCTGGTAAACACCAATTGTACAGCTGTAGTGATACTTTATTGTTGGTTTGTGTCCAACTTTCTGTGACCTCATGGACTGTAACACACCAAGCACATGTTTATGTCCATGGTCATGCTGATCCACTTGGTTTTCAAGAAGAGATACTGAAATGGGTTTCCAGTTCCTTCTCCAGTGGGCCACAGCATACAGCTCCTGGTATTTCTAGGTGGTCTCCCATTTAAATACTGACCAGGCCCAACCTTGCTTGGCTTCAGGGTGGTGTGACCTCTTGACTGGAATTGAACCCAGGTTGCAGTGGGGAAAGCACTGAATCCTAACCACTAAACCACTAGGAAACCCTATAATTATATTTAGTTACATAGGGCCTCATTCTATTATCGGCCGCAGCCGCTGCTGGGCCGCAAGGACCGGCCGCAAGCTTTACGGCTATTCTATTCCCCTCCGGCCGGGGACTCCGGCAGGCTTGCGGCCGGCGCCTTGCTATCTCTTGCGGCCGATCGCGCTGGAGGAAAGCCTTTGATCTAAAACGGCCGCAAGGAAATCGGCCGTAAGAAAAGCCTGGTTGCGATTCTATTGCTCCGGGAACCCTGTCTTCAAGGCTAAAAACGAGCCGCAGCTTACTTGAAGCAAAAAGGTCCCGCTAGCACCAATTAAGCACATAAAATAGCTCAAATAAAGCCATCCTGCACTTTGAGAAGACTATAAAGTGATATTCGGTGTTAGAAAAAATAGCACATAATTACCCTATACTCAAATCCGTAAAATAATTTTTTTTTAATATACGTAAAATATACATGTAAAAAGTCCATAGGGCTTGGAGCACCTCAGACACGCCCACGCCGCAGCCGGAAAATAAACTGATCTGTGTGGTTTCAAGATATGCGGCCGGCCGTAAGGGGAGATCCTTGCAGGGCCGTATAATAGAATCGCGAGTTAACAGAACCCCCGCAAGGAATCGCAGCCTTACGGCCGATTTACGGCCGATAATAGAATGAGGCCCATAGTAATTAAGGTTGAAAAAAGACTTTTAGTCCATCACATTTAACCTTTTTATATCTCCCCTGATCTTTTGTAATATGTGGATCAATTGTTAATTGATAATTTATCCAGAGGAAGGCAAACAGAAAAATAAACCCATCAAAACATTGCCAATTGTCTAATTAGGGGGAAATATAAATACAATTCCTTCATGACCTCAGATACTGGCAGTCAGATACCTCCCTGGATCAATATTCCAGGATAATCCTGAATATACTTTTTATTCAAATATATTACCAATCCATTTTGTAAAGTTACCTGCTGTCACAACCTCCTTTGGTAGACAATTCCACAGTTTAACCACTCTTACTGACAGGACCAAGCCCCTGAGGTAGTAATTATAAAGGAATGGCACTTCTTAGAGTCATTCTCAATAACAGCCATATTTATTCAGTGCTGCAATACACATTGAAAAACAAATAGGGATACCCGCGTAGATACACCAAAGAACAAAATTGTTTTTAACATGACAGCTTAATATTGAATGTGTTTGTGGATATTTTCCAGACTAGATGGGCATGCCTGTGATGTATGTCTGTACACTTAAACAACATTTTAGCTGTGGAATACATCTAATGTTTGTATGTTAATATATTAAATTCCCATATTATGGTCACAGAATTATACAGATTGCTGTGGTTTAGAAAACTATCCATGTTCGGGAAGTATGGAAGAAACTAACAGCATTTGCAGCTATTTAAGCCACGAGTATGAAGGCATTTAGCTGACTCTGCTAATATACAGTATATATATATATATATATATATATATATATATATACTGACATGAGAGCAGGGCAAGCAAGATCTGTGGTTCAAGATGCAACTGCCTACTTCTGTGCATGTGCATATGAAGGTGCCAGAGATTAAATACTGCTCTCAATCATCAATGAGACTACAAATCGCACCCTTTCTTCCTCTCATTCCCAAACACTGTTTAGCTAAAGAGAAATTTGAGAGCACACTCCCAAGCGCTCCAAGCCAGCAGGAAATGCTGAAGACAAACAAAACTAGGGTTCTTAGAAACATATTCTGCTAAAATTAAGATCTACTGTTCAGGTTAGAATTGCCTGGTAATTTGCGGCTGGATCACTCTTTTGAGTAAGACCCAACTGATATGCTACAGGATATTTCTCCCTGTGAATGGCACAAGTGAGCTAAAAGAAGCTGCTCTCTGAGTAACCGGGCCTATAGAGCAAACCTAGAGCCCAACTCAATTAGAAGCACTCGTATGTAGCATTTCAGGGCGGGAACATGATCAATTAAGCAAGGCCGTAACTAACCATTTAGAAACAGTCATTAGAAAATAAGATCGTCATCATTACTGAAGTAAACATGGAGGTCACATGTGAATCAAATAGCGTTCAGGGGTCCAATATGCGATCAAACTCCCAAAATAAAAAATAATAAACATAAATGCCAATACTGTTCTAGTCCATGTGGATGGCC